>JAOYFF010000034.1:2309751-2322731 GCA_025773925.1 Cryptomyrus ogoouensis
CTCCGGGGCGGGGGGGGCGATTAGGCCCGGGGTGACTCCCCCCCCCCCCCGCAGATGGCGTGGATAGACATGGGTTTATTCTTTAACTCCCCCCCCCCCCCCCCCAGACATCGACGAGTGTAACTTCCAGAATATCTGCGTATTCGGAACCTGCCAGAACCTGCCGGGCATGTTCCGCTGTGTGTGTGACGACGGCTATGAGCTGGACCGCAGTGGGGGCAACTGCACTGGTGAGACACTCCGATCTCCAACCGTATGTAACCATATGTAATGCAGGGGTACCTGGAGGTGAGGCAGAGTGTTATCCATCTGAGAAATGGTGTCAGATGAGTGCAAACACCCATCTAGAAAATAAACCACTCTCCCTAACCCTAACCCGACCCTGTAGAGACCCCGGCGTGGGAATATGAGTCATCACGAAGCTGTCGGCGCTGGTCCTCATATATCAGAGCAGCCATGTCCCCCAGTAGACCGCGCTGGGGATCCCCATCTTTTCAGGGGCACGATGACTTATGTGTGCTTCTGTATGGCAGATGTGAACGAGTGCGCCGACCCCGTGAACTGCATCAACGGCCTGTGCGTCAACATGCCCGGAAGCTACCTGTGCAACTGCCCGCCGGACTTCGAGCTGAACCCCACCGGGGTGGGATGTGTGGGTTAGTGCGCCGCCCTGCTGGTTGGCAGGTGTCACTGTCATGCTCTTGTCACAGGACATAGTTTGTACTGTCAATACATTTACACAACTTTCAGTACTCTTCTAAACACTTAGGGCTGCGCCTCCTTCTGCCTTTCAGATACACGTGTAGGAAACTGCTTCTTGGACACACTGCCACGTGGAGATGGAGGGATATCCTGCAGTGCGGAAATCGGCGTTGGGGTCACGCGGGCATCCTGCTGCTGCTCACTGGGGGGGGCTTGGGGGAACCCTTGCGAGCTGTGCCCACCGGTCAACACCAGTATGTACGCCGATGGGGTTGGGTGAACATGAAGTCAATACCCACAATGCAGTGATGAGATACAAATAATGCAGTGCTGTTATACATGTATGGAGGCACAGTGGCCTTTTAGAACACCATATAAAAGCTGTTATCCAAAAATATGTACGGTAACCAGTGGAAAATGTACATGAAATGAGAAGGAAACATACAGGAATGATCTAAAGAAGTAAAGCACAAGTATGCCTGTTTTTCTGAAGCGTACCAGTGTTTCTTACTTCTTAACATATTGCAGTGTTTCTATTTTGGGACATTTGATTGGACTGGCCTTGCTTTTACCACTGGTTGTGAACATTCTGAAATGGTTTCCCTTTTAGCGGAATATAAGACCCTGTGTCCCGGAGGAGAGGGGTTCAGGCCCAACCCCATCACTGTGATCCTGGAGGGTAGGTCTGCGCCTTCGTGGCCCACCTCTCCGGTCTGGTAGCAGGCCTTGTGTTTTGCACGTGACACCACGCAAGCGTCTGCTTTGCCCTGACCTGGCCTCTTCGTTTGCGGGGGTGGGGCAGATATCGACGAATGCCAGGAGCTGCCCGGCCTGTGCCAGGGGGGCAACTGCGTCAACACCTTTGGGAGCTTCCAGTGCGAGTGCCCGGCCGGGTACTACCTCAACGAGGAGATGCGCATCTGCGAGGGTGAGCCAAGGCCACGGGGGGCGGTGGGGGCGGCGAGACCAGGCGGCTTTAGACAGAACACAAGATCGGAGGATATTTATTTTGCTTTAGCGGATAAGTCATGCTGAAAATAATTTTCCTCTTTTTTGGCCAATCTAGGTCAATATTCCCCATTGACTTTCATTAGCAGTCTGTGTTGATAAATCTTAAGCAGGCAGCGTGAGTGTAACCGTCTGCCCGTGGTGCCGGACCCTAATCGGCTCTGTTCCTCACCGTCCTGGCAGACATCGACGAGTGCACAGCTCACATCGGCATATGCGGCCCCGGAACCTGCTACAACACCCTGGGCAACTACACCTGCGTCTGCCCCCCCGAGTACATGCAGGTCAACGGGGGCAACAACTGCATGGGTGAGTGAGCCCTGGTTGTAAGCTGGCGGGGACATAAGAGGGGCCACAATTCACAAGGAGGAGTTAATGTTATCGTTAGCCTATGATATGTCAAATGGTGACTGACAGGGGAGGGGGTACCTGAAGGCCAATCAGCTTTCAGGGGGGGCAGTACCCCGGTATATATATCCCTGTCTGGTTAGCCTCTCTAGAAGGAGGTTGTAGGGTTCAGGTTCGTTCACACAGTTTCCAAACCCTAGGTGATGTCTTCAAGATGGATGTGTGAGCTCAGGGTCTCGTTGCGGCATGTTCCTCGTTGTGTGGTAACATTTGACCCGTCTGCCGCAGACATGAGGAAGAGCGTCTGCTACCGCAACTTCAACGACACCTGCGAGAACGAGCTGTCCTTCAACATGACCAAGAAGATGTGCTGCTGCGCCTACAACGTGGGCAAGGCCTGGAACAAGCCCTGCGAGGCCTGCCCCACCCCAGCCACCTGTGAGCCCCTCCCCCAACATGACCGACCACGGGACCCCCGCGTTACGCATGCCCTAAGCTATACCGTGCTAACCTTAACGCTCTCCCCACAGCGGAGTACCAACATTTGTGCGGAAACCAGGCCCCCGGCTTCATCATTGACATCCACACTGGGAAGCCCATTGGTAAGGAACGACTCATTGCTGCCCCCCGTGTGACTCCATGGTTAGGCTTAGGTTTGCTCTCTCAAAGCGGACCCATATTTCTTTTTTCATTGATGGTCACTTCAGCTGTTAAAAGTTCCTTGTGGAGTTGCTGCCCAGGAACTGGGATGATGGAGCTGCAGAATAGCTGATAGATCATTTAAGCAGCCTCTGGGGTTTTTGCTGGTGACGGGAATCCCCGTGGGCATATCTGAATGTGTTTGATATTCTTCTGCTTTCTTCGAGATGTTTTCTGCAGTCGGTGATGTGCTTTGGTCTTGATAAAGCGTCCTGGTTAAGACGATGTGCCGTCTCTCTGCAGACATCGACGAGTGCAGGGAAATCCCAGGCATCTGCGCAAACGGGGCCTGCATCAACCAGATTGGCAGCTTCCGCTGCGAGTGCCCCATGGGCTTCAGCTACAACAACATCCTGCTGGTCTGCGAAGGTGAGGCCCCCCCGCCCCCCTGCCCGGGTGACGTCGGGCTCCCTCGACCCGAGCTCACTGCCGACGGCGGCACTGATCGACTCTCGCCCGCTTCCCAGACATCGACGAGTGTACCAGCGGGGACACCCTGTGCCAACGCAATGCCAACTGCATCAACATCCCAGGAAGCTACCGCTGCGAGTGCTCGCCCGGGTTCAAGCTCTCCCCCAGCGGCGCTTGCGTGGGTCAGTCCATCTCCCGCCTCGGAATGGGAGTCGCGCCATCTTCGGCATGAAGGGGGGGGGGGGCTTGATGTTGGTCACTGATGTTGTTCCGTCCTCGGGCCCCACGCCTGTCCCCTCCCCAGATCGTAATGAGTGCCTGGAGATCCCCAACGCCTGCAGCCATGGGGAGTGCATCGACACTCAGGGCAGCTACCACTGCGTCTGTCATAACGGCTTCAAGGCCACCGCAGACCTGACCATGTGCATGGGTGAGTGACCATGGTGATCCGTCATCGTAGTCAAGCCAAACCACTGCAGGATCTTTTCTTGTTTTCTTGCCTTGTGTTTTTTTCATATTGGATACATATGTTCCCTTCAGCTTCGGAACAGTTTATTTTGATAGTAAAAACGTCATAGCTCCTGATCTCCAACCCTGACGTGAAACAGCCGGTATCTGAGTATAGCTGGGTGGAGGCTCTCCTGCCTGTTTTCATCAGCCCAGTCAGCCAAGTGACATTTTTGGGTTGACGGTCGGGTTGCGGCAATCCCTCAACTCCCTCTCTGCTCTGCAGACATCGACGAGTGCGACAGGCAGCCCTGTGGGAATGGCACCTGCAAGAACACCGTGGGCTCCTACAACTGCCTCTGCTTCCCCGGGTTCGAGATCACGCACAACAATGACTGCATAGGTGGGTGCGTTGCTCCCACAGTGTCGACCCTGTAAGGAGACAGGAGAGGGTCCTTAGACAGCGAGGGGAGTCTCTCAGAAAGATAGGAGAGAGTCTTCAAACAGACAGGAGAGAGTCCTCAGACGGAGGAGAGAGTCCTCAGACAGCGTAGAGAGTCCTCAAACAGACAGGAGAGAGTCCTCAAACAGACAGGAGAGAGTCCTCAACAGACAGGAGAGAGTCTTCAGACAGAGGAGAGAGTCCTCAGACGGAGAAGAGAGTCCTCAGACAGCGTAGAGTGTCCTCAAACAGACAGGAGAGAGTCCTCAGACGGAGGAGAGAGTCCTCAGACAGACAGAAGAGTGTCTTCAAACAGACAGGAGAGAGTCCTCAGACACAGGAGAGAGTCCTCAGACGGAGGAGAATGTCCTCAGAGAGACAGACTCTCACTGCTATCACCAGGGTGCTTTGCCAGCCTGATTGTCATAAGCCTCACATTTATGGCCCTTTCCAGATGTGAATGAGTGCACGGCACTGGTGGGCCAGGTCTGCAGGAACGGCCAGTGCATCAACTCTCCAGGATCGTTCCAATGTCTGTGCCAGGATGGTTATGAGCTCACTCTGGATGGCAAGAACTGTGTCGGTATGGCTGCCCTTTACTCGCATAGGCAAGCATCAAACACACACACAGCTCATCGTGTTTCTCAATCATGTGGGAAAGCCCAGACACACTCAGGTACGCCTGGCGGTGCTGCCCCACAAGCCACAGCGCCTTCCAATCAATCGCATCCTTTTTAGAAACATTCCTTTGCTCCTCTGTTTCTGTGTCAGCCTTGTGTTGGGTCACCTGACCTCCTGCCCCCTCTTTCAGACATTAACGAATGTGTGAGCTTCCTGGGCACCTGCGCCCTGGGCACCTGCCAGAACTTGGAGGGCTCCTTCCGCTGCATCTGCCCTCCAGGCTACGCCGTGCAGAACGACCAGTGCATCGGTGAGGACCCGCGGCTCGAGGGACGCCCTGGAGGCCGAACGGTCACAGAAAGCCGTGTGCCACTAGGACCCTGCTGAGGAAAACATGGCAGAAAAGCAGCTTTGTCCTTCTCTGCCCTCTGACGTCCCTTCCTCCCTCACCCTCAGACATCAACGAGTGTGAAGTAGAGCCCAACATCTGCCAGTTTGGCACCTGCTCCAACACCATGGGCAGCTTCCAGTGCGAGTGCGAGAAAGGCTTTGTGCTGTCCGAGAACGGCCGTCGCTGCTTCGGTGAGAACCACTTCACATTTGAGCCGGGGGGTACATTCTGATTGCAGATATCTGCCCCCAAAGGTGCCCACTTTGCAAGAAATACTATGGCAGTTTTAGAGAAGACTTGTGCCACAGAGTGATGTTAACTCAAAAGTCACTGTGATACACGTGAATCACAGCTCCTGCCCCGCCCCTTCCTGTCCCCCGGCTAATCACGCGGACTCTCTCTCTCCTTTAGATATCCGTGAGAGCTTCTGCTTCACTCGCTTCGAGGGGGGAAAGTGCTCTGTGCCCAAGGCCTTCAACACGACCAAAGCCAAGTGCTGCTGCAGCAAGATGCCCGGCGAGGGCTGGGGCGACCCCTGCGAGCTGTGCCCGCGTGAGACTGAGGGTGAGGAGCCTGTCCTCGCCAGCCTCGCCCACTCAGGGAAGTGCCATTCCCCCATTTTTTGGGGACGGGAGCCCTAATCCTTTGCCCCCTCCCCTGTCTCTCTCTTGCAGCTGCCTTTGACAGCCTCTGTCCCTACGGGCACGGAATCGTGCTCGGACCTGGTGAAGCCCGTGAGGGTGAGTGAGGAATCCTGCTCACATGCGCCCCCCTGTGGGCATGTCCTCCAGTGTCAGTGTTCAAGGTTCCTTATTTGCCTTTTGTACATCAGCACTTAGGAATAATTATTCGCACTGGCCAGTCTGGCAGGCTTAGATGGCACAGAAAGCGACAAAGGGACTCGCAAATATCAAAGCAGGCATGTGACTAGGTATTGTAGAGGCACATATTTATGAAATAAATGTAACATAAATCGCCCCCCCCCCCCGCCCCAATGTGCCCTGTGCATCTCAGACATGAACGAGTGCCTGGATAACCCAGACATCTGCACCAACGGCATGTGCATCAACACAGACGGCTCCTTCCGCTGCGAGTGTCCTTTCGGCTACAGCCTGGACTACACGGGAGTGAAGTGTGTCGGTAAGTCAGGACGCCCCAGGTCACGCCCCAGGTCACGCCCCAGGTCACGCCCCAGCCCTCGCTGTGCCTCCACACCTGCCACGCCGCTGTGACCCGTCCCCCCCGTCCTCTCCGTCCTCAGACACGGACGAATGCTCCATCGGGAACCCCTGTGGCAATGGCACCTGCACCAACGTGGTTGGCGGCTTCGAGTGCGCCTGTCACGAGGGCTTCGAACCCGGCTCCATGATGACCTGCGAAGGTCGGTGGCACTCACGCTTACACATCCCTCATTACCAGGCACCCAAGCCGAAGGCCGCTTAATAACCAACCCCTCCACCCCCCCCATCAGACATCAACGAGTGCTCCCTGAACCCGCTGCTCTGTGCCTTCCGCTGCGTCAACACCTTCGGCTCGTACGAGTGCACCTGCCCGGCGGGCTACGTGCTGCGTGACGACCACAGGATGTGCAGAGGTGAGAGGGCTCCCTGTCGCCATGGGAACATCGGGCATATGGTCTGTCTGGAGGGGGCGGGGCCCACACAGCAGCCTGGAGTTGGCTTCAGTGGAAATAACTGCATTCCATAGATCAGATGCAAAAGTCTTAGGCAGTCAAAAGAAATGAAAGCTGATTATCTGGATAGCAAGTGTCCATTTGCTCAGAGCAAATGGACACTTGCTAGAACAATGGACACTAGAATTTATGCAAATTAAGATTAACACAATGAAAACTATCAGGGATGTCTTCTGTTCTCCAAAAAGTGACTGATACCAAGTTGGATAGCTAGATGGATGCCAATTCAGGTCCCAAACCTGTCCTCAGGGGCCCCCCAGCCTTTACATGTGGTAAATTTCACCCGTAGCTTATTCAATGTTTTTAAAGTCAATGCGATATTGATTAGCTACACGAGGTGTCAAAAATCATGGGTGTATTGGGTGGTTGCTGTGAATGCTGGGGTGATTATAGGAGAGGTTTGAAATGGTTTAGCTAACACACTTTTACAAATATGATATAGTTTTACACAAACGTGAAGGTCATTTAAACATAATTTTCTTTGACTGCCTAAGACTTTCGCACAGTACTGTATATATAAATGCCAACTGGATATAAACACTTTAGCATCCAGAGGTACATAAATGCAGTGCATGATGCAGTGCGGTTTAATCAGTCCAGCTAGGAGCATCAGTGAATGACACAGAACTGTGTATAACTATCTTCAGTGTGTCACTCGATTCTGTATGGGAGTCCACTGCAGGGCCACCGTAAGGGGGGGGGTGGATGAGGACCATTCCAAGGGCCCCTGAGTGATGGGGGCCCCAAAAAATTCAGAGCATAATTGTATTGGTCTGGATTGGAGGCCTGATATGTTATGCTTTTATGGGGTCCGAAATCAGAAGCTACTCCTCTGTATGATACTGATGATCCTCTACAGTTTTGTCTCTCTTGCTTGTTCTTGCGTTCATCGTGTCTCCTCTGTCTCTGTGTCTGTGCACTAACCCCCCCCCCCCGCCCCCCCAGACCAGGATGAGTGCTCTGATGGTCTGGACGACTGTGCCTCCAAGGGCATGACCTGCAAGAACCTGATCGGCACCTTCATGTGCATCTGCCCCCCGGGCATGCAGCGCAGGCCGGACGGGGACGGCTGCATGGGTGAGAGGGTGGCTCAAGGGGGGGGGGGGGCACAGACTGGCTGCTCTTCGTGTCCTACGGAAGCTGCCTAATCAGTGACAGGTGTGATGTAAGGCGGTGCGTTTGGCACCCCTGCCCCCCCCGCCCCCGACCCCCCGCCCCAACACCCCCCCCTGTTCCCCCGCCGCCCCGGCCGCGGGCCGCCGACCCCTCGCCATAACACCCCCATTTGTGCCACGGCAGACCTGAACGAGTGCCGCACGAAGCCAGGAATCTGCAAGAATGGCCGCTGTGTCAACACGGTGGGCAGCTACCTCTGCGAGTGCAACGAGGGCTTCCAGGCCAGCGTCACGGGCACCGAGTGCATCGGTGAGTCAACGAGCCCGCGTTCGCTGGGGGGCCACGCTGGGGGTCCATACATACTGCGGGCCTGTGCTAGGGTTCCATACTGGGAGCCCGTGCTGAGGGCCCGTACTTGGGTCCCGCACATGAGAACAGTACTGAGGGTGTGTACTGGGGGCCTGAGCTTGGGGCCCATACTGGGGATCAATAATAGGGGCCCCGATTGGGGATCGGGTGGCACTGGGGGCCCAGACCAACCCTTCCTGGGGAGGAGCTTACACACCCCCGGGTGTTTTAAAATATTTCAATGTTAAATTACCGTAATAAACCAGCATGCTAGGAAATATAAAGGTCACATGGCCTTTTTTGCTGATTAATATTTCATATTAATTTATGTGAATGTTCAACATGTAATCATAGCTGCCTAGTTTGGCAGCTGGTCGCTAGTGATCCATGATCACTAGCAGATGTTTCTATGTGATTTTCAGGGAAACTAACCACGTTGAAAGTTATGACAGTCAGGTCGTGCTGTTAGTGTTTCTGGACTTTTCCGTGCAGAGGATTTCGCTCACCAGAGGGGGCGCGTTTCCAATAAATATGAAACCTATGAAATGGACGGTAAAAGCGCCTCACTGACCTAAAGCCATTGGCCTGAGCTTGTGTGCTGTTTGCTGCCCAAGCAACCTGCTGGGATTCTCTATGAAGTCTAATGTCGGCACCCAGAGGGCAAAAGAAGTGCGTTTTGACGGTTGTAGTGAGCGTGACTTTTGAGGTTATGGAGTCGAACCCAAACCATTGATGGGCCTGGATCCTCCTGCCTGACGGCATCCCCCCCCCCCCCCCCACAGATAACAGGCAGGGCTTCTGCTTCACGGAGGTGCTGCAGACCATGTGCCAGCAGAGCTCAACCAACCGCAACAGTGTCACCAAGTCGGAGTGCTGCTGCAACGGCGGCCGTGGCTGGGGCCCCAGCTGTGAGCTCTGCCCGCTGCCCGGCACAGTGCAGTACAAGCGCATGTGTCCCCTGGGCCCGGGCTACACCACCGACGGCAGAGGTGAGGCTGCTTGCCACCTATGTGGACTGTTCCATTTCAGGTGGGCGAGGGGGGACCGCAGTGCTTCTGGGGTGTGTGTATTCCTTGTGTGTGTGTGTGTGTGTGGGTGTCTCAAAGGAGAGCATGATGGGATATGTGAAAAGAAGCATTCCATTGTACCTGTACTCATACTTGTATAAATGCCAAATAAAGCATAAATTTAAAAGCCAGTGGGGGTGGTACAAAAACCCTCCATTTGGTGTTTATTACACCTCCTACTAAGAGGAGGCGGGGGCAGTCGGCCAAATCAAATGAGTGTCCAGCGATGGCGCGCTCCACTGCTCTGTGTACGCAAAGCTGCCTCCATGGCATGGGAAAATGCTGCTCAGAGCCCAGCACAGTGGCCCCGCGGTTGGTACCCCGTGCCTGGTGGCCCCGGTTTGGTGGCCCCGTGGTTGGTACCCAGTGCCTGGTGGCCCCGTGGTTGGTACCCCGTGCCTGGTGGCCCTGTCCCTGTCTCTGAGCACTGTGCTGTCCCCATTGCAGACATCAACGAGTGCCAGGTGATGCCGAACATGTGCAAGAATGGCCAGTGCATCAACAGCATCGGCTCCTTCCGCTGCCACTGCAATGTGGGCTACACCCCTGACTTCACAGGCACTGCCTGCGTGGGTAAGCCCCTTGAATACTAAATCTCACCGGCGAGCAGCTGCTGCGTGGAAAGCAATAACACCGACCCCTCTAACCGCTTTGTGGAACTCATTTTATCCACGAGATTGTCTTGGCCTCCCTGGCCAATCCATTGGCTGGAATGGGGGGCACGCAGCCCTCCTGGCCCATGTCATAGTTCTCCTCCCTCCTGTGTTTCAGATGTGGACGAGTGTACCCAGTCCCCAAAGCCGTGCAACTTCCTCTGCAAGAACACAGAGGGCAGCTACTTGTGCTCCTGTCCCAGGGGGTACATCCTGCAGCCAGATGGCAAGACCTGCAAGGGTAGGCGGTGCTGAGATCCTGAGCCTGAGATCCTGAACCTGAGATCCTGAACCTAAATACTCTGAGAGGGCATTTCTCAACCTCCCAGCTCCCAGTCAATCAAGAACATCAATGCTGTGTTCCATTCACGTCGGAGGTCGGAATTCAGAGCTGGGAATGATATCACACTCGAGTTAACTGTATTGCAGTACAAGAAGTCGGAAAGCCATTTAGCAAATCCAGGTCTAGCCAGGTTCCTTGTTAGCCTTTTTTTGCAATGTCATTTGATAACAACGTATTTGGTGCATGCAAACACCATAGCAGCATGTCCACAGATAGCAGTTGGACAGCACTTTGTGTACGACTGATTTAATGAGACACAAATAATACATAAGTGCTAATAAACATTATATAACTACAGCTTGAACTTCCGTTGGTAAAGGAGCAGCCATCTTGGATTCTGAGGTCGGGGTTGCAGGGGTTCCTCTGACTCTCTGAGTCAGAATTCTGACTTCGAGGGCATTCCAGATGAAATTTTCCACTAGGAGATTCTGGAAATTCTGACTTCCGAGTTCGAATGGAACACACTATAAATACCTGGTACTGGTGGGCTGGTAGCTGGGCGGAAGCGAAAGTATGGACTGTCTGGGGGTCCCTGAGGACCGGGTTGAGAAAGGCTGCTTTAAGAGACAGCAGCCATAGACCCCAGCAGGACTCATTCTCACGACAGCCATGTTTCTTTGAGATGTGTGCTCCCCTGTGCGCCCCTGCTGTGTGAGAGTAAAGCCCCACTTTGCTCCGCCTCCTCGCAGACCTGGACGAGTGCTCCACGAAGCAGCACAACTGCCAGTTCCTATGTGTCAACACCATCGGGGGCTTCACCTGCAAGTGTCCCTCCGGCTTCACTCAGCACCAGACCACCTGCATCGGTAAGCGGGGAGGGGGTTCATTCGCTGGTGTCCGCATCAAGCATTTTTTGAGGGGGGCACTGAGACTCACGCCCGCCTCTGTCCTATAGACAACAACGAATGCAACAGCCAGCCGAGCCTGTGCGGGACGCGCGGCTCCTGCCTCAACACGCCCGGCAGCTTCAACTGCGAGTGCCAGAAGGGTTACTCCCTGGACGGCAGCGGCCTGGACTGCCAGGGTGAGCCCCCCCCCCCCCCCCCCCCCCCCCCCCCCCCCCCCCCCCCCCCCCCCCCNNNCTTCGCCGTAAGGTCATGCCCTGTCTCCCTTTCTCTGGAAGATGTGGACGAGTGCAATGGGAACCACCGGTGTCAGCATGGCTGCCAAAACATGTTGGGCGGTTTCCGCTGCGGCTGCCCCCAGGGTTACGTGCAGCACTACCAGTGGAACCAGTGCGTAGGTGGGTGTGTCCCGCACACGGCCCCACACACAGCTCTGAGGCTGCTGATCACGAATGGCCTGCACTGTCTTGTCCAGTATTGTGCTGCTATTATGCCCTACGAGCATTTCACGTGATAGTAAGACCCGAACCTTGAATCTGAATGCTCCCTCACCGGCATCTCCCTCCAGATGAGAACGAGTGCTCCTCGGTGGACATGTGCGGCTCTGCCTCCTGCTACAACACGCTGGGCAGCTACAAGTGCGTGTGCCCATCAGGCTTTGACTTCGAGCAGAACACCGGCAGCTGCCAGGACATCAACGAATGCTCCCTGAACAGCAACCCCTGCAGCTTCGGCTGCTCCAACACGGACGGCGGCTACCTGTGCGGCTGCCCAGGGGGCTACTACAGAGCGGGACAGGGGTGAGCGAGTGGCCAGCGGCGCTCCAGAGTCCTCCGAGGCAGGCCGGGTGCTGCTCTGACCCGAACCCCTTGGGGCTGCGTTGCCTGCTCTGCATCCTGATTTTCTGTTTCCGAGCAGGCACTGCGTCACAGGCATGGGTTTCCAGGGCCAGTTCGCCCCCGGCCCGGAAGAAGACGATGATGAGAGCCTGTCCCCGGAGGCCTGCTACGAGTGTAAAGTCAACGGGGGCAAGAACGGCCGACAGCGGCGCAGCGCCAACGAGCTGAAGCAGGTGGGTCCCGTCGCCGTCACCAGGTGGTGTCACACATCTCCTGCAACATTCTGCCCTATTCTGCTCTTCACTGATTGTTCTCCTTTGAAGGTCACTGCAAATTATAATTCTTTGCAAAGTCAGCAAGGTGATGTCGGAATGTTAGTGTCCTTTTAGCCTCATTAGCTTAGCATTTAGCATGGGGACCCTGAGAGTCACCGAAACTCCCCCCCCCCCCCAAAAAAAAGCAGGGTGGAGTCAGCCTGGCCAGCGTGGACACGCAGACCTCCATCCCCATGAACCTGAGCCTGGCTGAGCTGCAGAACAAGGAGCCGCTGCTGGAGCTGCTGCCGGCCTTGCAGCCGCTGGAGCACCACGTGCGCTATGTCATCACCCACGGCAACCAGGGCGACCACTTCCGCCTGCTGGAGCGCCGCGACGGCAAGAGCGTGCTGCGGCTGGGCCGCCGGGCCCCCGCGCCGGGCTCCTACCGCCTGGAGATCGCCGGGCTTCCCCTGTTTGGCCCACGCAAGCTGCGGCACCTGGAGGAACGCCACGACGCCGACTACCTGCAGGGCGAGATTGGCGCCGCACTGCACATCAAGCTGGACGTCCACCTGCACTGAGTGCCAGCCCCGCACTGCCGGCCACACTCTGGGGGGGGCGCTCTCTGAGGAACTCGGTCAGCCAGCTACCACTTTTTCGTTCAGTATTTGTCTGCTGTTTTTCGTTCACATTATTGCCAGGTTACGCCCCGCCCACTTCCCCCTCCCCTCCCTCGGCCCCCGGCCCCCG
>JAOYFF010000034.1:2330754-2346581 GCA_025773925.1 Cryptomyrus ogoouensis
AGGATGTGATTTCAGAGAGGACTGACTGTATCCCATTAAAGGATGTGATTTCAGAGAAGACTGACTGTATCCCATTAGAAGACACAGGATGGGGCAGATCTGCTCAATCTAAGGACACACAGAGTTTCTTCTAAAGTGTGAGGTAATGCTGGTTCCTCACAGGCTGCATTGTGGTTAGTGCCACTTGATAAACACATTAGCATTACTAAGGCAATTTGTGTCACAAACGGCTGTCGTGGAAAAAGCCCGTTCTGGCCATCAGCTGTGTCTGCATCAGTTCCGACAGAATCTCCCCATTCTGTGTTTGTACAGCATTTCTGTGGGTTTCATTCAGGTACTCCTGGATGCAGTGTTCAGATGAAGCGGTGACCATTCTGCCATAAGTGCTTCTGAAGATGTTAAGCAGGAGACTGGCATCTTCTGCTAAAGTGCCCCGTAGTTCTTCAAGGGCCCAACAGTTTTGATTTGCAACCCTCAAACCTAGCAGATAATAGAAAAGCAGGTACCGGGGTGAAGGTCCAAATCCCTAAGTCAGGGGACCAGCCACAGTGTTGCCTGGAATCCAAGAGGTTATGTGGTCGCGTTTTACTTACATAAATAGCCATAAATAATGTACATAAATAGGAACATAAATAATGTAGTAGTACATGCTAACTTAGTGCATTGATTAAAAAGTTACTAAGTGTGCTTGTTCATCATTAATCAATCATGACAGTTCATGTATTCCATTCAGGCACTATATTAGTAAACAGTTAACTATTTGGGTAGTAATGGTAAGACTTCACTTGAGGGTCAAAAATGACTTAACTCTTTTACTACTCAAGAACAAATCATGAACATGATCATGTAGGTGTCCCCATGAAATACATGAACTGTCATGGTTGATTAATGATGAATGAATAACTTAGTTACTGGTTAATTGATGCATTAACTAACCATGCACTACTACATTATTCATGTACCTCAAGCAGTGTTACTGGTTATGTCATGGGTACATACGTCACACATCTGACATTCATGCTACACTGCCTGGCATTTTGTATCTGTGTGGCCATGGATAATGGCTTCCTGATTGTGATGCAAAATCATTTTAAAACTGCGTGTACAAGGACTGTGAAACTGCATCAACTTTGAAAGCTGAAGGTCAGCATTACTCTTGGCGCTGTTCTCTTAAATCAATCATAAAAAGGCACTGACCAGTCAAACCCAACATCGAGACACATTTAATTTAATTCCCAGCTCACGCAGACATAAAATATTCAGCTTTGCAGGGAACAACAGCCACGGAAGTGAGTCTTAGGGGCATTACCCTTTCTGCCTTACCCCAAACAGGCCAGCAGGGGGCGCATATGAGCCAAGTTGCTCAAGGGAAGGCCAGGCTGGCTTTTCAGAGTGGTGGCCAGAGACACAGAAAGTCCTTCAAAGTCACGCCTGGTGGTCATAAAACGACTAGAATGACATCAATCAGACAGAATCAGGACTGGAGGAAACTTCCCAGAATACGAAGAAGTCAGCACTCACAAAGTCAGATGCCAGCACTTTCGACAGTGTGCACTGCTACCGCCAAGGGGGAACTATGAAAACAAATATATTACAGGGCACGCAGTCATATCTCTAAGGAGACATGAGAGCTTGCAGAGCCAGATCAAGCCGGCTCCAAGACAGAGGGGGCCCTTGAGCTGGGGTCCGGCTCTGATGAGAACGGCAGATCTCGTCCAAGGTGTCACCTGTGAAGCGTGCCATCCCATTTCACAATAATTTAAGAGTGGGGGGGCCACTTGCACCAAAAGGGGGGGGGGTTATAATGCAGCCCAGTGGGTTACAAATCAACACTCATGTCTGGAAGGTTGTCGGTTTGAATCTCAAGGCTGGCAAAGTAATTATATCACCACAGGAACCTTGAGCAGGGCCCTTAACCCTAACTGATCCAGCTGACCCTGGATCAGGACCCCAAAATTTGCTCTCACCTGTCAGTGTCTCTCATGGAGACCAAGACATCTGCTTGTACGTGTACAAATGGAGAATACAATGTTTCCTTTTCCATCTGGGCCCATGTGCACACCTCGTATTCACACTACGCCTCCTGACTGCATGCTGTTTGGGGGCCTGTTATAGCGAAGGGCAAGAGGTCACCCTAAGCTTAATGAATCTTGCCGAAGAGAAATTTGAGTGGGATGATAAAGCAGATTGCCCCGTTCCGACTGCTCCCAGCCCTGCGCGGATTCCCCAAAAGGAAACACTCACCATACACATTTAAGGGCTGAATTAAAGCTGGGGACCACATTTGGGAGTCAGCAGATTCTATTCCAAGGGGGCAGACTGCCGCCTCACAAAGACAGGTTAATAGCCATGAGCTCTCGAGGCAAAGAGGCCGCCTTTAATGGCACGCTACAGCGCCCAAGCAGCGCATGGCACCAAGGCAGTGACCCACTGCCGGCCGGCCCTTGTTTATGGTAAAGATGGACACTTAAAGGTAAATGGCAAAACGTCCAAGGAGGTCAGGGTACCATGGCGGATAACCCCATGTAAACACTTGCCTAATTCTTAAATGTACTGCACAATTTTGGGTCTCTTTAAGATCTCTCAGAAACAGAGAATAAGCACTTTATTGCAGGAGTCTCAAACTACCAGCCCGCGGGCCACATCCACAGCATGTTTTTATTTCACTATTTCATATGGCCCTCAAATCAATCTTTACTTTGTTCTAAGTATGAAATGATTATTGGGTTCACGGTAATACTCCCGATACTTAGTATTACCATTTCAGATTTTAATTATCGTTAAAACAGTGGTTGATTATGGTGCTTTGAAAAACTTGTCCAGCATCAACCAAAGGTGGCAATTGTCCCACAGGCGCAAGCATGCAGGCGCAGTACACAAGTGTGCAGGCACAGCATGCAGGCGCAGTACACAAGTGTGCAGGCACAGCATGCAATGTGGGATTGTTTTATGTCAGTAATAACATGGCAGGAGGCAGTGACAGCACTCGTGCGATTTTTCTGTGATCGTATTTTGGTTTTTAATCTCCCTGACCATCACCCACTATTTTACAGTCAATGCCAATTTCATCTCAGCTTCATACTAATGTATTCTTCCTTTAATTGAGCAGAGGCCTGATTTTTATAGATGAACTTAAAAATTTCAAGTTGAAAAAGGCGGGACTTTTTTGTTGTGTGATTTCTCCCGTGGCCCCCTTGGGGGAACGCCACACAGCCAGTGGCCCCCGGGGAATTTGAGTTCGACACCCCTGCTTTAATGAAACTACAGCTAAGGACACAATTGACTGAACCATGTCCTTTAGCTGCAAGCATACTTTGGGCTGTACTGAAAAGATATGCCCAACAGTGCAGGAGAGAGAATGATATTATGGGACACAATCATGAAGGTCTATTTGTTGGGGAATGAATGAAGTCAAATTAAATATTGGGGGGGAGGGCATGTACCCTGGTCTCCCCAGGTCCATACCCCCTTAATATGTCTTAATAATAGGTATAAAATACACGCCTATTGCCTACTGCTAGTCTAACACATATGGCAAGGTTTATTCACGCATGCTTGAAAATTTAAATATTCATGCCACAAAAATATAGATTAAGAAATAATTGTTATATGGTATTGTTCAAAGTACGTTTACTTTGTGCGTTTATCCAGGTAGCTATTTATAATTTCAACGTGGTTGACATTTCAACGTTTTTTCAAACGCCTCCCCCGATATTGACAAGCAAAGGCACAGTCAGTGACACGTAACTGAGAGTAAATAATGAAATTCATGATTTAAAAGATCGTGCTTCTATATCCATCACATTGTAACTTTTTACACTCGTACTTGTAATAGCACACAGTATAACAGTAAGGTACTTTTGTGTCTACTGGCAATGCAGGGCTATTGTACGCTGTCGTTTTTGTTAAATTTATCGGTAACAAATACTTAGTAATAACTCACCACTGAAGTACAAAACATGAGCAAATATAGTCGCTACTTGAGATAAAAGATGCGTCACGATTCATTAATGATGAACAAACATGAGATCAGTATTTCACTTGTGTTATTCATGACTTGTTCCTCCAGTAGTTCACAAAGGTTTACAAAATCAGATACAGTAAGTGATTAGGATAAAAGCTGCACCATGAATCATTAAAGATGAAAATATGAGATCAGTGTTTAACTTGTTATTCACGACTTGTTCCTTCAGTAGTTCGCAAAGGTTTACAGAATTAACAGATATACAGTAGTAACAAATATAGCGACTATTTCAGTTAAAAGATGCGTCACGATTCATTATACATGATAAATTAACATGAGATCAGTATGAATCTAAGAGTTAGTTTGTAGTTAATTTTTATATACGTAATGGTATAATACTACATTATTTGTGTCCCGGAAAGTAAAGAGTTACCAATTCGTGTATGACCAGTCATTTAAATCCATATGGTTAGATTTTATTGCCGAATTGCCATTTTTCTCATTTCGCGGAAGAAGATAAATTGGTGAAACAACACCTAGGCTATACATATAATTGTTAAGTATGATTAGTACTTGTTTATTCCTTTCTCTCTAAAATCTATATAATCGTTTAGATGTTAGAAGTGACCTGTATAGTTATTTTTCATGTATAACACTTAATTTCCCCAATAGATATTGGAAAAATTACGGGCAAAACTGTCACAACAGTAACCATTACAGTTTTCGACAAAAGTTGACATTTTAAAATATATCTCTAATTTCCACTCAACCCAACATATTATTAAAACCTAATCAGTTACATTTTAAAAACACAGCGGCGTATTATAAAGGGCTAAAGTGATTAATTGTGCCTTGTATCGCGTAAATACAATATTTCCGATATATATATATATATATCTTGAAAAATATAAATGTAGTGTAGTAATAATAATTTATTGCTGCGATTTAGGAGGGCGAATGTTTTGACATCTGGGCTAATAGTGAAACCATTTGATGCTGAGCCGTATCGCTTCCTATATGTTGTTATTGGTTTATGAAATTACGCTATAAGATTTTAATTCATTCATTCGTCGTCTATAGCGCTTGCCATATGAAATCTTAAAAAAACAGATCTAGCCGATTACAGCACAGTAACTTTCCCGACGTCGCCTGCAATTAATGACCTGTATGAAATCCGAACTGTATACACCGCAGTGGTAAATTACTCTGTTGAAAAGCAAAAATGAAATGCATACATTGGTTTCTCATCAGTGTATGATAAAACGCCGGGAAAAAATAAAACCCTTCTGTCCAAAACAAAATGCACGTAATATTGGACATCTGCCAACCGTACAAACTCCAGCAAAGTTCCCGCAGAGAGAGAGAGATCGGCTCGGCGTGGCTCTTACCGCTCGCCCGCTCCTCACCGCTCCGCTCCGCAAACTTCCCTCAGCCTCCCCGGCCGCTCGGCGCTCCCCTTTAATAACTCCCTGCTCCGCCAGCTTCTCTTGCTTAGGCTGGCCATCTGTTTAAGGGCTTTGTCGACGCGCCAGCCTTTTAAAGCAGCCCATCACATTTCACGTCATGGCTTCTAAGAAAGGCGAGCATACCGTAACCTAACGAAACACAAGCATGTCTAACGTAGCCATTTACATTATTATTAGAAATATTGCTATAGTTCATTCTCATTACAATAAATAAGGAATCCAATATGTTAAAACCGGTTAAAACCAGTAGCTTAAACCTTTCATATAATTTTAAATAATTACTTTGACATGTAGCCTACTGATACACTTACATAGCCGCGAAATACAACTACTCTTTAAAATATAACCTAGAATAAAAGTACAGATCTCCATAACGTATTTGAGATAGGATGAAATCGATGATAAAATTATCCTAGACGTTTATATTGCAATTTCCAGTGGGGAAGTTCTGCTCAAAGTATTTAAACAGACTTGCCTCTGTACACGTTAGGTATAGCAGGAGAATATTTTACAAAGAAAAATCTCAAAATACTTTTTGGACAGGGGACCCTATAAAAAATGTAATTGAAACTGAACCCAGTAGATTTATCATCTGGTCTTGTTATACAATTGGATTGCTATGAACCGGCTTCACGTCTCAATCAGTAGAGTCACTATTACAATCATTGGTTTAATGCAGCTATTATTTCTAAGCCAAATCAATAGTCCATTTCAGCTGTGCAAAAGCCCGTTTGAAAACAGTTGAATGAAGTGAAAATCCAACTTGTATCTAAGCCATTTTCGCAGCTATAACGCAGCCTGCTCTCTTAACCTGCTGCGGCTGAGAGTGATGACTGTTTTCATCAGGGCCGCTCATCTGGAACAGTTGGATAGATTCCCATTTGAACCTAGCCTGCTTTGGATGAGCTAAGCTTGAATACAGGCTGTCACATTGCCGCTTCAGTGCAGGATGCTGCTGACATAATATTATTAAAATATCTCCACATTGTTCGGGAAATAGCCTAATTGCATTTTCTGTTTAATAGCACCAAGCACATGTTATATAATCCGTGCAGAACTCACCTTATAATTTTGTCACAAACTGTGCTGTTTCATTCTTGTCATGAAATAACTTGATTTTTGTGCACAACAATCAGAAAAACGCAGGCATGCATCGTCAATGCATTGAATTTCGAATTGCTGTTACAGACACTAACCAGCAGAATACTCGAGTGCACTGTCACAATATATATTCTTATTATATTTTTCTTACATGCACAGTGCTGAAGTACAATGCAGACGATCAGAAGAGATAAGATGTACGTCAGGACAAAACAGATTCTGAAGTAAGAAATATTATTTTTCACTGATTTAGGAATACCCTATGTTAAAAATAACAATATGTTACACTGCTATTCTAATTAAGAGAGTGCTCATTGAACATCGCTTTTATCTGCCACTGGCTGACTGATTCCTATTGATTACACAATCCCAGTATTTACAGGCTCTTTTAGATAAATCATTCCTGCAATACAGTCATTGTTATTGGCATTGTCATCGATATGTACGCCCTCACATTTTCCCTGTACATTTGTTAAACAGAACATAGAGAGTTCGCATATTGACGTATCAGTATAGAGATTATGTGTAGAACGGTGTAACATGAGCATTAGCTCAACGTATTTATTTATGAAATATCTGGTTAGGAAAAAAATAAATCACTTATGGAGGGTGAGTTATAAGAGGTGTGAAATAAGTTAGAAGAGAGAAAAGTGGAGGAACAAAGACTTGAGTAAGAATCTCAGATCAAGCAGATTACACCGAGAACACCTACAACTTGTAACAATGCCACAGTGCTCTTAAAAATAGTGGTGGGAGGTGATGACATCATTGGGTTATAGGTATAGGTACCGTTGCGGTTAGGTAATACTCTGTTGTGATTTGGATCTCCCATGTCTGCTGGGGGTTCCCCATGTCCACTGGGGGTTCCCCATGTCTGCTGGGGGTTCCCTATGTCCGCTGGGGGTTTCCTGACACGTTGGATTGCGCAGTGCTCCACTTAAGTCACTCAGCTGCCCATCTGCTCTAGAGCTTTGCAAACATCTGCCTGCTTGCTACAACAGCAGAGACACCTGCTCCACCTGCTGCCAGTAACATCTGTTTCCAGAAGCATCTACAGCACTCCTTACGCCATACAACTAAGTAAGCGGCCAGCTAATGGAATAATGTGCTGATTTAATCACTGTTATGACTCATTTTATATTCATTTGTCCAGCTCCTCGTAAGTGTAGGATTTGTGTGTGGATGGTGAACAGATCCATCTGATACGAGGATTGAAGTATGAAAGGGGGTTTTATTTAATGGGGTAGGTTGTGTTACATGAGAAGGGAATGGGAACCACAGAGGGGTTCAAGGGATTATGGGAGGTGGGGGTGAATTAGAAGGGGGGGTGGGGTCCCAGACCTCTAATCTGTCCCTGGGTGAAGAAGTAAAGAGTGTAAACTTTTGACAAGGGTTGAATAACAGGATTTTCTATTTGACGTCATTCTGCCCCAAGAATGCCCCTCCCCCTCCATCTGACACCTGAGCACGTCCCAGAGATGAGGAAGAAGAATGAACGTCGCCTTTAGGTTGAATGGAATCAAGGCCAGTCGAGTCGGTTCTATGAGCTTCTGGGAAATGAGACCGCGGCTTACTCACGGCCCGAAGACTAGTGCCCACAGCCGCTCCGCCACCGCTCCTGCCACTCTGCTGCCAGTCTCACCCCTACAACCAGCCACGCCAGGGAAGCAGGGCCTTATCCTGGCCATCTGTGCCGCATGCTGCCATCCCAGAGCCCGGCTGCCTTAGCGATGTCGCCCGCTTCTCCGGCGCCGCCTAAGACGGACCAGAGCCCCGGGCGGCAGCGTCATTACAGACAGCGTGCGCACAGAGAGCGTCGTTAGAGCCCCCGCTCTCCCCCAGGCTGTCACGCCGCCCGCCACACGCTGCATTTGGAAGGGCGTCGCATTAATAAAAAAAAACCAATCCACTCTGCCTCACTTTGCTTTTCCAGCTGACAGAACTGCCAATTTTCCGTATCTTTTTTATGCCTTTGAATGTACTTCCAGCAGCCTCTGTTAAAGGCAGCATCCCAAAGTCTTAATTTATATGCTTTTAAATAATCAGACAGGACATTTTGCGGGTCAGATTATTATGTATACATGTACTTTTAAGAGGAAACAATCCTTTAAGTATGTTTAGTGATTTAGAACTGATTAATGATGATTTGATTTGATTCAGTTTGAAAAATATCTTTATTCTGTGCAGATTAGATTTGTGTGTGTGTGTGTGTGTGTGTGTGTGAGTGTTTGTCTGCGTGTGTCTGTGTGTACTGAGAGGTCATGGAGGCTCTAACCCCTCAGCAGGGTTCGGTCCGTTAACCAGGTTGGGCTGGACAGAGCCTGGAGCTAAGAGGAAGGCAGGTGGCCCAATCAAATCAATAACCCCGCTAATGAGATCCACGGGGGGTCATTACTGCCCATCCATCACCCGGAGCTCCAGCAGTGAGTGTGTTTTTCATAGCGCGATGCTTCACTGCTGAATTCACACACAGCTCAGAACAAGCTGCAGTTTCAGGAGAGGGATTCTTCCTCCATGAGTACTTATTTCATTTTCCCCCAGTTTGAATCATAACTAAAATTTTCTTGGTAAAGCTGAAGAAGGAGAATTCTGCTGTCCAAACGCACCTGGGCGGAATCCCAAAGCAGGAAGCGCCATGCTGATTTCCATGGAGGGAAATCGCTCTTGTGTGTTGAAACATAGCAGAGCTCATGGATCAACCATCCATAAAATGTTACGTCATAAGTGTCATTCCCAGTAAGCCCTAAATGAGGCTACTGAGGCATCATTTTTTATTTCTGTGCTTAAGTTACACACGGAATCAAATTTCCCTACATATTCACATCTGTTACAGAGAAATTTAGAACGCAAAGGTAAAATAACTCGTCACCTGACATCTTCTGTACTATAACCATTACAAGCCCACGTCTTTCGTATAGTTTTCCCACAAAGAACGGAGGGGAGTGAGTATCCCAGGCTGCATCTGCATATCTTTCGGCTCAGTGAAGGCTTGTGTCGGTTCCTGTGTACGTCGATGTTTCATTTTTGCCACGGGTGGGGGGCCCGCTAGAGCTACAGGCGGAATGGGCAGTTACCAGGGCCCCCAAATTACCTGCATTGCAGAGGAAGTGACATGATCATCAGTTTTCTTGGTAGGGGGGCTTCTCAAATAAAGCTTTGCCTAGGGCCCCTGAAAAGAGAGATCCATCCCCAGCCACAGGGCCAGTGCAGCGCAACAGACCATAATGTAAGATGGGTATTTCCATGGCAACTTCCTGGCCAGACGGCAGACTGTCTGAGATAAAGGTTGAATTGTACTTGTCTGGACATCACCTCGCACAATACCACCCTGTCCTCTCCTCTCAGACTTTTGGCTGACTTTTCAGTGCATTAACCTTTATAGAGTGGCTGCCTGATGTGGACCGGACAAAGTTCGGACAGTATCGCCTGTGTGTGAATGAGGACAAGAACAAAGGAGTGATGTGTTTGTTTGTGTCTTGTTCTGAGCATGTGTGCTTAGAGCTGTGTGGAGGGGGGGCTGTTTTATTAAGATTATGGGATTATTATACATTAGCAAATGATACGATAAAAGGAGTCTTTATAGGCAAAGTCAGAATGGGTGAGACTCTGTTCAAGGTGCTAAAGTTGTTAGAATGTACTCCTTTGAGTAGCTCAAGGACATGCTGGTGAGGGAACCTCATGCCAAATCCTAATCCTCACTGTCAAGGACAACAGATAATCACCAGTCTTTAATTATAAGCCCCACAATTTCCAAAAAGGCAGGAATCATGATTAGAGGGGGCTCTGGATAAGGGGGACAATTAATTCAGTGGATTTACATATCTTGTTTATATGTCCTGTTTTGACTTGCTGTCCCTTCTTTAAAATATTCATAAGGTCATATATATATATATATATATGGCTCTGTTCACTCCATATATATGTTTATTTGCTACTTTAGTCCAAATCAAGTGAATATTTTTTTCAAAGTAATTCATATTAGTTCAAAAGTATGCAAATTGCAAATGCTAGACTGAAGGAGTACTCTGCCTTCACCCTCTGCATGCTAAGACAGTGAGGAGATGCACTCAGGATGTTTCTGATTCATTTTCATATGCATTCCTCTGCTATCTTAGCATAGTGTTACACTGGCACCAAAGGCGTCTTACACAGAATGGAAAATTCTCCAAAGCCGTTACAAAAAGAGGGGGAACCAAACGGAAATCTTGCTGAGCCAAGATGATAACATGCAGACTGGACCAGCTCACTGACTTAAAAATCTTCCTCTGTCAGCATATCATGTAATCAGGTTTAACTTTGACTCTTAAACTCAAACTTGTTTGATGCTTCAAACTAATTCTGTACAATCAGCCATGAGGTTGTACTGCTTGAAAAGTAACAATGCACATGAAAGAGGGTGGGGCAGGGTCCTTGGGGGCAAGGCTGTCACAGGAGGTCAGGTTAATTTATTTTTTATGACATGACACTGTTGAATATTCAATTCTGATTGGTCAGAAGGGTGTAATTTTCTGCAACAGCCAGGTGGACCACAGCAATAATCTACTCGCTATCATAAACTTTAAGTGACTAATATTACTTAAAATTCCGATTTAACAATTTCGGTTTCATGGAATCTAAGTGGAAATGTTTAATCATTACTAGAAGAAAGTAGTTCTACTGAAAAAGGTGTTTTCAGCCCATAAATGTGATCATGGTTTAGGCACAAACATCTAAGCTTAAACTATGGGTCCTATCTGTGATGAGGGTCCTATCTGTGATGAGGGTCCCATGTACTCTCTTTGCTTCTGCAGCCCTGTGATTAAAAATGTTTAATGCTCAGCTTCTCAGTTATTGGGACTCCAGCCTGTCCAACATCTCACTCTAAATCACAGGGTATTAATATGAAGCCGGCTAACCTTTAGCTGCTACGATAGTCTGTACTCCTCTGGGACGGCTTTCCGTTAGGATCTGGAACATGCTGGTGGGATCTGCTGCCATTCAGGTTGGGTATTGATGCTGGGTGATCAGTTCCCTCTCTGTGAGCTTGTGTGGCCCCCACTTTGAAGCTGAACTTGCTCCCAGATGTTTCCTCCTCACAGTCACGTGCAGTTGACCAGGGCAGCTCTAGCAGGACGGACATGTGGAGATCCGACTTGTTGGAAAGGTGTCCAGCGGTGTCCAGTGAGGGTGCCAGGCTGACTAACCTCTTCGGAATGATTCTGCTGCCATTGTTCGATGCTGCAGATCGCATGGCTGCGTGCTTAATTATGCACCTGGAAGTCAGCAGTGGGTGTGGCTTATGTGGGCAAATCTTCTAATTACTATGGGTCTCCCAGTACTTTTGTCCATTTAATGTAGCTTCCTGCCAAACAGGTGCCCTGGGTGGGGGTGCTTAGTGATGCCCCTCAAGCTGCCCTTACGCATGGTGATGGACTGGCTTTCCATGCAGGGAGAGCCCTGCCTTGTGCCTCCTGGCCCAGGCTACAGGCTTCCTGCCCTCCTGCACTGGCAAGCAGCTATGGATGATGGATGGATATTTAGGAGGTGTTAAGCTTAGTGGTTTAGGGATCAGTGTCTCCGTCCAGAAGGCTGTTGGTTCGAATCCCATGGCTGACTAGAGTAATCATATTATTGTCAGGGTGTTGACCAAGGCCCTTAACCCCGCTGCTGCTGGGATGCTGGATGATGGCAGATCCTCCATCGCGGATGTGCAACACCATGCGATTCGATGCATCTCCAAGTGAAGAGGTCAGGACCCAATCCAAAGCTCCAGAAAGCTGGTGATCATTCTAAATTGCTGTCAGTTCCAAAGCCCATTTCACCAATTTCCTTATCCACAGTGAGCAACGTTACGTCTACATGAAATTAAATCAGGCCAAAAATGCAATTGCTCAAAACTGAGCAAGATGACATTTAATTAATGAAATGATATTTTCTGTGCAGTTACCGCAACTTGACAATTAAGTGCTACCATCCATCGTGGTACTTATGAGTGAAGAGTTACTGGAGGTAACTGAAGTCGGCCAAATGGATTTTACACCAAGTAGTTTGGTTATTGATAGGTTGCTGCTAATTGCACTGGGGAAGCCACAGGTTTATGCTGACAAAGTGGTTCTTCTTCATGGTTCCATGCGTGGTTCTGCAAACCTGTAGCTGTCACACATAACCTTGCGGGTAAATGGGCGACACAGCATTTCCATGCAAGATGCGCTTTCAATTCCCAAAGAAATATTTAACCTGTAACTGTCCCATCACAGCCGATAAGATTCACGATGCACCCGGCATGGTTTGTAACCACTGGGGTAAGATATGCTATGCTATGCTAAAGATGCAGGTGAATAAAAGTCATCAATCAACCCAAAGGTGGAGCCTCTCGACCAACACAGAGCGTCAGAATTTCAAATTGACATTTTCATTCACTGTCAAAAAAGTAGGTTTTCCCATTTTTTTCAAAATTTTGCTCACGGTTTAACTTTTCTCCTCCCATTTTTTATCCCCTCTCCCCCTTTCCTTCCCTTTGTCTGCTATCCATCATGTGTTTGGACTTTAATACGCTTTACTGAGTAATATAACCCATTTATCATGGACCAGGTCCCGTTCGCCACCGCATGCTGCAAATTTCATAACCCAGTAAGCGACGAACAAACCAGCTGAAACGCGGCTAATACCACTCTTCATTCTGGCAGGCCGACCAAACCGGGCCCGTCACACTTAGTCCTCCTTCGAGAGACTCAGCTCCACTCTGCTCACGGAGCCTCTGACCTTTTCGTTCCTAAATCCCAGAACCGCATCTGACCGACAGGAATGAAAACCCGATACACTGGTTCAATTACTGGCTGCAGTCTTTTTCTAATATATAAAATCTGAACCCAGAATGAATCCAACGCACACATGAGACTCATTGCCAACAGAACACAGTTCACCCCTAACTGGAATCTGTGTCGGATATGTATGCTGTTAACTCCAATATTAAACACAGACTCCATTCTAAGAAAAACTGTAAGAAATCCCTAATATCTTGCACAAAACTGGCAGTATTCAGATTCAGCATTCAGAAATAAAAAAGAACCAATTGCTGAAGGACTGGACTGCTGATTTCCAGACATAAAAAACTTCTGCAGATGGTTGCTTGTGTTTCTGTCTCTGAGATCCACAACTGACTCTTATAAGTCCCTGTGATGCTTGGATGTGATGAGGAAACAGGAGATGATATGAAGCGTGTCATTTCAGCGTTCACCACAACGTGAGCTGTAAGCCCATGAAGATCATACGGCCAGACGCTTGGTTTCCGTGCTGCCGCCAATTCCGGGTCTCGTGACAAAAACCCGGCGCCTCAGAAGACCCTCCCAGCCCCGGTCTCAGGGCAGGAAGCGTGAAGATGAGACAGAGGTCGCAGACGAGAGGGACAAGCTGGTGCCACATGTTGCCTGCGGATGCCAGAAGATGCCCATTGCCAGGGGCCTTGCTGATAATTGATAGGACGGCACTGTGGTTGGGAGACTTAATCTAATAGGGTATCATCATCATTAGCGTTATTGATAGGGCACCCGGGGAGGGTAGGTGTCTGTCCAGCAAGCCCGGGCACTGCTCTCTTTAACTCCCAGCGCTGATTTATACTTATAGATTAAACGTCATTTCACAAGAGCAAACAGTCACTGGCGAGGAGCAACACCACCCGCCCTCGTGGCAAAGACAGGACCATTCGTCACCGCAGATCCCCAGGGGGAGGGGCGGGGGGGTGGACCAGGCACACGGCAGTCATGCACGAACGGCTGTGGGCGGAATTAAGGGGGCACACCGCCGTCGTACAGCACAGCGCCGCTGGCATGACGTTAGACACGCTGTCGCATTTCTCATGAAGCCTTTCTGTGTTTCTGTACTGGCCAGAGCCAACGCCCCCGCCACCGGTACCACCTAACCAGCAAGCACCAAGTTGCACAGCCATCTCAGAGCATTTGCGATACATGTTTTTATGGCTGTAGCGCATTAACGTGATTGGTTTATAATTCGCACTGATGACCATGGCTATGGATGCTGTGAAATGACTTGGTAGATGCAGAGACCCAGTCAATATACATTTGCAGATGAATAATGAGGTTGTTAGTGTCTCTGGGAAAGAAGCTTTTATTTACAGCCTGTTTTCTCTTGCAGTGCCACTGTAATAGAAATTATCATCGTCTCCGGTCTGACAGGCACAGAAATGCCTGCACCTAAATTTCATAACAGATCGCTTCCCTTAGCAGCAGTGACGTGTAGTTAGATGCATGTACCACCTTGCCTGCATCTGAAGAAACAAAGTGGTTTTTTTAGTTTAAATTGGAGGTGAAACTGTGAATTCTGGCAAGGAATCTGGCCCCACAATTAGCCAGGGAGCAGTGAGCATGAGCGTGTGTGCGTGCGTGGGTATACCTTACCTTATGGGGACACACTGTCCCCACAATGTGATGAATGGCAATTTTTCAACTCAATTTAATAAAAATCTGTGACTACAATGAAAAAACTAAAAATGCAAAAACTCTTGTATTTTTTTTGGTTACTTATGGTTATGGTTGGGTAGGGGTTAAGGTTGTCATAGTTAGTGTTAGCATTTTTCCCATAGAAACGTGTGAGCGGTCCCCATAAAGATATGTTTACCCGACTGTGTGTGTGTGTGTCGGGGAGAGCGAGTAATCTGGTTTGCAGGGACGCCGAAAGGGGTCAGAGTGTGGACGCCTAGTGCGATGCAAATTTTACAAGGCAATGCCATGCGAGGCCGCCGCGGACCCGCTGCCACTCCGAGTTGGCAGACACTTGGTGTGTGGATGAGAGTGCGCCGCCCCGCCCCCCCCCAGCCCTTACTCCTCTTCCGGAAACGCTGGAGACTGAGAATTGGAGAATTTGGAGTCACACAGTATCACCTCAGCCAACCTTCATGTAGGAGATGTAGCGGGGCATTCTGTAATCGATATTCATCAGGAACACCTGTAAAATACAGACTATGGACACAGTGCTTGAACGTCTAAGTGTGAAAAAGCGTTTATGACCACACAGATAAAATTGCTAGGCTCACAGGACAAAATCCTTTTCTTAGCAGATTCTTGTATCCAGTTTATCCAAAGTGACATACACCATGTGGACATAAGTATTGTGACACCTGGCCATTTCACCCACAGGAACTTTGATGAAATCACATTCTGAATCCACAGGCATCAATTTGGACCCCCCTTTGCAGCTATAACAGCTGCCACTCTTCTGGGAAGATTTTCCACAACATTCTGGAGTGTGTCTGTGGGAGTCTTTGCCCATTCACCCAGGAGAGCATCTGTGAGGTCAGGCAC
>JAOYFF010000034.1:2369714-2384208 GCA_025773925.1 Cryptomyrus ogoouensis
TGAACCTGTGACCCCTGACCTCCAAGGGCATCAACCCCATGCCTTTCATTTGTGCTTTGGTCCTGAGTAACGTGCTCCTGCTTCTGCCCCCAGCCCCTATCTTTCTGTACACAAAACTTTCTTTTTAATACTTGTCAAAATTCACATGTATTCATTTGCCATGTAATGAAGTTTTACAACCTTTTGGTCTGTTTGTCGTTCATGGACTGATACCCTCCCCCCCATGCTGTCGCAGTGCGGGGACCGGTTAGTTAGCTGTGCATTAACTAATGCTACTTGAAAGTGCTTTAATGGTTGTGTAGTTAAAAGTAATGTCCACTAGGGGGTGCCTATGAATATTCACAAAAGCTCCAAATACTCTCGAACACTAATATATCAGTATTAAGCACTGTTTCTCACTACATTAAATTGCTTGAGGTCAGTGAGTATTCTTTTTGTTCATGTAACTGTTATTTGTAATTGAGATTATTAATTTCAACACACCTGTATTAACGTGCAGTTTCCATATTTAACTGTCTTCTTAGCCAAAAAATGTACTTAGATTCATTAATTACTGATGCCCTGTCCTCAGTAATTGGAGGCGAATGATAATCAACAGCTTGCTTAGTAGTGATTGACTGCAGTACAAGTATTACAATGTTGGCCATATTTATGGTACAAATGTAGGCTTGGGGGAAAAAAGCAATTTCTTTGAAGTATAGAAGATTTTTTCAAATAAATTTTTAATTTGTCTTCATTAGTACAATGTCCCAATGGCCGAGTTTATTTATCATTAATTCAGATCAGACACATTACAATGATAGTGATCTGACGTCCAGATATGCTACAAAACATTTTTGTCTTCAGTTTTGTATCGTTGGGAAATCTGAAAAATCAGAGCAGTCCAAATTTACTGACAGGGGTGCCATACAGATTTTGGGCCCCATGAAAACACGACAGACAAATCCAATCATGTTCCAGAATTTTTAGGACCCCCGTCTCTCAGGGGCCATTGGAATTGTCGTAATTCATTGTTCAGATAACTCCAATTTCATATTATGTGTCTATGCCCTCGAAGAGTGATTCTGAACATAACAAGTGTTAGCAAAATTATTCTAAGACCACAAAAAATATATGTAAGCCAACAGAGTGATTTACAAACTCAATGTGAAAATGTTTTTTTTTTTCTGTAATTTCATTTAAATTAAATTGATAACTTAGGTAGAACAGATGTACTGGTCTCAAATGACCAAAAATGTCAAGCAAAATTTTCCAGACTTTGTATTCAGAACTGGCTTACTTCATTGTCTTATTAAAAAATAAATATAAACAAAAGTAAAACCAATAGTAAAACATAAAAGTATATTGTTAATATCAAAATTATTACTATATTTATTATATCTGCATGGAACTCTCTGTACTTAAACGTTTTTAAAAGCATTTCATATACTTAAAAATGTATCTTTTTGTTCTGCCTGAGGATAAAATTTAAAAACGGTCTATGGAAAGTTATAGGTAATATGGCAAAAATGGGAAACTGCACGCCTGATCCCGTGATACACGCACACCACTGAGCTGCTGTTTTGGGTGGAGATTAAACCAATGGTCAGGCTAAAAGCCTCTTATATTCAGCAGATGGAGGGGTGAATTCCTCTCTTTCCATAGGGACTTTTTCTGTGCAAGTTTCAGCATCAGTTACAGCCTGCGGTAAACTGTTATAATGATGTTCAACACAATGGAAAGTGTTACGTCATGTATTTGTACAGTGTTTGAGTAAAGTAAGGGCACCTAGATTCACAGAATTCCAGTGATGGCGTTTTGCTAACCAGACCTGAAAGAGAAGTAGAAAGATCCACTGAGACCGATGGCAGATTTTTCTTTCGTTGCTCGTTTTGTTGCTTTCAGAATCTAAACATTCTGAAAGCCGGAACTTAAATGAAGGTCATACTCTTTCATTCTTTTTTCAGCCAACATCCACGTCGATCTCAAGGATCAAAATTGAGATCTCAGTGACTGTATCTGCTTAAATTACTGAAAAAACATAGGTGAGATAAGACACTTGTTTTACCCTTTTGGGGCCAATCTCATCGACCACTAAAGCATCTCCTGAAGTCAGGGACAAAAGTGATGCACAATGATCAGTTTCATCTGAATGTAAATAGACACTCGTTTTCTTATTGTGCCTGGTAGCTTAGCATGACTCACATATTCATATATAGATATTACATTTCTTTTTTTTAAGACAGCACCTCTGCACTCTGGGTAGCACTGCAGCCTTCAGGTATGTAGGTTCTAATCCTGCACTTATGATGCGTGGAGTTTTCATGTTATACTGCAATGGTTTAGCAGACACTTCTGTCCAATGTGAAAGAGAAATGGGGACAGACAGACAGTCAGCATCCCTAGAGCATCTGGGGTTTAGGGTCTTGCTCAAGGTCCCGGTAGTGACAAGATTGTCAGACATGGGAACTGAACCGATAACCTTTTAGATGAGCACTGACCCATGACCTGCTGAGCTTCACACCGTCGTCCTGCTTCCCCTGTATTTGCAGGGGTTTCCTCTGTGGTCGAAGGACTGTGGATTCTCCCAGCAGTCCAAAAACACGTGGTTAAACAAACTAGCCTCCAAAATGTGGCCTGTGACAGACTGGAATCCTCTCCAGAGTGTCCCACGCCTTGGACCCTGTGCTTAATGGGACCAGCTCCAAGCTCACTACAGCTCTGTACTGGATAGCATGGAAGATGACTTTGATCAAAAGTGTGGTGTGACATTTATTAGTGTGCATGATTAATTTCCCAGGAAAACTGAAACAAACAGCAATGAACTTAAGGCACATTAAGCAGACATCCCTTTAAAAAACACACGCCAGCTTCCATTTAGTACAGCTTCAGTTTAATCGTTTTAATGTTCTCTACCTTCCGTTTTTTTCTTGGCTGGCTTCCAAGCACCCACCTGTTGAGTAGGACAGTACAGACAGTGCTCCACTGCAGAACACAGACACAGTACATTGTCATAATATTTCCACTGAAAACATTCAGAGCAACAGGAATCTGGTTCACGGCATGTCCAATTCATGATTAAAAATAACATCGGAGCAGTCATTTAACAAATATGCAGAAAAATGAACAGGGTTTAAAAAACCTCTATACATTACTGTATACATATCTGGAATACATATGTATTTATATCATGTTGGTATAATACAAAATATTACTCTTATGGGTTTAAAATTCATTGCATTACAAAATTAAACAACTTATAAAAGACAAGATATTAAAAAAAGAAATAAAGTGGAAATAAGGGATTCATGACTCCTTGGGGAAAATGTCTTGCTGGGGGTAGTTACAGAGTCTAATACTGAAGAGAGCTTTTTGCCTCTGTAAAGCATATAGGGTATGAAGAGAGGGAAAATGATAAGCAGGTCGAAAATGCCATTAGATCACACTCCAGACCCCTAATACAGAGACTATTCCCATGGTCCTGAAGAAGGCATTATTGTAGCTTATTTTTAAACATATATAATATATAATAACTAGAGATGGATAAAACGCCATGAACCATTTGCTGTATTTTTTTGACCCCACTAGATGGTGCTCTTGGTTTGCTATGGGGCATGCTTAATGGACTTTTTTTGAACAGCAGCATCTAATGGGGTCAAAAAATACAGGAAATGGTTTATGAAGCATCATTTTCTCCATCACTAATGATAACATTGTCTTGTTTTGTTAAAATGTCATTCCTTTGCGCTACTATGTCCTAAACTGCAATAAGCAGCCAAAAATTGTCAAACCTTGTAGTCCAGAGAGGGTGTGTGAGTCCGATATACACCCATCAAGCAGAATCTGGCACACAGGCCACATCCTCCCCACCGCAGCCTCTCCCTAGCCCACAGAACAGGCCCCGCAGCCTCACGTTACAAGTCAATGAGATTCATCCATTCTGTTATAGGGAGGCCAGGCTGGACCGTGACAATACAGAACACAGGCAAGAGCATCTGCGAAAGCCCCTGCCGGTCTTCCAGCTCGAGGTTTACACGAGGTGTGGCTATCTGCCAATCACAACGGGTCCTACGATTTGCAAAATCATTCATTTTCACACAGTATTAGGGCATCAGTAAGTGACTTAGATATACATATTACACATACAAAATATTTGGTGGGGGATCAGTTCCAGGTAATTAAGCAGCTTAAGCAGGGGAAACACAGCTGTAAATTTTATTTACTGCAAATTTTCAAAGTCCTTATTTAAACAAGTGTGCTGTCACATTGGGCCTGGGTCCAGCCAGGGACCTGAGAGGCAGGGCCACTGGCACAGAACAGAGAATCACGGCACACATTTACTGCAAGTGAGAGGCCGATGTGATGAACACGCACAAACACACACACCGCATTTAATTCCTGCAAGATTTCCGGAGATGGTGCATGACAGTACTCTCGAACCTTGTCCCACAAAAACTTTGTGGATGATGCCCTCAAGGCAATGTCCTTATCTGGACATACTTGGTCAAAACTGACAGTTAAAATCATATTTGCCAAGTTGCTGAGCAAGCAAATGTACATCAGAAATATAGGGAAATGTATGAAAATCCATCCCCAAATTTACATAAAGTGTAGACATGCAGCAGCTGTTGTCTTCATGTTTCAAGTTCATGGTCTAATCAGAAAAAAATAGGGGTGATTCAGTGAAACAGGAAAAGCTAGTAAACATTCAGTTTATCTTCAGCAAAATTACATAAGCACGCCACAATGTGTAAAGGAAAACATAAAGCCCACATGGAGCATGCAGTCTGGGGACCAAAACAAGGCTGTGAAATACAGATGTAAACCCAAAGGACGGAAAATTAACAATGAGCTTCTCGATTCCAATGCTCACATAAGACACACACAGAAAAGCCTGAGCACATTCAGGCACTGCGAGGAGCTGTGAGCAGCCCTGGTGTTCAGCATGCACTGGTGCTTCTGCATATTCCCCTAATAAGGAGGTAAACTCCCCGCAGTGATCGAACAAATTATGCTGCAAAGAATTAGCAAAATGCAAGTTACGCTGCTCTGGCGACACAGGAACAGGGGCAAACTGACGTAATGACTTCCCCTCAAGATTAAATTTTCACAAACTAATTTAAAGAGATCCTGTGAATCACCCACAATCACAAACACACGCAGCATACTTGAAACAGAGAACCTTCAGGAGAAATTAGCCTATTTTACCAACCAAAACCAACCCTTGCATTTAACCTACGAGGTGCAGTCATGACCTTTCACCCCTCGGTGACAGAGAAGTCGGGTTTTGCCCGATTCATGAGCTGCTTTGAGATTCATGAGTGGTTGCAGAGAGCACTGAGAGGAGCTGTTCACTGTCATCCGGCTTGCCTGCTTGCCCATGTGTGGGGTCGAATAATGAGTTTCCGGCTCTATTTTTAACATCCGAAAATCACACCTGGATAAGTGGGGGAGGGGGGGCGGGTGGGTGGAGGTGGAGGGGCTCATAAAAACATCTTTGGCGAATCACATCGGCCTCCCTGGCACTCGACGGGCATGACTGAGCATGCTCGCAGATTCAGCCGCGAGTCTGCTGATTTTACTATAAGTGCTTATTTTTGACTATGTCAGCAAACAAGTAAATAAAAACAAAACGAAAATAAAAGCAAAATAAAATGTGTCCATGTGCCACATGCAGTTAAGCATTCTCAGCATTTTTATTGCACATTTCTCTGGTTATCTGGCCGTTGACTCTGCTCTCCCATGGGGAAAAGTAAACAACACTTAAGGGGTGGGAACAGGAAAAGAAAAAAAAAAACATTTTCTGCAAAAGCCACAACCAGAGAGGCAAAAGGGATACGTTCACATTTCTGCTTGGTTAAACTGCTGGAAAATGCACCTTCCAACATTCCTTATCTGAAGCTTGGGGGGGGTGGCGGTTAGCAAGATCCTGGAGAGTTACAGAAACGCACGGATTGAAACCAAAATACATGAGCCATTACGTAGTGCTGGGGCCTTAACGTGCCTGCCACCCCCCAGTCTCACTTGGCCTCACTACACACACTCTGGAGCTTGTCAACGTCCACACAACTGCCTCCACAGCATCTGCAAAACAGCTCCATCTGCAAAGCAGGGTCACTCCCTTGGAGTCTCAATTGGGGGTCTGTCTTCAGGGTGATACACACATCACCTCAGTCATGCCTGGGCTTATACAGGACCGAAGATAAACCCTTCGACGGGGAAGAAAACATGCCTGTGGCCTCCTTTGTTCTGGCGGCTTGCGGGAGAATCTGGCCCCTCCCACCGGCCCACAAACGCACTCCCCCTCCCTCATCCGTCCCTTCCCCTGGCTCAGACGACAGTCTCGTCCGCCGTCTTCTTCAGCAGCGTGGAGGACAGCAGGGATTGTGGGGTGGAGTGAGCCCTCCTGATGTCGGGGATGAGTAGGCGTACTTTCTGGTTCGTCCGTCTCCACTCCGAGTACAGCTGACAGTGGTAGCGGAAGGACACCTACAGAGGCATGCAGTAAAGCCTCAGCATTATGGGATATCCATGGCACATCAGTGAGGTATATTACCTTACCATATACCCAATAGCATACCGGCAACAGCAAGTTCATTAAGAAAAATGAAAAAAAAATAAGCTGCCAAAACAATGGGGAAGACACGGGATCCACCACTTCTTCACACGCTGCAAGGAGGGATGGCACTGGACGTGCAGACTATACAGCTAACCTTCTAGACCAGGGGTGGGCAACCCTGATCCTGGGGTGCCGGGAGCCAGCAGGTTTTCCATCCTACCTGATGAGTTACTACCTGCCTGAGATCAGGTGTGATTCATCAGAGACCAGTTAGGATGAAAAACCTGCTGGATCCCAGCACACCAGGATCAGGGTTGCCTACCTCTGTTCTAGATAAAGGTATGTAAAGCTCAGTAAAAAAAAGAAGACCACTCCATATATTTTTTTTATATCTGGATTTTTAAATCCTGATTTAATCCTGGTTCTGCTGGCAGGAGGCTGCATGGCTGGTTACTTCCAGGCTCAACATCTCTAAGGCAGCAGTACCCAAGAACAAAGTGAAGCATGAGACACTGGGAATGACCAAAACCCAGCCAGGTAAAGGGGCGGAAGTGACTTTCTTAATGGCAGAGATGACCGTTAACTTATCCGACAGTCTCTCATAAATCGGAGGATGGCATCAAGTGACCTTCAAAAGGAACGGGAAACATTAAGCGCAGGTGTGATCTGTGCTTCTAGGGGAGTTTGTATCAGGCTCCTAGAAGCAGGACTGAGGTCCCATAAAGCAAGGAAGAAGCCCTTCAATAATGAGAAACAGAAGAACCAGGCTGCAGTTTGCAAAAATATATATTATTCACAGACGTACGCCCATAGAGAAATGAGTGAAACATTTTTTTTTTTCCATGGCTGTATGAGTCCTTCATGATGTTATTCAGTAACAAAGCAGTCCACCTGCATCAGCAGCAGGTCTTACAACAGGCCTGAAAGCTTATCCAAAGCATCAGATATTATTTTTGAAAACGTAGGATACTGTTAGTCATCTAACACGTTTCCTCATTTTTGTTTTGCATGATGTCCCCTGTTGTTTCACGTAGAATAAGTGATCTGCCACTAGGGGCAGACTTCTGTACATTAATTCAGCTAGCCAGAATGGGTGAAACTAGCCGACAAAGAAATAACACGACGCGTGGACAGTATAAAAAATTAAATGCTATCCAAGCATAGTTAGAGATAGCCGAAGGCAGGATTTGACTGCATGCATGTCATTTGTTTAAATGTTAAGATATTTTATGCACATAATCCTGTGTGTGCTGTCTAATGTCAATTGTTTGATATTTTTAATTTCATGCCAAAATTTAGACGACTTTTGCAGTTGTTGTGGGCGCACCTGCCCTGAGGGTAGCTAAATAAACAGAGCTACATTATATATTATTGTCTCCTCGTCATTTTGCTCACTTAACGTTGCAGGTTTTATTTTTCATGGTCGGCTGAACAAAATGAGCTTAGGTTAGAACACCATGCTGGGCTGGGTCTGTAGTATAACTTTACGATTAATATTCCAATTTCTTTGAATGATAAATCAGTCATATTATAAAAATTCAAATGCATTTTTAAAAAGGAGTTTCCCAGCTCTAATGTCAACCGTGACTAAAGGATAGACAACTTGTATGTGTTACTAATGACTTTCCTTTGACCCCAGTCGGTTGGCAGCTGGTTTCTTTAGGCAGGACGTGTTCAGGGCAACTCACCAGTGTCCAGAGAACGTAGATGGTGAAGAGGGCAATAGTGAGGGCGATGAGGCCCACAGCCTCGAGGCGGCTGTCAAAGTGCAGGTGATCCTGAGCGCCCTTCAGACAGAGCCAGCCCGAGATGGCCGCCAGCGGGGTAATGAACAGGAAGCACACCATGTCGCAGAAGAGGGTACGCTTCTCATTACGGGGCCCCGGGTCCCGCAGCCACTGTGGGAGCAAGACAGGGGAAGCGAGTACGCTCCAGGAAATCAGCTGTGTCTGTGTCCTACAAACTCAGGATGAGCCTGCGCTCTACAACACAACAGAGAAGCTAGAAGAGGCTCTTATGCCACTGAGATGTGTATTATTTTGGCATTTTTACTAAATTCAGGGGAATTCTTTGGTTTTGGCATATAAGGTCAGTAATGTACAGACAGACAGACAGACGCAAATTAAGCAGATACACAAACAAAACAGTGAGGCAGACCGACATACAGACATAGCAGCAAAGCATTCAGAGAGACAGACAACAGTGAAGCACCCAGACATACTGATTGCAGAGAAACACACCGACAACAGTGAAGCACTCAGAGACAGACAATAAAGCACACAGACATCCTGATAACAGTGACGCACATAAACAATAGTGAAGCATACAGACACACAGACATAATAGTAAAGCACTCAGAGAGACAGACAACAGTGAAGCAAAGATTTCCTGATTTCAGTAAAGCACATAAACAATAATGAAGTATACAGACAGAGTGCGATAACAGCAGAGCACTTACAGAGAGAGACAACAGTGAAGCACACAAACATACTGATTTCAGTGAAGCACATAGACAGACAACAGTGAAGCATACAGATAAACATAAGCATGAATTCAGACAGGCAGGCAGGGCAAGTACCGAAGCATTTACCTCGGTGAGGGCCCGGGGCCGGCGTTCGACACTGAACTCCGTGTGACAGAGCTCGCAGTAACTAGTGTTTGAGGAGGACAGCCACCTCTCCAGGCAGCTCTTGTGCACTGTGCCCAGCGTGCCAGTGCAGTCGCAAGGCGAGAGCAAGCCCTCGGCGCTGGCCCCCTCGTGACAGATCCGACAGATGGGGCCATCGCTGTCGGGAAAGAAAAGCAGGTCGTCAGCGAGGCAACTGATGACCCAGTTTACCCTCAGAGTGTGGATGAATGGGGGGGGGGGGGGTTTACATCAATTAAATAACTCCTGCATACACTCCGCACATGTTATACTATCAAAAGCTGTGAAACAAAATCGCTCTGTATTTTAAGACTACAAAGAAAGAAAATAATTGAAAAGAAAAAGTGACAAAATGACGGACAGTGAAATGGAGGACTGGCACAGGGGTTAGCGGAGGGGAGGCTACCTCTGAGTACCCAGCGATTTGATGACAGTGGACAGAAGCCGGCCGTCCTTGGCTGTGACCTGGGTGATGCAGTGTGCCCGCCGGACGTCGGACTCCTCCACGGTCTTGGACAGGGCCACGTTACCCGTGCAGTCACACAGAGAGCCTGGGAGGTGGCAGCACTCCCCTGTTGTCATGGCTGCCCAGACCAGGGGAACTGGGGGGAGCGGGTGGCGAAGGAGGAAGAGGAGCAGAAAGGGTAGGGGGCAGCTCCTTCTGAACTGTGGCTCAGATCAGACCTGCCCCTGAGCTGCGATAAGACACAAGGCCAATGGTCAGCTAGGCCCTGGCTGCTATGCCGTTCACTTACTGATAATGGTGCTTCATTAGCATTTTGTACACCTCGTTGGTTCTTCTTCCATCTTCTCTTCTACGATAGGTGACTGCAATTTTTGGGGTCAGAGCACAGGGTCCTTGGAGTGGGTCTTAGCATTAAGGTTCTAGCTCAAGAGCCTAGCAGTCATATGATTATCAATCAACCAAACGAACCAATCAATTTATTTTTGTATAGCGCATTTTTACATTTTACATTTACACCACATTGTCTTAAAGGGCTTTACATTGTCCCTGCCCAATGCCCCAGAGAGTAAGCCAGAGGAGACAGTGGCAACGAAAAACTCCCTGAGAGGAAGAAACCGATGGAGATTACTCTGAAAGTATCAGGATTCACATTGGTGACCTTTGGGACACACAAGAGCCTTAAGTAGCGTAATGGCAAGATTGCACAGACAGTAGACAACTATCAAACTTAAGATGAAGCCCCCATTTACCACATGGTAAAATAGCAGGGGGTAGATAAGATAAAATAAGATAAGATAAGATGACCCCAGGGTGGTCCAAGGATCAACTCATGTGTCCCACCTATTACACCTGGATAACTAACCCTTGGCAAAAAGAGGAAAAAGGCTAGCAAAGGTATACAGCTAAGTGAATAACAGTCAAGGAGGATATATTTAAAGGGTAAGTTAAGGTTCAGAAGTAATACCAGAGTAAATGCAATACTGACTTATTAAACATCAATTAATCAGCAAAGTAATTCATTTATGCCTCTGCAGCTCTGATATATTCTAAAACACTTGTGATTAAGTGACGTTTCCTGCAAATTAACATTTCACTAAGATGGATATCAGGCACTGTTCAGCACAAAGGGCGAGGCACTGGTGGCCACGGATCGAGCAGCATGGATCCTGCAGCAAGCACACAGCAGGCCTGCTGTTTAAGGTGGGCCGGTTGTACTCAAGGCCATTTGTCTGCCAGGAGTATTGTTAGCTGTGCCTGCAGTGATGGCCCACATCACACGTTATTAAGCTCCTACCCTTACGGGCCGGAGACCAGGTGACATGGCTCTCTTTTTCATGTTTGCTTTCTGTGCAGATGTTTTCTCATACAGCGGAAGCTAAGCACTTTTACCCCAATCCAGGCCGACGTTTTCGGTAACGAGTGAATGGAAAAATAACAATAAACGGGTACTAAGCAAGAGTCGTAACTGATATACCATGGTGAGCAACGCGTTCAATGATAATTCGTTGTAACGATCTTACTAATCTTTCTACTGTCATCAAAAATGACAAAAATTACATTTAAAATATTTAAGCTACTATTCCACACACACAACCTGTCTTATTCCGTACACATTATAAAAGGTATAAGCATGAACAACACAGAATTTTTTTTTTTTATCACATCAAAAATATATAATAATACATGTATAATGCCCAGGTATTGATATGAGAGGTTAAGTACACAATTTGCTATGAAAGGGGTGAATTATCAGTCTTACCTGCTAAATGATTTAATCTCGACAGACCACAGAATAGACGGTGGGTTATATTGCGATTAGGTGCAAAACAGGTAGCTAATTTGGGGGCTTTTCAAGCAAAATGACTCAAATAATATGCGATATACTGGATTAATTACTACGAAATCTAGCATGTTAACGTCTTCTTCATGTCGGTATTCAGATATCGAAACACCGGGCCACCGCTGATTAAACGTAAACACAGAGACAGTAACATAACAGTTTAACTCCGATCACTTTTTCCCACATTAATCCGTGTCGCGGATATCGAGGCGTCAAAATGAAGCCACGGTCGAGTGAGACGCGGTATAAACAAGCAGGGCTAGCGATCGGTGCCAAGGCCGTGCGACAGACAGACAGCAGCCAGCCGGCCACCGTTGGAGGACGCCAGGCGTGCTAACAGGCTAACAGGCTAACGTGCTAAGGCAGCGCCGCCGTCGCGGCGACACTTTGGCTGGGCAGACAGAGCGCCGCACGCCCATAAACCAATAACATTTCCCCAAAAAAATCATTCGCGCAAAAAGAATCCGCATTCCCTCAATATTTATACTACATGAAACAGAAATAAAGGTTAGTTAGCTGGCAAACTGAATATACGTTCCTGCTGGTCATAGACCGTTGAAAAACAATAATTCTTCAACGTACGTGAAGAGCTACTCACCGGCACCGTCTCCCCTTTTCATATTTAAGCAGCCACCGCAAGTCTATGCATAATGAGACGGGCACGTAGACCGTGATTCCGGCAGGGATACGTCTCCGTCGCGTCCGCGTGCCGCCGCGAGCTCGGCTACAGCGCGCCGCTTCGCAGCTCGCAGTTTCCACATTGAACCTGACGCTGAGGGATGGATGCTGCTGCCGCGCGATGCTGCCGGGGCGTGTGTGCGTGCGGAAACACAATCAGGCGCCTCGGAGCAGCGACTCCACACGGCTGCCAAATGCTGTCAGCACATTCCTTTATTATTATTACTACCAGGAACAAATAATCAATCATTTTGTTTCTAGTACTTTATTCCACTAGTTTTTGATTTCTAAAGTTTAATATATTTACAGTAGCTAAGCCTTTTGCGTCTACTTCTTAATATTAACAAAATAGAATTGCAGACTTACTTCATCCCTGTTGTAGATATATATCGTAGGTTGCTGCATCACATCTCCGCAATTAACCTTTTCTTTTGTGTGCGGATTGGCTTGAATAGAATTAATTTATCTCAGTGGGGAAAGCAGATTTTTTACATCTCCCATTTTGCTCTCCATGTGAGACATAGACACATACATACATATACACATGAAAAGTTTGGGGTCAGAGTGCAAAGTTAACCAGCATCCAGTTCCCACGAAGCAGCTGAGAACCTCAGCGAGCTGCAGGATGTAACGAAACATTTCAGCAAGTGTCAAATCAATCCCTCAAGATGTTCTCTAAGTAGCTGTGGAAAACAGTATGGTTTGTGCTTTATCTTAGACCTGCCAGTTAAATAACAAACTCTATATTTGGATATTACAAACATAAAAGAAACACACACACAAGTGATTTTTGGCAATGTATTTTTCCGCCATACTTTTTACCATGCACAAATGACATATGTATTTACAGAGTGGATTGCACTTAAAATACAGAGAAAACATACTGAATGACCAGACATAGAAGCAAGTCTTTTAAATGGAAATAAAGCTTCCTTGGGCAAAACTTAAAAATACATTCTTAAAATATAGGATGTAAATTGTCTTGTTGTATGATCTCAGTTGAACCGATTCTGTAGAACGTGAAAATTAGGATAAATTCTGTAAGCTGATATTCTCTGGATATCTATAGAATAAAGATGTTAAAATGTAAGGCAACAAAACTGAATGTTCACATTCAAGCATGTTCAAGGTAAAGCATCAATGAACGGCCTACCAGCATACAGTGAATGTACATCTCTATTCTTGTTCTACGCCACAAAATCATCTAGCTGTCCTTTCATTACCCCAGTAGTAATTTTTTGCATATAGGCACAGCTTTGCTATTAACTGAAAAGCATGTTATGGTTTTGCACTGATAAAGACCACATTTAAACCTAGTTAGGAGCAGACTGCACATCCATTTCCCCTCAAATAAGTTACCGACCATGAATCAACTAGCTTGCCTAATATATTCCACAATAGATTAATGGCATGCAAAAGAACAAGGGCAATCATATAGCAACCGTTAACTTAGCAAATAAGGCGTTAAACTGAGAAATATCTAAAGAAATTTTTGGAAAAAAAAGCTTTTGAAGACATGGACTCTCAATGTATTGTCAAGTAAGAGTTGATGGAGGATAAGTATACAGGTGGACATAACTCATGGTCACTTTAAAATATTAAAATGCATTTTTAAATAAGTCATTTATTGAAATTAATTTTATTTGATGATAGGGGAAATTGACTGGCAGGACACAACCCACACATTCTGCAAAACTGCAGAACAATTTGCAGAGAGAGAAAAAGGCATGTGGCTTTTTTTTAAGAATGCATTATTAGTTTTGGAAAAAGTCACAACTTCACAAATGTTTTGATTTTGACAGTTCAGTGTGTGGATGAGAATTAAAGACTGCAGATGAATGCAGCCTCCCTTTGGCATTTCTGTGTATCAGGACAAGACAGTGATTCATTCAGCAGCCTTTTCTTCTCAGAGTCATCCAGAAATTAAATATTACTAAAGAAGCCTCACTCATTTCACTCTCTGTCCAGGTCCCAGGGCCCGGAGGATGTGATGGAGGGCCTGGCAGCTCACATGCCAACCCCTCACCAGAAGGTCACCTGGAGCAGGTCAAATCTGTGCCCGTTTTCCCAGTGCCACTTGTAAAATTTTGAGGTAAAGAAATTAAGGATTAAGAGGGAAAGAATCATACAAAAAAAAAGAATGATAGAGAAACTGGCCATAAAACTACAGCCACGATAAGAAAAATGGTCTAAAAATGACATGAGATATAGCAGCACAACACTTGGGAGCAAAGCACAGACATCTAGTGTGTGGAAACAGCAGGGAGAGAACGGAACGAGGGGTGTGGCAAGGGGTCCTGAACAAGGACGTGGGTCACAGGTTCT
>JAOYFF010000034.1:2408395-2419079 GCA_025773925.1 Cryptomyrus ogoouensis
GCCCCCGACGCGGGCCGGAGGGGGGGCCCCACCCCCCCCCCCCCCCCCCCCCCCGGACCCCACTCTCTCTGACGTCAGCTGTATGGTCCCTTAGCAAGTGACTTAGACAGCTATGCTGGCGAGGAGGGCATATCGTCACCATAACTTGATGCCGTTTCCAGCATCTCTCCTGGCACCACCCATCCCGACAGCTAGTGATAATTCCACCTCACGCACGTCGAGAAGATCGGCCGGTCTGCCCCAAAGCAGCCTGTCACAGCTCTGGTTCCTGCACCTTCCACCGCCTGTCACCTGCATTTCTTGCGGTAACTCGCCAGCCAATCTCACGTTCTCTAGTTCTGTGAAATGTCTGAAAACATCTGGCTCTGCCTTCCCAACCAACCTATTTCTCAAAACAAGTTACTAGTCTCAGATATAAGGGGTATAAACACCTGCCCCCCCGTCCACCCCTCCAGTTTAGCACCTCAGCTGAGTACCAGGCTATTCACCTCAGGGTGTCACAGGAAACGACTCTGAGTGGCGAGAAAAGGCCCGCAGGGGAGGTAGGGGGAGGTTCTTACAAATTAATGCCCTTATGTTCTACGCCCCAACCAGCCACCCAGCTCAATGCCCAGTCAGCAAGTTAAATTCTCCATTTCACACAGTCATACACGAGAAAACATGTCTGCCTTTGCCGGAAATTCACATGCATGACCGTCGGCTGGGTGCCGGATCAGCGCAGCAGATGCATCCGACACGGATCCGCACGCTCTCCCGGCTCCCCTCCCTCGTTTCCATGGCACCCCCATCCAGGTCAGCTGGCTTCTTTTTTTTTTTTTTTCCTTTCCAGGCCACCCGTCTCAGGGAAATGACAAAGGGGGCCGTGGTCGCGCCAAGCCGAGAGAGGGAGGGCAAAAACCAAACAACGTCTGTCCTATGCTTCGCCGAAATCGACGGTTTTGTGGGACATCGGGCCAGGATGGAAAAGAAATCATGAAGGAGATTCTGAGAGGCTCAGCAGCCCAGGCGAGAAGCAAACAGCCTTTATGACCACGACGTTTCCTAAGGCCAAAAAAGCAGCCACACTGGAGAACGACATGAAAAGCTCATGGGTATCAGCAGGAGATCCATAGCCACACCCCCCAACCCATAGGCCCCTCCCCCTCAATGTGAGGCAGCTCAGACTCCACCCATTAACACACCCCGCCTTGGTGTTCCCAAAATATACAGCGTATCTTACTTTTGCTTCCCGAAAAATACTCAAAGGGTTTGCAAGCGGTTCTGTCAAAGGTACAGATCTTAAGAAACAGATCAGGCAGGGTGCCTGCGAAACAGGTTTCCCCTTCCTGACACATCAACTTCTCAAATCGATACGGAAAGGCTGTAACATAATGTGTGGTTAGCCTGACATCACCTGTCAAAACTGGGGTGTCGTGACAGTGCAGGACCATCTCATATGAAGGCTGCGGTGGAACGAATGAGAGAGCTTCCAGTGTGTAATTCAAACGCCTTCGTATGGTGTTTGATTTCACAAACGTCCAACATCAAGGGCTGAGCTTTGTTCTCATGTTTGTCTCTGGGGACCCACTGATTACTGAGGCTTTGTATCCACAAGCGGCCTTTTAAATGGGCCTGAATGTAGATGCTACATGAATGTAGGCTGAATGCAGTTATGCTAATAAAAATAAAAATGTTCCCTCATTGTGATTTTTGGTTCTTACGGCAAAGTCGTTTAGAGCTCAATGGCACATAAAATCCAGCAAACACCTCTCTTACTCCTAATTAGTGAAGGCGAGCTACAATACAAACCAGTCTGCACAGTGGCGCCCCCTTTAGGAGAGTCAGTAGCAGCGACTGACAGCATTGTCTTAGAGGAGCTTGCAGAAGAGTCGAAGCACCACTTTCCAGAGCCACACCCATCCACGGCCTGCAGACAGCATCCCAGCCTGATGGCGTCCAATAGGAGACCATTACAGTTCCCTAACTAAGCAGGATGTTATGGCGCTCTTGCGTTACCATGGTTACCTCAGCTGCTACAGCCACACCCCACACTCACAGCTGAAAACCCCGCCCCCTTGGCATGTCCATCATACAACACATGCAACACACGGCTGCAGTGGAACGGTCACCATCACGGAAATCACCCAGCTACACGTATCTGGGCCAGAGAAAACAGGAGTAATCCTGGAGGAAACTACAGAACGTGAGTAGAACATCCACACACAGTGCAGGAGTCAAACTAAATGTAAAAATAAACAGAAGCCCCGTTTCCGAGAGTGTGCTCAATATACAGCTGCCAAAGCCTGAAATACACACATGGGGACCCCCCCCCCCCTTGGGGACCCCCCCCTGAACCTCTCACTGACAGAAGAGCATTTTTCAGCTTGAAGCCATAAGGCAGCACAAGGCCAATAAATTTTCCTTAAGAGCAATTCTGGTAGTAATGAAAACCCATCTCCGCATCTCCCCCCCCCTCCGAGAATGTGTGGAATCGTAATTCAAAATCGGCCAGCATTTTACACATGCTGTCACACTCAGCAAAGACGGATGTTACATCAAACAGCATCACCGAGCGCTTATCTCTGTGAACGCAGGGCCGTCCTTCATCACCGCCGTAAAAACACACACCATTCTGCCAAGGCCCAGCTTACATTTTACCCGAAATCAATGCTCCACGCAGATAAACCAATAACACGTGTAGTTAGGTCTCCCTACACTGGGGAGATAAGCATTTAATTAACCTGGGATGTTTACCGGAGCTCGTACATTAAATGCTAACGACACACACAGGTACTATCTGACATCAAGCACTTTGCTGCAGGAGAACATTGAACGGCCGCAGCCTTTTGTGAGAACAGAAGTGTCAGTTAAACATTTATTGCAAGAACAGTCCGCCTAAAACCTGCTAAGTTGGATCTGGAAGGAGAATAATACAATCTGCTGACTTGTCCTATGGCTGATATCAGAATTATCGATTTAGTCCAAAATATAACATTCTTATCGTCTAACAAGAATCACAATGAACACGAAAGCCCAGCGACTGTCAGAATGGCCATAACAAAAGGCAGCCACAATCAATAGCCCGGGACAGTGAGGGAGATATGAGGCTAGTTCTCTGTGTCTTATGCCGAGGCGTCACCTACACGATTTCAGGAGACGTTTAAGCCGAGTTCTCTCCCACATCTGCACAGATGTTCCCCACAAGCCTGCCAGATGTTGCATTCGTTCTGAGCTTGGGCACAAAACATAACGTTCTTATTATACAATATCAAGACAGGAAAACTGGTGAATCACTATGCAAAAGCACATGCTTCAGGAGGTAATCCACTACTATGCTGGTTTTGATGGTTTCAAGTGGGTGTTCAACACCTGCCCAGAATTCTTGATTTAGATAATATTCTTAAAGTCTAAGAAGAATCGCAATGAACACGAAAGCCCACCGACTGTCAGAATCTTCATAACTGGTTCCAAGATGACACAGCCGTATTTGGACACCATCGTGGTCTCTCTGTCCAAACTCATCTTTAAACTTTTGTTTTTTTCTTAATATTTTCACATTTTCTGTCAGTTACAGTTACAGCTGACAGTTGAATTAAACATTCGCCCCTCACTTGTGCACCGGGCACTTTTTCAGTTTCCTTTTTTTATTTTAAGTCTTATTGCTTTTCACAAATTCTCACTATGGCACTGACCGCCTTGCATTTCACTGTATAACATGTCACTGTTATACTCTGGCTGTGCATGTGACAAATGAAACCCTCGAATCCTTGCCCCTTGTAGTAAGAGAACAAACCCCCAGCATTACTACGGGCTTGGCCGTCCTTCTGCACGGTTTGACTGCTCGCCACGGCCAGCTACCTCTGGCAGGCCAGCCTGCGCAGCCTCACGCAGGGTTCTGCACTGGGAACTCGCCAGTTTTCTGCCTGTGCTCTGCATCCACATCCGCACCCCTGTGTCGCAGGCGAGCAGCTGCAGCAGCCCTACCATGGTGACAGACTCCCATGGTCCGTTGATATCCGGATGGCACCCAGGACAGGAGGATCACTAGAGATTACAGAAGCTCTCCAGTGGTGCTTCCCTTGGTGCTGGTGTTGCTGAAACAAAACACCACATATACCTCGGAGGTGAGGTGAGGTACCGAGCTCAGACCGGAGCACCTCCTCCATCTATGGCTCAGGTCCGATTATGTTTCAGCCACTTCCCGGTAGGTCTCTGTGACTTTGCCAAACACCTGCTTCCTCAGTAATCAAGCACGCGCCAAAGATACCGATGCCATCCCTTAGCGGATAACACCTCTGGCTGGATCGTACCCATCCATTCCCAGGATACTGCACCGCTAGTGACATCTGCAGCAGCCAGTCAGGCGGGTGGCTGACGAAAACCGGTCCGGAAGAGCAGAGGATTGGCAGAGGCTGTGATGGGCTGGGATCGGGAGGTGTGGCTGCATGTCTGGCAGTCGCCATGGTGAGGGACGGCATCCTCAAACCCTTGTTGCCAGTCCCTCTTGTCATATTTGCTAAGCTGCCAGGAACTCCATAAACAGAAAAACCAGACCAGGCCCCTGTGGAGTCTCTCTCTGCTGAGGTTGGGCGTACAAATAATAAACTGTTTAACTGCCATGACAGGAAAGTCTTTGCAGACCCAAGGAACACATTTATACCCTGCATGACCTCCTGAAGATCAGACCAGCATGGGAGTCAAACATCTCAAATCAATACTTAATAACCAGAAAAGCTCCACGCTGGCATGTTGGGTGAGGCAGCGCCATAATCCAGCCATATTTCTACATAAAATCCCTCAACCATGCAATAAAGTCAACTAATTCCCTAGAAGATACTCTTTGAAAACAGTAGCCCCATTACAGATCAGAATGGAGAAGCTGCTCACAGCTGACACAGCTATAAAACTGAAGATTTATTTCAGCAATTCTCGTAAATTCATCCAACTCTGTGGGATGATGTTGAGAACCAAGATGTCCAGCGATTCCCACAGCCTGTTAGATACCACTGGGTACGTGCCTACTGCCTCTCCGGACATGCATCCAGTTTCTCAGACTGTGTGAAGGTGACTGCATCCAAAACGCTGATTCCAAGCCCTGGCAGTGCCTGAGAGCACAGTCTCCGCCAACCCGCACAGAGAGGGTAACGACTTTCCATCCCAACTGTGCCAACAGAAGTTGCACCCTGAGTGTGGGATGCATTGGTTCATAAGTATTCTAGAGTATCTATATAATCGCACGTCAAGAAAACTGCAATAGCATCTTAGCAAAAGAATATATTGTGCAGAGATGCCAAGAACAGAGAATATCATAAGAGTATATGCAGTTCAAACTCAAGTACTGTGCTAATTATCGCATGAGTCTAGCACTAGGCTAGGGGGTCATTTTTAAGAAATCTCTTTAACACCTAATTCCCTTTTTTCTCCAGGAAAACCAAACTCCTCAACCAACCTATTACCTAAATAGCAAGCAGATGGATTTGCCTAAAATAATCATGGGATAGAATGAAAAAAGGTCTTAGAACATAAGCGAATAGATTTTTGAGTTTCCACCAATGACGTCCCAAGCCGATATCAAAGATCGTAATCAGGGCTGATCCAGGCATTTTTATATTGATTGGTATCGGCTACCACATCCCGATCCAAAGCCCGATCCATTTAATTCCCCGTGTCTGCCTCATTTACATCAGCTACACAGATTGTAAGCTTTCATCACACATGGCTTGGAACTACAAACTATCCGGATGTCAGCCGTGTGGAAATTATTTTTGACTGGAATCTCAAAGTAGCCCAACTGCTACCTGCAATGTTTGCAATGCCGTCCTTTGGAGACATGGTAACAACAGAGCATCATATGATACAATTAATCTAGTTAGACATTTGCAGTTAACATCATAAGGAAGAATTACTGTGAAATGGCTTATCCAGATGAAGAATGCACCGAAGCCTACTGTATGTCTATGTATATTTAAATATTTATTATAAGATCGAATTGGGACTCAGAAACAGGAGATATAAATATTGAACAGATTAGATGGGGTACCAAAGTGGACTGGGATCTCATATTTCCACCAATACGTTCAACAACAAACAACAAACACCACACTGCCAAAACTCTGAGAGCTGAAGGCATCAGTAAAGACAGGGAAAGGCCTGCCTCATGCTGCCTTGTGCTGCCTCATGCTGCCTCGTGCTGCACCGTGAGCTCAGCGGGTGACACAGGGCTCCAGTTAAGAAACGTGACGAGGCAGAGCTCTGTGACAGCTTGGTCTGTCACACATGGCACGCAAATCATCCTCTCCGGTCAAAAGACTAAAGCTCAGGACAGAACGGAGCCCAGGTGGGCCGGGGACCTCTAAATTGCCCCCATCTGTCGCAATTAAGTAGGGGGAAGCCAAAGGAAGCCACATGCAAAAAGGAAGGACACATTCACCTTGTTAAAAGCCACACTGAGGGAACGTGTCTGTGTGTGATACAGAGAACCACTAATGCTACTGACAGGCACTGCCAGAACCACCCAACACGGAATTTGTAGTAGTAATGTATTGATTATTTGTCAAATGCAGATGATATATATACACAATATTTAATTCAATATAGTTTTTAGATGCACCTCTGGGCCAAAGGACTGTAATTTTTAAAGCACAGACAGGTCTGGCTCAAGGGGACGCAACTATACCTCACCATCACTGGCCAACATTAGCGTTCAGTCACTGAACACCTGACTGAGTTTGCAGCTTGAAGCTGGGACCCCTGCCTCCTTTTCAGGGGGGGGGGCCATAACCGCCGCAGTGAGCCGCGACTGTTTAGTGAGCTTCTGTGCGGCACGGCCAGGCGAGAGGGGGGGGCCTCATGTCTCCCCCCAGACCCCGGCCAGCTTCCCACCAGAAGCACCCCAGTCGTCGGGCCCTCTATTAGTCACCATTACGAGTCACTCGCCAAAGCTACACCGTTCAAAGTACTTAGGGGACCCAGCATCTCTCAGCCATGCGAGCTGATCCTAAACAAACCAGTGAACGGGACACAGCACAGCATCCTAGCGAGGGAACAAATCGGGCTCAGAAGCCCCTAATGCTGGATCTCAGCAGGAGATAAACATCCACGGCCCATTGTATCCATGTTAGTGCGTTTACCCCCCCACCCAGGACACCGCTGCTCCAAATAAGCACGCCGGAGCGGGTCAGGGGCTCACGGCACCCCGCTGAACAGGTGCGCCACTGACACAGCCCCAACCTGCCGGCTGGGGAGGGCCCCGAAGACGGCATTACATAACCGCTGTTTCTGCCGTCATCGCTGAGGCCCTCCGGACAGGAGCCGCTCTCTTTCACGGATCTCCGAAATCGTTCAAGGTCGGCTGGCTGAGAGCGAGGGAGGCCCGTAACCGTCAGCGCCACGCGCGTTCCTGACCGACGCCATCGCTGTGTCCTCAGCAGCTGGGATGGGCCGTGATTAACCTTCTGGCACCCGAAAGCAGCAGAGGGACACGGGGGCCCGTCGGCCCTAAGCTGATCCCCTTTTAAAATTTCCTGAAACAGGGAGCGAGCCTGATACTGCAGACTAAGAGTGACACCGACACTCTCCGGCAGCTGTTTAAACAGCAGTGGTGACTCACGTTCATGCGAATCTGTGCAGCGTTTATGAGCCGTACAAACCTTAATAAACGTCACTCCTCTCCTGCTCCAGCAGCGATGCTTGAATGAAAAGTAAGGCTCACTCAGCAAGCCGAATGCCAGGCTGCCACCCGCAGAAGCGGGACCTCAGTGGCCAAAGCAGAATAAGGTAAAAATAAAATATATTACATGTGGGCACGGCGGATTATAATCCAGGCAACATTTTAATCGGTTATCCTGCAAATCCAGCTGGCATGACTGACTTTATAGGAAATAAAGGAATTAATATTTCAAAATAAATGAATAAATATCTCCAACAGTCAGGCAGCAACAGAAAGGAAGGGGGTCCTTCGAATGAGGATTCAAGGCTGTGCATTAGTGAGCAGACTATTTTGCTAAATTTCAGTTGAACGGCCTGTTAGAGAACGTGTACATGCATGCAGGGATAGAGTGTGAGGGAGGCCAGCCCCTTTTACAGCGTAATACCGCGGTGCCTACCCTGCTTCACTGTATGGGGGGGGGGGGGGGGGTAGGTGCAGGGTGCAGCCAGGAAGGGTGTCAGGCACAAAGACAGGGCTGTGATGTCGAAAGAGAGGCCACACCCTCATCAGGTCTGACAGACACATCTCAGCCTCCAAACGGTGCCAGCAGCCAGGCCTGGGCACAGAATAAGCACAGACTGCAAGAAGTTTTCAGTCCATCCAAACATCCATCCATCCCTCCCCCAATGACAGGGTCACTGTAAGCCTGGGGCCTATCCCAGGCAGAACAGGGTACCCTGTGTGTGTGTGTGTGTGTGTGTGTGTGTGTGTGTGTGTGTGTGTGCCCTGTGACGAACTGGCATCCTGTTCATACTGATTTTATAATCTGCCACAGTACAGCCATTTCCAAACCAGTTTCTGCAATAACCATCCAATAAACCATGTATTTGTTGACTAAACTACTAGCATGCCATGTTTTTCCTAATTAATTTACCTAGCTAATTAAGTTCATTCATTAAGTGAGCTGGTGGTGCAATTTAACGAATGCATGGAATAGTTGGAGCGTGTCTGCAGTGAGGTTGGGGAACTGACACGGAGTTCTTCTAGCCAACCTGCAAGACGTCACTTTTTGCAAAACAAAAGAAATTCTTGATATTTTTTTTCGTTGACTGCCTCAGACTTTTGCAAATTACAGTACTTCACATATTTTGCATTGTAATCATATTAAATAATGACATGTTTCACTGCGGTCACGACTGAATTATACACTGAGACATTTCCTCGAAACTTCATCCATGGCAGGAAACAGAGGTAAAAAGGCAGACACACATTTGACAGCAGACCAGTCTGTCTCAGGTTCCATACACACATAGATCCTATCACACACTTTGGGTAATTCAGAGATTCCAGTTCAACTGGGGCAGGAAACACTGGGAAAACATGCAAAATACATGCACACATACGCGCACGGACATTCGGGTAAACATATTTTTTTGGGTGCCGCTCATTCACTTCTTTGGGAAAAATGCTAACGTTATAGATGTTTATTAAATTTAATTTATTAAGTTAGAAACTGGTCCCCATAAGGGAAAAGAAACAGGTACTCATCACATTGTGGGGACATTGTGCCCCTATAAGGTAAGGTATACCCACTCGCGCACACACACACACACACACACACGCACACACACACACAGATTAGGTATCTATATCTTTGTGGGGACTCCCCATTCATTTCTATGGGCAAAACCCTAATCCCAACAACAACCACCTTAACCCCTACCCAGCCCTAACCTTAACCATAAATAACCGAACAAAATAAAAGACTTTTGGCTAGGGTTGCGAATTAATTATTTGTTTTTAAAAATTTGTCAAACTCGATATCGATCCGTAAAATTTATGGATCGATCTATTAGAGTAATATGCAGTGTCTCCCGGTCGCCAAGGTTCATTACTGCAATGGGTAAACGTGGGTTGTACCGGACCGTATTGCAAGGCAGATTTCTTAAATGCCTGAACTGTCCATTGAAATATTTGCCCTCCGGTGCAACAGAAGCTTCCCCACAGCTGACGTGTCGTCGCTAGTTAACGTTACACTTGCCCTGATGTCAGGAGAAGCCTAATGTTCTCAGGCAGCTACTTTTAACCCCCGAACAAACAGCGACGTCAGCATATTTTCAGAGGGGGATGCTTTGCTACACGCCTAAACAGGAAGACATATTTCACCTGTCAGTCATTATGAAACATTATACAGTATTATTATTTGTACATTATTTCAAACAGAAAATTATTAAAAATGGATATAAAGTTAAAGATTTTATAATGTTAAGATTATTTTAGAACTATGTAAAAAGTTTGTTTAGAAAATGTTCTAAGTGTTTAGGGAAGGGGTATTTAATAAAAGACGGCACAGTTACGGTTACTTACGGCTTGAGTTTGTATAGGTATGCACCAGTGCAGCTATACAGTATTTTATATTTCATTCCTATTGGACTGATCGAATGGGAACCAAATCGAATTGAATTGAATCAAAGAGTTAGGTTGTGAACTGGAAATTAAAGCTGTCCCAATACACAGCCCAACTTTTGGCATTTTTTGTGTTTTGATTGCAGTTCCAAATTTTTATTAAATTGAGGTTATCATTGTGGGGACCGGAAAAATGTCCCCACAAACTAAAAAGTAACAGGTTTTACTATATTGTGGGAACATCTGGTCCCCACAATGAGGTAAATACAACCCTCCCCACAGAGCAGGAGAGGGATTCAAACACACAACCCTGAAGATACGAGCACCGTTAAACACCAAGTCCTATATGCCAATATAATTTTCTGAAATAGGAAATCAAAATTTAATATAATATTTCCCTTGTATGACTGAGGATTAACAGTGAAGCATCACAGAGCTTCTGGAGAGTGAGATTAGGGTCAGGCAGACATAACGACAAAGGCAGCCAGACGGAAGGTTCATCAGAAAGAGAGAATTCAGAAAATCACGACAACAGCAGAGTGCAGTGAAGGTCACCCTATGGCATAAAGGGCGATTACACTGAGCTGGGTTCTACGGCAGAGTGCAGTGAAGGTCACCCTATGGCATAAAGGGCGGTTACACTGAGCTGGG
>JAOYFF010000034.1:2428058-2438267 GCA_025773925.1 Cryptomyrus ogoouensis
CCTGGGTCTCACTGCGTCCTGGAGCCCCTAGCTTCTCCCCCCCCCCCTTCCTTTGGGGGCATCGGCATACCCTCCCGGGCATAATCAAAACGGTTTTAAACCAGACTGAAGCAATACGTTTATATTTCACCAATTCAACTGAGCTGTGTTTCTTAAACATGTAACATTCCAGTCCGTGGCTGATAGAAGCCCAGCAAGTACAACAGTAATTACAGATTTGGCCTCATAAAGTAAAGGCTGCTTGTCTTAGCTACTAAGGACCCCGACAGTGACCTTCCCAGGTGACTCTGTATCCAGCTGTTTTAAAATGGTAGATGAGAGACTACCTACTAACCTTTTCACCAGCTGTCAGCCCTCTTATTGTGGCGATATCCCTATTTGCTATTTTCCTGTTTAAAAAGCAGATCTGAGGCCAAGAAGTCAATTTTTCTGACTGTTGTTTAGCACTTTAGCATTCTACTCGCTAAATTTAAAATGCAGCAGCTCTGTGGAATAAGTACAGTGAGATTTTGGGCCTTTGGGTTAGTAAGAAATTAAACATTTAACTGTTATATAGAGTACCTGCAACTGAAGTTGAGTAGTTATATTTCTGGACAATAACAGTTTCTTAATTTAAACTCTAAATGAAAACTCACCTCTGTGCATATCTGTTTCATTGGCATTATTCTTTGTAACAACTGTGACTTTGCCCCAGTGACCAGATAACATGGATTATGGGTCTCATATAACAGCGCACAGCATGACGCATGGTACCCGTGCTGAGATCTTTGTCTTTCCCTACAGTGTAGGTGGTCACTGTATCTTCTGCACTTTACCCCACACAAAAAGCCGCTGTGAAAATTATGGCGCCGTGACCTCATTCCGGCGTTTTCCGGACATGACTCATGAAGCCAGTTATTGTTATAATTGTTTTTATGCAAACACTGAGGTACCCGATGCTGTAGATTCACAATGAGACGCAGATCAAAGTTTCCTGTTGTCGTGAATTGGATATTCAAAGGTAATTCCTGATGAGAACAATGTTGAAAAAAGAAAATACCAGCTCACAAAGCACATGTAGGCTGTTCGCATACTGTAACAAACTCTAATACAACAGAACTAGGGAGGTCCACTGCTCCATGGCCTGGCCAGAATCTGCCTTATTACACCTGAGCATCAGTGTCCTGGCATAAGCTTTTCCAGGGAGGCTGTGACCTCCATATAGCTGGATCACACCCTTTTAAAAATAGAGACCACCCCGGTTTGCCCTATCAGCGGGGCTCTACTCACCTTCCCTGCCACACTGAAGAGACATGTCAACCGCTTCTCCTAATGATGGACAAAAGGACACCTCATGAACCATTTGCTGTATTTTCTGACCCCACTAGATGGTGATCTTGGTTTGCGTTGGGGCATGTTCTGTGCCCTTTGTTGAACAGAGAGCACCATCTAGTGGGATAAAAAAAATAGCAAATGGTTCATGAGGTATAATTTTGTCGATTGCAGCCTTTCCACCATGGAGGCCTCTCACTGCCTAACATCCCTAGTGTTGGTCAGCAGATCCCCACTCCTCGAAAAAAAAGGAAATATTCTGTAAACCAAAGCATTTAGTTAAAATGTCTTTATTATAATAGAATGTCCTGACTGGACTACAACAAAGGCCCATGCATACAAACAACAATAAAGTACTCCCAACTGTACAAAAATGTTCCTCAGAGTCTGTTTCTGTACTGTAAAAAGTAAATTTACTAGTGATGGATGAAATGATGGTTCATGAACCATCTGTTATATTTTTGACCCCACTAGATGGCGCTCTGGGTTTGCCTCTCACTGCCCAATATCCCTATGCTTTGTGCCAATTTTTGAACAGAGAGAACCATCAAGTGGAGTAAAAAAATCAGCGAATGGTTCATGAAGCATCATTTTGTCCATCACTAACATTTGCCTACAACTTGGGTACAACTGGCAGACCCTTGAGGGAGTAATTGTACCCTCAAACATACAAATTCGTACTTTTTTCCTGACCGTGAAGCAGCTCATGTTTTCTTCAGGGCATAATACAAATGAACTGAAGAATTCTTTTTCGTGGAATCTTGTCCCTTGACACCAAAGAGCACCCAACTCAAGCAACATAAAAATTTTGTTTATAGAACATGCCTACAAACTACCCATCCTAAACTGCACTTTCCGCTCCTACTGAGCACAACCTAAGGTCCTACCAAAAAGGAAAATATGCAGAAAGGCTAGAAAGCTCTGGTTTGGCATGTCCAACACCGAGCAGCACTACAGGGTGGTAGAAGCGCAGCTTGAGCAGCTTGCAGAAGGGGAGTGTTACTCATTCAGTGGGCCTGATGCTGGAACATCCACGAGGGAGAAGACGGCCTCACTGTCCAGGGAAAAGACCTGTAATACAGCAGCCTTCAGCAGACACACAAACAGCAGCCAGCTGAGAAAGTCTGGGCCAGACCAAGCCTTCCTTTCTGCACCAGAACAGTATCTGTTACTCCAAATATGGTAACTCTCCAGAATGACACTGAAACTGCAGTCATGGCAACAGGGAGATTGCAGGATGTGCCTGTGCGAGGTGCAGGACTTCTCTAAAACAGCAAAATGCAAACTATTTCAAATTCAAACTAGACATTTGAAGGTTCCTGAATGTAAACCAGGTACCTCCTTCCTTATATAGTGATTTCTCAGGACAGACCGATTCTGGGCAAAATCTATTTAATTTATTTCAGTGTGGCAGCTTAACTCTAACCCATTCACAACCTAATCATCGCAGTCAGAATCGGATACCTGCGACATCTCTGACAACAAAACACAGACAAGGAACCGCCGAGGTCCATTAATGTGACCCATAAGAGAATAACAGAGTAATAAGGTAGGTGGAGCTGAAAGACGACCTAGTTAAATTAGTTTATTTTAAAAAATATATGTTTATTTTTAAAATAATTTTTTAAATTAAAAAAAAATCATTAAAAATATTAATATTATTTTTAATTTTTATTATTAGACTTTGAGAGCAGTGAATCGTGGGAATCTGTCGGCCCCCCATTAAGGACATTTCCCTCAGACCTTGCCCTGGCGAAGCCGCCAGTGCTGTGCAGAGTCTCCCTCTCTCCACACAGGGGCGTCGTGCCGCTCCTGTCTGCCAGACGGTACAGCAGCACCCCAGCCAGCTTCAGCATCAGCTTCGTGGAGAAGGGTCCAGCTGCAGATGCCTGTAGAGTGGAGCTCCATCGGAAATACGTGACCTCAACTCTGTGTTACAGCGAATAAACCCTAACCTTAACCCTAAACCTAACCCTAACCCTAACCCGAGCTCCACTTTACGTCCTTAAAGATCACGTATTTCCGGTGGAGCTCCACTCTACAGGTGTTTTTTACGGAAACCATATTACTTTCTCTTTGTATGTGAACTGTGATACTTGAGGAACATTATTTTGTACTACTGTATAGCTGTATGTGCATGATATGACAATAAAGCCCCATTTTCCAATAATGTTAGTGTCCGGGGGGAGGGGATGGGGTTGGGTTGGGCAGCCAGTTGACCTCGGACCCCCAGAGGTTTTTTTTCTCCCTACTTAGGAGTTTTAGTTCTTCTCCTCCATTGTCATCTGGCTTTATTTTTCAATTATTCTTCTTTCCTTTTCCCCGTTTTTGTATTATTCTGTCTTAATTATATTGTAATATATCACAGCACACCTCTATAAAGTGCCTTGGGGTGACTGTTGTGAAAGGCGCTATATAAAAATAAAATGAATTGAATTGCATTTGACGACCGTTTTAATGAATACAGTACAATGTTTATGTCACGTCTCATCTTGACCACCAGAGGGAGCCAGGAAACAACTTGAGAGTTTCTCCCTCCAGCTGAGCGCATTACCTGGTAGATGCCTAGTTAGGTTCCCTAACTAGAACCTGCATCCGCCATGGTGTCTCACTTTTAGGTTACCTGTTTGAGGCTGCAGAGCGTTGTATAGTTTCTGTGCTGATTTGAAGTTTCGCTTCTTTTGAGTGCCTGGTTTTGTGGATATAGTTTTATTGTATGGAACTCTTCAAAAAGTTTCAGTAGGGATGCACCGATACCGTGGTCAAATACCGAATAAACCTTAATTGCAACATTACGTTAAAACTCAAAAGCTGCGTTTTGTCTTTTTTTCAGATTTTGGCGTATAGCAAGCAATCTGTCAGGAAACATTTGGGAAGGATAAATGCAGAGAACACCGGCACTGGCAAATTGGGGAGTATATGCAGAGGGTGTCAGCAGTTTGGAGATATTCTAAGATAAGGGACGACCCCCCCCATAAGAAGTAAAGCAGACTGCTTTGTTTTGCTAAAGTGCCAAGAGGAAGAAGGGACAGCAATTTGATCAGACATTTAAAGACGCCGCAGCACCTGCACGCCATGGTGTACATTGGTGCACTGTGATAGACTGGCAGCCCCTCCCAGGGTGTGTGATTACCATCTATTGTGGCTTCAGATTTCTAGTTTAACATTTCAGAAAATTTAAATTTAATAAAACTACTGTAAAGTATTTGTATTCTGTGGTCATCCAAATATTCAGACCTTCACCTCTTTACCGTGTTTTTTAAATTAAATAATTGCACCATTTTAATATATTGCGCCATATTTCTGTACGTGTGCCTAGGGCCAAGCAGGTTGGGAAACTTGCAAACTTCCCACCATCGTGTTGATTTTTGTTGAAATACTGGAAAGGCCCCGTTTGGGGAAATTCTCCCCAGTCTGCTGCAGTTTTCTGGAGCTCTTGAAACCAATGCACTTTGTACATGTTTACATAGGCACAATGACCCACTATTTCACTATCAGAATGTAGCGGTGAATCCTGTTTTTCAGCCCACAATACAATACTGATGAATATATACAAAAGGACCACTGACACAAAAGTTACTATATTGTTATATACTGATTGTTTACAAAGAGCCAAGCTGTCATTTACCGAAACGCATATCAATAAGCTAATCAGAGGGTCTGCTGCTCCTTGATAGATGGGTCATAGAGCAAAGGCATCTGTGCCACTATTGGCTGAAGGAAACCCGTCAGCCGCCTCTCTTACATATAAAGCCTGTATCCCTGAGTAGGGAAAAATCTGCCCTGGAACAAGAATGAGGAGCTTTGAGAATATTTCATTTTTCATTCTTTGCCTTGTGGGGAGTGTATCCTGTTCCATCAGGGAATATTACATTGGGATCAAGGAGATTGAATGGAATTATGCTCCGAGCGGGAAAAACTTAATTCTGAACACAACCATTGAGGAAGATGAGTAAGTAAACGTATTGGTTAGCTGATTCCACCATTAACGCTACAATATACTGTGTAGCTAAAGAAAGTGACAGTCATCATTAATGCAATAATTGAATCACATTTATGCTTCTCTGTATTATTATATTATAAAATAATTAAGCAATGGAAATAGTATATGAAGCCTCTTGATACAGGCTGAATACTGGCTCAGTCAGTGGTACGGATTTGAACCCAGTAATATGTATGTATGATTTTTATGTATTCATCATCTAATTGATGTTCTCTCCAGCTCGTTTAATACTCTGATGTTTACCCATCTCAGGAGAGACTTGCATTAAAAAAATGACTTTAATAAGACCGTAGCTAAAACGAATGTTCTTATAAAGGCAAACATTGACTCGCTACTTAAATAAAGTTACTGACGAGTCCATAATCGCCACGTATGTAATTCTGCACAAAGAGATGTGCCTAAATGTGGGTACTTTGAAGGCACGCGGCTGAGTTCCTCCTGCGCGGGGACGTCCGCATCGGGCCCGTCTACAAGAAGGCGGCCTACTTCCAATACAGCGACGGCACCTACAAGCAGGAGGTGGGCAAGCCGGCGTGGCTGGGCTACCTTGGGCCAATCATCCTGGCGGAGGAAGGCGATACTGTCAAAGTGCACCTGAAGAACATGGCTACACGCACCTACTCCCTGCACCCGCACGGACTGACGTACGACAAGGCCAATGAAGGTATGGGGGAAGATCCTCGAAACCTGCCCAAGTGCCCAGTTTGGTGACCCTACATGGTAGGACACATAAAAATGTTCTGCTGGAGCATAGTGATGCAGCTGAAGCCTCACATTCATTAATTTGCAGGCAGACTGGCTTTTTCAGTCATTTATTGGCTTGGGCGACAGTTCTCTGGGACAGCAAACACAGCAATGAAATGCGCAGTATTATAATACAGACAACAGTGGGAAATAAAGGCTGTGCAGAGCCAGAGAAATAACTTTGAGTTTGTTCATTTTAATTGACACTATTCATTAAAAATATGCTTGACTACCTACATATAGCTACATAATATGATTTATTAGTAATATTATTAAAGGGACCCTATTATGGTCATTTTCACTGTTCATATTTGATTTTTCGGGTCTACTGTAATAGATTTACATGCTTCAGTGTTCCAAAGAACACATTATTTTTCTCATACTGTACATCTCTACTCTGTCTATAACCCTGTCTGAAAAGCTCTGTTAGAGCTTTAAGTCCCACCCCCACTGAGCACAGTGTGCTCTGATTGGTCAGCTTGCCCCACACGTTCCACCTCTTGCAGTCTGCCGACAGATCCTGGCAGGTAGGCAGCCAATAAGGATTGTGTTTTGTCATGAAAGTAAGGGCTGCAATTCCAACAAGGCGTTTCAGGCAGATTATAGAGGAGTGCTTTCTGTGATGAGAGTTACTCCCTTTGGCGTGAACTGTGGACCTTAAGACCTTTACAGAAGGTTTCCATGTACCTAAAGCAATATAGAACCTTAAAGAGAAGGGAAAAACTGAAGAAGCATAATAGTGCCCCTTTAATGCAGAGGTGCAGTTGAAACAGGTGCATGATGATGAGCTAAATGGTGTTTAAGAGCCAAAATCTCTCTAATTGAATCCATTCTCCTAGGCGCCCCATATCCTGACTACACAGAAGGAGCTCTGAAAGCCGATGATCACGTCAAACCCGGGCAGAGTTATGTGTACGTCTGGAATCTGACCTCAGACCACGCACCCTCCAAAGATGATACCAGCTGTTTAACACGGGTGTACCACTCGCATGTAAACGCTCCCAGAGATATCGCCTCCGGGCTTATCGGCCCACTAATCATCTGTAAAAAAGGTGCATACCACTTTTGTAGTTTTAAAAATTTTTTTTAACTTTTTAACGGCACTGATTCTAATAAGAGTCTGATTTAATGGCCCACGTTTAATCAGTCGGTTTTGCTTCAGACACCTTGGATGTATATGGAGACCAGACCTCAGACAACCTCTATGTCCTGATGTTCACCGTGGCTGATGAGAACCTGAGCTGGTACTTGGATGAAAACATCAAAACGTACTGCAAAACACCCAAGAATGTGGACAAGGATGACGAGGCCTTCCAGGAGAGCAACAGGATGCACTGTGAGCTTTGCGTCAGGAACGAGTTTGCCTGTGTTTTCCTATAGACATAAGACACAGCCACCAAACGCCCTTCAAATAATAAAGTATTTCTATACAGTACTAGCATCATTCTGAATTGCAGTTTGCTTAGCGGTGTGTAGTTCTGCTGCACCTGTTTAAAAATGGTTTATTATGATTTAATAGCTAAATAATGTGCTCTGCTTGAGTATACGTGAGTGCAGAGGCCTCAAACTGTGACTGTCTGGCACTTTAGCCTGGGGACCCACAGTATTCCCTGGTCAGTAAGTCACAGCCCAAATTCATCATAAAAGCTGTTGGGATTGGGGGGGGATGATGGATTTTGGGCACAGTAGTAGTGTTGATCAAGGGGATATATATGTGTGTGTGTGTGTGTGTGTGTGTGTCACCAGTGTAAATGGTCTCGTGACCCACATTGACATACCAGTTGAGAGACATTGTCCTGGACCATAGTCTGTATTGAGATTTCTTTTTAGTCAGACATTCATCATGTTGCTGTTGACAGTGGATCAGTTAAGCTTGTAGTTTAGTATCATAGCTATAATTGCCTCTGAAGACGTGTCAGATTCCTGTGAAGGTTCGAGATGCTTACACTGAGGCGTTGGCTGCATCTCCTCTCGGTGCACCACCTGTTTTTGGCAGCAGGCTGCCGACTTCCCGTCTCGTTCTCCCGCCGCCTTGCTCTGTGTTTGTGAGAGTAACACCTTCCTCTGCTGCTCCAGCAATCAACGGCTACATGTTCGGGAATTTGCCAGGACTGTCCATGTGCATTGGGCACAAGACCCAGTGGCACCTGTTTGGCATGGGCAATGAGGTGGACGTCCACTCAGCGTACTTCCATGGGCAGATCCTGACAGAGAGGGGGCACCACATGGACACCGTCAGCCTCTTCCCGGCATCCTTCGTCAACGGGGAGATGGAACCAGCCAATCCGGGCCGCTGGCTGCTCAGCTGCCAGATCAACGATCACCTGTCCGGTACATACATGCAGGCGCAGACTCCCCGAGCATAGTGACTGTTTGTGGCCAACTGGGCCCCCCAAACTCTGGGTGGTTTGAGTGGTGGAAAACACCACAACTGCATACATGTTTCTCCATCTACTAACCTGCATTAGACAGTGGAATCATGTGTCATGCCAGGTTTTGGGTCCGCATGGTAAGGAATGTACCAAATCATAGGGGGTGGGTGGGTACCCTCCATGGCGGCTCCATGGGCGGCTCCATGGCTGTCTGCGGGGAGATCATGGTCGCCGTTTGGCTTCTTGGTGCTGAATACCATTCGCTGGGTGTGGGGGGATCTGAGCAGAGGACAGAAGGAGCCTTCATAACTGGAAACAGAAACTTTTTATCTCAGCGAGAAATTTAAAATGAAGCCAAAATAAGTTTTTAGGTGCATATTATATTAGATTAGTGGTGCAGTATGAGTTGATGTGTGGCCATTTATAGCTTTAATGATTAGGCTGCCAAAAAGCATTTTCTGATGCATTATAGTCAGTTGAGCAAGTACTTGAATTTAAGGCAATACCAAAGTAATTTGCAGGTATTAAACAGGTATTACACAGGTATTACATTGCAGGTTTTTTCTTTTCATTTTCCTTTAGCTGGGATGCAAGCGTTATTTGATGTGAAAGATTGCTTCCCAAGTGTTCATAAGCCAAAACCACATGGCGAAGTCAGGAATTATTACATTGCTGCTGAAGAAATTTCCTGGGACTACGGGCCATCACAGATTAACCAGTTCACAGGGAACCCTTTGCGATCTGACGAGTGAGATGATTTTATACACTGTCTCACGTGGTGCATAGCTGTTTCTCACTGTCTCTTCTGTATGGTAGCAAACCATATAGACACATGGTTCAGCTGGTTTACAACATCAAAATCATATCATTTGCTATTTCCCATGAAATAAGTTTCTGCTTCTCACACTTTGTAGGTCCACCTTGTTCATCTGTGTATTTTTTATCCCATTAAAATGTCATCAGGGACTCAGAAACCTTCTTCAAGGTTGCTAATGACAGGATTGGAGGAAAGTACAAGAAAGCAGTGTATGTTGAATACACAGATGATACTTTTACCAAACGGAAGGAGAGAACACCTGAGGAAGAGCACCTTGGCATTCTGGGTAATGGGCACATGTTGGGAAAGAAACTTGCATAACTGGCAGTAATAAGCAACAATTTGGCATAACGGACAGACTGAAAATCTAATACCATGAAGCGGTTTTCCAGGTCCTGTGATTAGGGCAGAAGTAGAGGACACCATCACTGTGACGTTCAAGAATAAAGCCTCCCGCCCTTACAGTATGCAGCCACACGGGGTGCAGTTCACTGTCGACCAGGACGGGACACCCTATAATTCTGTTATTGAAGGTAAAACACCTTGTGTGCATTAAACTATGTGAAGTCATCTGATTTGTTTAATCTTGTATTTCACTATTTAACTACATTCATTCTAATATTCTTCAGAAACTTCTAGGTCAAAAATACTACTCCAGAAGATCAAAGGAACCTTTGGCCGTGAGTCAACTTTCGTGATACTTTGATTCTCCATTTCAGAAAACTTCTGTCACTCTGCTGTGCTCTTTCTCAGTTGCAGATTTGGTTCTACTTGTGCCTTTATGAGGACTAAAGGTCTATGTCTTCTGTTGCATGAATGGTACAAATTCATCATCATTGATGTTAATGTTATGGGAGAATCTATATTTAGAACCAGAGGTGGAAGGTTCAGGTCCAGAAAGTACAAATCCAGACCAAGGTTTTGCTTCAACCAACCAGTTGAGTACTCTGTGACTGTGACTC
>JAOYFF010000034.1:2442398-2459161 GCA_025773925.1 Cryptomyrus ogoouensis
TTAAATAGCCTATTAGTTGTACCAACATTGCATGTAATCAGTACCTGACTGTCAAATCAAATTAATTCAGTACAATTAAAAAATGTTTTGACAATATTTAGTCACGTGACAAAGAACTTCGGCCAGCTGGCTGGAGTGAGACTTTCAATTCGAGATGTCTGCACATACATGTAACAGTTCTTACCTTGTAAATAGTATGCTTTTGTATTTAACCGTGTAAATACACTTTTGACGTAGCTAATTTTAGGTTTTATAATGAATATAGATTTGCCGTAAGATTTCCAACGTGAGTCTGAAAGCGTGTCATGCCAGATGCTTGAGATTTGGCAGTCATGAAAATGCACATTTTGTTTTTCACCCGAGTTTATTTATATAACAAATAACATTACTTTATACATATGTTTAAAAGCATAAACTTCAACGAACATGAAATCAACAATAAACTACGTCTATTTATCCAATATGTTATATAATACATACTGTATTTGAAAACTGTTCAGCTTTTTCAGGACAGACCAGTCACTCTGTTAGGAACATTACGGCTTTTTGGTTGTGGTTTAAGCTTCGACGCTACTACTAACACTAACGGCACATTAGCGCAGACAAAGAGCTGCATACGCCGAACTACATCTTGCTTGGCAGTCAAAGGCGTTTGACATTCATTGGCGTGGGAAACGGCGGCTCTACTGCTAAACCACTACCGAAAAGACTACAAACGCTGCACCGGTTAAAATAGAAGCGTCCCGTCAGGTTTTAAATAATAACTTAATGTTTTGGCTATCGGTCCGGGTCCGTATGGGACAGCTTCTGGGTCCGGACCCGGCCCACGGTCCGCTTGTTAGTGACCTCTGCTGTATACTATAATAACAATGAAATGGAATCGAACACCCCATTAAAAACGTTAAACCTACCACTGCAGCACTGACATCCAGTAAGGCATCAACAGCCAAGCTGATCACCAGAAAGCTGAAACCTACAAGGGCTGTTCCACTAATAAAACAATCGAAACGTAAATCCTCCTATAAAATATTCATCTGTAGATGTGGCTGTTGAGTAAAACTGTAAATTAAGCAAGATGACAGATCGTCAGTCAAAACTTTCGCTCCCCCTTTTTTTGGGAAACGCGGGCCTGGTGAAATTATTCTACGTCTTTTTGATATCAACAGTGTGTAGGCATTGAAGAGCTGCTTCTTCTTCCCTTTGCCCCAGCTGGGTGGCACTTACCGGAACGACGTGTACGAGCTCTTCCCCGCCACGTTCCAGACTGTGGCGATGCAGCCCCTGTACCCCGGCACCTGGCTCCTGCACTGTCACGTCACAGACCATATCGTGGCCGGTATGGAGACCACCTACACCGTGCTTCAGAAGGAGGGTAAGCCAGACCACAGCAGTGAGCAGCGTGCGACTCGGTGAGCCGGGCCGCCGTGCCCCTGACCGCCGATTTGAGCCCCGCCTCAGCAGAAAAGTCACATGTCCAGGGCCCTGAGCAAGGCCATTAAGCACCAGCTCCGTGGGCCACACATTGGCTGACCCTGTGCTGTGACCCCCCAAGCTTGCTCTCACTTACATATGCGTGTGTGTGTCATGGAGAGCAGACGGGGTAAGTAAAGACAGGCTTTCCCTGCAGGGATCACCATTCACTATAATGAATACACTGTTTAACCATGGCCAGCCCCAGTAACGTTTACAGTGAGTTTAGTCAGCAGATTCACTAGAAGTTTCTGCAAAGGAGAAACTGTCTCGAAGTTCATCATTTTGCAGACTTTGGCAGCGCAATAATTCCTGTGATTTTATTCTTCTTTGCAGAATCCAAGGGAATAAGAGGATTTATAAAAGGTTTGTTTCAAAAGAGTTAGAAGAAACGTGAGAAGATTCTGCTTTTAATATCATGTCATTTTCATTAATTCCATGAAAAGCACACTAATAAATACTGTAAATACACATGTTTACATGCACTGTTTAAATCTTCTGCTTGTATCTGACAACAGTCTGCGTCCATTGTGATTACCATATCTGTTGATATGGGATATTGCATTATCTTTTTAAGTAGCACAAAGGCAGAGCAAGAATTTGATTTCACTTCAAAGCTGCCTTCTGAGTTGGGTAAATCCAAATAAAGGTGGTCAAATCGTCACCCATGTACAATGCGAATCCCAGAAAAGGGGAGAAAAATCTAGAAGTGACTATCACTGTTTATCATTTTAGGTGTGGTGTAAGCTTACAAGTCAAAAAGAGAGCAAATGTTCAATTCCATCCATCCATCTTATCCTGGTTAGGCTGGAAGGGTGGGGGCAGGGGTGGGGAGCAATTGGGTGTCTGAAGCCTATTCCAGGAAGCACATGGCACGAAACTGCAGTGCACAGCAGGCAGGATGCCAGTGCACTGCAGGGCACATGGCCCCCTCTGTCACACACAGTCATACTGGCAATCCCCAGATGCCAGGTAGCCTGACCGTCTTTGGACTGTGGGAGGAACCCAGGGGAAACCTGTATGACACGGAGAGAACAGGAAAACTCCGCCCCCTACAGGTCACAGGCGAGATTTGCACCACCCCTGCTGGCATGAAGCAACAGTACAAACCCTTAATTATGCAACATAAATAAATATTTATTCACACCTTATGTGCATACTATTAGCTATCTATACACAGATAACAGTAAGAGTTATGTCATCTTCCAAAAAGGAAAAATTCTACGTCGTTTTATTTTTTCCTACAAGTAACACCTATGATGTATATCTGAGTATAGAAGGAACTGGATTCTCTTTATATACATAAAAATTGCCTAGCGAGCAAATATCAGATAGCAGTCAGCCGTGCGACAGTCAGCTGTGCGACAGTCAGCCGTCTGAGTGCGGAGTGTAAAAAGGAGCAGCAACATTCGGCATCCAGTTGTAGAGGTTCTGTACAATACTAGTGATTTCCAGCCAAATGCTACAATCAGTGTCATGCACACATTTTTATCTATATATACTCAGAGCTATAATCAAGTAAGGCTGCGTTCTTATTGCTACACACACTTGACAAAGTGTGTCACACCACCCCGTCCGTGGTAATTCGCTAGCGGGGACCGGTTTGGCCGCTTTCACGACGGCAGGAGATGCTTCTGGCCGCACTCCAGGAGGTACGGAAGGAAGAACTGCGCCGTCCCATCGTCTGGTAGCAGGTTCAAAAACTCCAGAGGGCTGAGCTCCATGGCAACCATCTTCAGTGTGTCTGTGCCAAAAGAAGTTCATACCACGCGGTTCAGATTCCACACTCACTTGCTTTATCCAGATGCTTTCGCTTTAGTGCTGCTGTGTTCGTAACAGATGCGTACCTTTCAGTGCGGTCAGTAAGATATCATCCTTTCCTCCAGTGGCTCTGGTTCTGTCACAGAGCTCTGGAACAAGCTTTTTCCACCAAAGTACCTAAGCACAATAAAAACACATATTATTCGGAAAAAAAAGCTATTGATGATTTAGCCCTCTGAATCATGAACACTTAAACTGTATCACAGCAATTACACAAGACTACTAGAAATCCCTCCACCCCCAGTGGTGATTCTACAATTTTTTTTTTTAGGTGGGGTCATAAGAAAGGCCAACCTTATCATTAGCCAATGATATGCATGTAATCGTGAGTGACAGCACTCCAGCGGCCAATCAGCTTTTTGCTCAGGCCAGTGGCCCCACCCCCTGTATACACCCCTGTCCCAAGCTTTGGGTGTTTACATTTGGGTTCTCTTCAAATCATCGATATCCACATAATAAGCTGAACAGCTGTAATTAAAAGCGATGGTAACAGGACCTGCAGTGATAGAAAATTTTAACAAGCAGACCACGAGGTTAGGAGCTAGTTAGGAGTTGTGTGTCGCAGTACCATTTTCTCATGGTGCAGCTGGTGGTTGGCATAGGGAAGGACGGCCTGGGGGCAGAGGTCCAGCAGCCGGTCTATGGAGCGCTCGTGGTGGCCCAGCTTGGTGGTGCACAGCACGTGGACACTGAGACCGGCGCTGTCCTGGTCCGACAGCCGCTCCAGCAGGGGGAGTATGAAGGACACGTCTAGCGTAGGACCGCAGAGCAGCGACTGAGGGAGACAGTCAGCAGAGAGTTAGCAGGAAGCAATACTGTGTCTGCACTAAATCTGCACAGCAGAGCATTGTGGGTAAAAATAGCCAAAAGCAGAAGCGTCATTACGCTAAAACTAAATCGCTATTTCATATGGGTGCACCGTGTGGGAATAAACAAATGTGTGCGTACATGCTTATATTTTATGTGTTCATTTTTTAGACAATATAAATAAATGCAATTTAAAAAAGCAAAATTAGTTCATCAATATTAGGATAATAATACAGCTATAAGATTAATAAAGGCTTGGGATGTGATAGGTGACGTTCCTGAGGAGTCTGGGGTTAGGGATAGCTGTCCGCAGTTAGAGGGCTGGTATCAGAATGAGCAGGATTATCAAGACACAGCTGTGTGCACTGCTTGGCAAACTTTACCACCGAAGGTCATCAAGTTCGAGAAACTGGCAAGTCTAATACAACTTAAACTGGATTTAGAAAAGACAAAAAAAAAAAAAAATCAAACTTTACTGTCACATGAAAATAGAGACTGAAACCTGGCTGAACAGCCGGAACTTTAGTGTACGGCTTTAACTACAGAGTAAAATGGCAAACAGCATCTGGCGGCAGGCGGTACAGGGTAGTAACTGGGTAACTGTTTAAAAGTAACACGGCCCAGTGAAAACAATCAGGCCCGTTTCTAAGAAGGAACCAGACCAATGAAGGTGTGAATTGTTTCCAGGTGGCTTTTTAATGCTAAGTTTCATGTTAGCTGGATGTTAAAATAAATTGTTAGCGGAACATTTATTTGAACAGCTTCCCTTTGACATTATAAAATGAAAATGTTTTATTTAACCCTTAAACTGGGACAACCCTGAGCTAGAGCTGAGCAATTAATCAAATTTCAGTTAAGATTTTTTCTTCCAATGATTATCAAAACATAACAATCGAGATAAAACCATTATTGTGTTGCATTTTGTTTTGTGATGATGTTCCTGTTTTGTCTTGTGTTATAAATCCCAAGCACCTCTTTCCAGACCCCTTTTATTCAGTCGCATTATATTCAAGGAGTTCAAGGAAATCCACTGTCAAAAAGTTTTTTAAAGGTTCAATGAATGCATGATATTTCCAAAGTCAAGGAGTGATTGTGATAGTTATGATTTTTTGCCAGAATGGAGCAGCCCTACCTTAAGCCATATTGTAACACTAATTCTTGTATTCAATCTACAGTGAACAGGTAAGATTAGCCTTCATAGATCTTCAGAGACCTTTCAGAGCTTCATAAAATGTTCATAAGCAATGTATCATGCCGTTAAATATTATAATGAACATTAAAATGCATTATTGCTTTGCTTATTGTTCAATATTAATTATGACACTACTGACGCTAGAATAAGGTAGCAGGCAAACTGACCTGTAGCTTTTGCAGATCTTCTTGATGGTCGTGGGCAACGTTGAAGTGCAAGGGTGTGAGGACACTCACCCAGGGAAACGGCTGGCCATAGTGACAGCAGGAATTGATCTGCCACAAACACAGATTCAGTTCGTTGGGTCATCTTGCAGGATGGGACCAGGGCGCAACATTTAAGTACGCATGGGCTCACCAGATCATCCGTGGTCTTCAGGGGTTTCACCCCATAATTTTCCTTCTTGGCAATGCGGTCAATGTAGACTGATGCTAGGCGGAACAGGAGCTCCTGAATCACAGACTTGCTCGGCGAGGCCACGACGAGGGCCTCCCAGAAATCTACCAGGAGTTGAGGGCCACTCTCCAACTCTGTGGCACCTTTGCACAGCTCCTGGATGACACACAATGACATGCAGGAGAGCCTTTGAAGCTTATGTCCATGCCTGGTGCGAGCAGAACTGTGTTGTATGAAGCCTGAGAGACCTACCAAGAAGAAGAGGTCGGCCTCCTCGAGGTTGATCTTGCTGTTCTCGTGGAGGGCCACCATTGCAGCCACTAGCAGGCCGTCCTGGGTGTCCTTCACCTTCTGGGCGAGGGCAGTGGGAACGATGGCCTTCCCTCTGCCGTGCAGGAGCAGCTTGGGCTCCTCGATGTAGCCGTACACCTGGAGCATCTGTGAGAGTGGCGAGGTAATTACATTTCCGGCCTGGTTACATCGTTTTCCAGTATCTCCGCTGACAGCCCCCCTGCTCAGATGGCTATGAAAACCTGACCCTGGCTCCAATAATTCACCTCTTTAAAACAGGTGCCACGCATAAATAACTTTAGATGCCGTGCAAGACTGCAATGTTCTGAATTATGGAGATGCATGGCCAGAAGATCACAGGTATTAGCTGACTGTCAGCCTCCTGGGTTAGTGTTTCCCAATTTGGTCTTCAGGAAGCCCTCGGATGGTCCACGTTTTTGCTCCTTTCGAGATCCCTGCCAAACAGTTCATATTTTTGCTCCCTCCCAGTTCGAGCTATAAGGGAGCAAAAACGTGGACCGTCTGCAAGTCCCCGAGGACTAGACTGGGAAACATTGCCTTAGGTAATGACTGCCTCCCTCCTCAGTGATGGTACTTTTATCTATTGCCAGGGAACCAAACTGGCAAATGACACTCAGAATTATTATCTTTTTAAACCTTTCAGGCACATTATTTATCCACCGTTCCCCATCCCTGCCGTCGTCGGCCGGCTGGCGTGAGGATGCCTGGGTGCGGCCGCCCCCCTACCTCTGTGTGCCGGTCCATTTCCTGCTTGTAATGCTGCAGGTTGCCCAGGCGGAGATGAAGTGCGGCTTTGGTGAGCGTGACAGTCACTGATGGCCCGCCTTCTGCCTCCAGCTTCTCCAACAGCGGCAGGGCGGAGGCAGGGTTGCTATGGCGCATGATGGGGCTGTTGATGATGTGGGGTAGCTGGGCCAGCTCGGCGCTCGCGAAAATGTCGAGCACCAAGTTTGCGGTTTCCTGCAAAGACCGAAGCGTGGCATCAGTATCGAGGGCTGTTGGTGTCGACGCCTGTTGATATAGACGTAGTTTACACCACTGCGGGTGTTGTACTCGACCTCGCTAAGTTCATCCATGCTTTCTTCGTACAGGGAATGTTTGAGGAAAAACAGGAAACCTCTGCCAAAGGTCATCATGGTCCTTGCGAAGCCCACGTTCCTCAGGATGACGTCAGTGACAGACAAACCAGACATCTTGTAGTAGGGAAGTGCCAAATGACAGTCCCGCTTGTCAAACCTTACACATAAATAAATTAAAGAGTGGCTCTTTAACATTACACCAGTGTTCCCCAATCCAGTCCTTAGGGACCCACAGACGGTCCATGTTTTTGCTCCCTCCCAGCTCCCTGCCAGATACACATGGACTGTCTGCGGGCCCCCAAGGACCGGATTTTGAAACACTGCATTAAAATACACAGAGGTGCATGCTGGACAATGTTTAATGATCATAATAATACAAAAGACGTCATTACACAGAATCCTGGATTCATGCTCCCTATCAGCATCTACGGCGTTTCCGTGACACAAAGCGTAAACATTGACCGGACCCGTCCTGCTCTGGAGTTAACCCGCCCTCTGGGGGGGTCTGGCTCCCACCTGCTGTAGCAGTCCCCCAGCTGAGCGCAGCTCTCGCGAAAGGCCTCCTCAAGCCGCTGCCCGTCTGCAGGGTCGCTGGCCCGGGGGTCCAGCAGCGCCGCACGCAGGAGCAAGTGAGCCTCGCTCAGCAGGTGGATGCAGCTCTGAGACAGAGGATTCGTGGCCTCATAACTCCTGCTGTATTCCACCTGTCAGCAGCGGGAAATAAAAAGGCCTCGTTTCACTCAGCTATACTCCATTAGCAACCAAAAAGTGCTTCTTTGCATTATGATTCTGCATTACCCTCAAACAATGGAGCACACTATAAAATAGCAGTATATGAGACATAGATTTAACTGAAGGTAAAATTCAACTGTATGCAGGTGTTCCATACCATCTCTCGGTACAGTGGGATTATGGGTACTGTGTTGACCACGTACAGGTTCCAACCGTGGTTGTCTTCACTAGGTTCCCTTGGTTTGGGAGCTGAAGTCTTTCTAGACCTGGGGCCGGAGGGGTCAACAGCACCAGTCAATTCTATAGTTCCACAGCAAGTCATGTAATCAACCAGGCAAACTATCTAATATATAATTTTACACCGAAAACAAGATCTTTTCATGGTCCTTCAGTGAAAATACCAGTGGGATTTCACAATAACAAAGAACAGAGACAATAAATTCTGCTTCAAATGATGAAATTAAAGAATTACATATACATTTAAATAAATACACAATAAATATACAACAAAAACTAAAACCCTGGGTTAATTAGTAATTAATGAGGGTTAATTGAGATTAATTTGTTCACACGGCAACAGTGGAGTGACTGACTAGAAATTTTCCAGCTAAATTAGGAGGGCACCTATTTTAGGTCATATACGTGTCTTCCCCACATCTTCTAAAAGGACCTGATCGAACCCAGTGTCCTGACTTGGACAGATAAATATTCTGTGTGCTGCTCACCCCAAAAAACCCCATCCACAGCCAGTAAGCATTCTGCTGTATTTGTCATTTAAACCAGGTGCGTATCTGAAAGGCATACTCCACCTCGCAATCTTTAGCCTAGTTGGTAAATGTATATATGTGTACTTTATGACTATATATAGCCATTTAACTATATGATTAATATATCTAACATCACAGCATCCATATATTATATGGACATGAAATGCTTATCCAAGTATCATTTGCCCGGAGGTGTGTAGTTTTAAGACTACTAAGCAGTTGTACTGAAGGATTTGTCTGCATGATGAAAACGTCTTCATTTTTAAAATAATTTTTAAGAATTCTGTGCAAACCCAGGACAGCATGTTTTTCTATCTGTGCAACCAATAGCTATACTGTAGTTATGAAATAGTTAATTCACTCGACTGGCAAATTTTATTTACAGCAATTGCCTTCAGTGGCTTATGTCTGCAAAGCAGACTCATGTGATTTTAAATCAGCTCAATTTCTCTGTACTCTGACACAGTTCACTTATATTTTAAAGACAGTTCTTTCCAGTTTCCCCCCAGTTCACAGCTCTTCCTTTTAACCCATCTATTTGCCCACTTGGGACAACGATAAGGAGTGACTCACACTGCAGTTTCACCCGAAACATCCAAGTTAAAAGTCCCATATAGTGGTATGTTAGAGTACTTTAGTAGGGAGTGCAGACATGGTCAGCTCTGTCAGGGAAGAGGCAGAGGCCAGACACAGCACAGGGACCTGCTGATGCAGACTTACAAGAATGAACGGTACAAGAAGCTCTTCAGTCCAGATGAGGATGGCGGCTCTATACCTACCGCTAGGAAAATCCCAGTAAGGGTATTGTGATCTTTAGACATGCTATAATAGAGCAGCAGAGTGTTTATGTTGAGTGCATTAACACACATACAGTACTGGCACATCAAAAAGGTCTGAAAACATAATCTCCATTTCACCATGACCTTCCCCCACACCGGGGTTCTCCAATTCCATTCCTGAAGGGCCAGAATTTGCGGGTTTCCATGCTCAGTCACATCTTATCAGCTAATTACCAGGTTTAGTAGGTGCAGCTGAGCAGCGAAATCTGCAAACTGGCCCCCCAGGACCGGAACTGGGGAGCTCTGCCCTACATCTTAGGACAACTAACACTGAAAAACTGAAAATTGTAGATAAAAATGTCAAAACTTCTTGAGGAAACGCAAAAGCAAAGCAAAAACCAGACGGCAAAGCAAAACTAAAACATGACCTTCGAACTGATTACGCACATAGTTCTCCTGGTGACCTTCTCTGTCTCCTCCTTGCTCTCCAAGTCAGCTGCTGTCAGCAGGACAACGTGGTTCCTGTCATGGCAGATCATCTTCAGGCCGATAAACAGCTGGATGCGAAGGGCACAGACTTCCATGGTGAAGGGAGGGCAAGCCTGCGGACGAGGAAGTCACATTACAGGAAAGCGACTGCAGTCAGTCCAGCCAGAACATAAGGACCACATATCAGAACAATGCCGGTCATTCAGTCCCGCTGTTCCAAAATCCAAACGCAATGTTGGCCATGCTTAGCCCTCATTACTGCAATTTTACTATGGTAATATTGTAGTATTAGCAAAATCCTGCTAAACCCCCTTTTTAAAAAAAATGTCATTTAAGCATTACAGCCTTTCTGTGAAGGCTACAGTACCACAAAAGGAAACCTTTAAAACTTGTTCCTCAAACATTGCGGTAACTTCTGGCGTTATAGGAAAATGCATCTTCACCAATCTTGGTATGCGCCAGCAGTGGAGAGATACAACAGGAAGTGGTCAGAATGATACTGAGACTGACAGCCAATGAGCAGCTTCCGGACTCACCCTCATGGTGGTGTCGACATAGGGGTCCACAGCCCGGGCTGCCACCGCACTGCAACGCACTGAGAAGCACTGCAGCGCGTTCCTGAGCGACACACACAACACTCTGGTTACACACTCTTACTCTCATTTATCCAGTTACTCACAAAAGCTAGCAGGCGTAACACAAAGCGCAGGCGCGAGTGGAGAGACCTGGTGATCACGTGAAGGAAGAACTCGCTGAGCATGGCCCGCTGGGCCTTTTCGGGGTACTGGTAGGTGGAGATGAGCTCTACCGTGTTCCTGATGCTGTACATGTACCCCGAGTTGGGCAGTGAGAAAAAACAGAAGATGCAGGTCGGCTCTGTCTCCTCGGCAACGCCGGCCCCTTCCTGGATCCCTGGCTCTTCGAGGATGCAAGACCGAGCGTTAAAATTTGGTACTCAAAGCTCGATGCATTCTCCTGAGAGCACAGCCATGGATCATATTTGGTTTCATCTCAGGACCTCCGACTCACCTGCTGCAGTGAAGACAGGCAGGAGCTGCAGGGAATGTAACCTGGTGTCCTCCACATGACACCCTTCGAAGAAATCAGGGGCAAACCGTCTAAGGAGAAGAAACGGACCTCGTCTGGACCCTGGAGCAGCACCAGGCACCCAACAGACGGAGAGAGAGGGGGTACCTGTACAGGATGTACGTCAATCCCAGGTGGCTGCGGATCTCGCGCTCCACGCCTGTCCATTCCAGGGACACGGAGACACCGGAGTCCTTTGCATCCTCACCAAGCATCTCTTGGTGTTTGGGGAGCATGAAGAAATCATCTGAGTCAGGCTGGGCCTCTGGCTTTTCTCTTCTGCAATCTGTGTGACGATCGAAAGGAGACAGAAAAATCTGCAGTGGAGATTGCTAAACGCAGAAAAAACTACAATTTTATCATTTACGTCAAAGTTTCCCAATCTGGTCCTTAGGGACCTGCAGACGGGTCACATGTTTGCTCCCTGCGAGCTCCCTACTGGAGAGCAAAATTGTAGACTGTCTGGAAGGAAGCTGGGAGGGAGCAAAAACGTGGACCGTCTGTGGGTCCCCGAGGACCGGGTTGGGAAACACTGAGCAACATAATTAGACAGCGACATTAAAGTTATTACACAAGTGACACACCAAGAAGAATCACTCAGTGCTATCATACATGGCTTAACTGTAATATATTTAAACAGGCAAAAAAGTAAAAATCTCTTTCATTTAACATGTTGTTGCTTTACTTTTTCACTTTTTGGTGAGCATCACAAATCCCTTTTCAGAGCATACAAAAGTCCAACCCTGTGTCCAACCCTGTGTCCAATCCCATGTTCACGTTTTGATTCACCTCAGCTGAGGACAATAGTGCAGGAGAGAGTCTGATACTGGGGGAACATCACTCCATCCATAAATCCATCTTCTGAAACCTCTTGGCCTATTTAGAGGTTGCGGGGGGTCTGGAGCCTATCCTGGAGGCTACGGGCGCAAGGCAGGGAACAACTCAGGATGGGGTGCCAACCCATCACAGGGCACCCTCACACACTATTCACTCACACATATGGAGCCACGGTGGCGATTCGAACCCTGGACCCAGATGTGCCTGTAGCCTCAGAGATAGGCTCTGGGCCCCCCACGATACTAAAAAGGCGGTTACAGAAAATGGATGGATGGATGGATGGATGTAAAGGTCTATTTATTGGGAGGGGTAAATGAAAGAGAACAAAGTCAACTTAAATGCCACCCCCCCAGTTCCTACGCCCCTAGTTGAGGACCATTCTGAGTATGCGTTAATGGTCTATGCCATCAGCTGCCAGACACCCCAATTACCTGAATCTTCATCACTGCTGGCTGCAGGTACCATGTCATTTGGCAGCAGACAGCGCTCCTGCTGCTCCTGCTGCTCCACAGACTGGCTTCTGAGGTTCTCCAGCTTGACCACCAGGACTTCCAGGTCCGTCTGCAGGGCCACATAACCGGCGCAGAAGGCCACCTGAGAGGGCGTCCAGCCCGGCACGTGCAGAACGAGGAGGCGCTCGAAGTCCAGCACACACAGCCGCTCCTCCACAGTCTGCCTCCTCAAGCTGAAGAGCACCAGGCTCCGGGAGCACCCCACCAGGAGGTCCCCTGTGAGCGGACAGCAGGCCACACACAGCGGCGGCTCCACCAGCGGGATCTCGATGATCTCCATCTGCTCCTTGGGCGCGCCTCGGAAAGAGGAGCTCCCCAGCAGGTGGCCCAGCAGACGGACGCCCACGCGAGTCTTCTCCGCAGCTTGGTAGCGCCAGTTGGTGTAGGCTCGAAGATAAGTGGCCATGTTCTTCTCTTCAATCGTAACAAGATAATCCCCTGGAACAAAGCAATCCACAAATCAGCCATACCTAAAGACCAGGCCATGCTGTCCTTTATAAAGTGGCATATTCATAAGCCAATAACTCAGGCAGAGGGCAGACGGATGAGAATTTCACATTTAACTTCAGAATGCAGGGCTTAATAAACACCACTCAATTTCACAGCTCATCACAAGGGTGTCAGACTAACATCAGTGCATCTTATCTAACCTAATTCAATCTTTCCCTGACTGCAGTCGTCTTATACCTCTCGAGAACAAACAGTACAGTTCTACTATGTTAAACGTGTCTGTTGTTAAAGCAACGATTAAAACGGAATCTCTCCTGTGATTCTATACCCACAAATTCACAGTTGTGTAATTAGTCCCACAATGGCAATGATCTTCCCTGTAGCGAATCATACAACAACCTTAAAAATAATGCAATAAATATATACTATATACAGATACTATTAAACTTTAAAATTTAATACATATTCATTTTATGTTTCAAAGAAGCACATTTCTGAAATAATTTTACTTTGAGGTTGCTTTAAGTTACCAGCCATCATAAATGTATTTACAATATAAATTGCCGTTTCAAGAAATAGTTTATCGCTGTTATGACAACTACTGCAAAAAGAGAAAAAAATACTCAGACTTCACTGTCATGTCATCCTGAGAGTGGTGGTTAACCTCCCTGGTAACACAGAGCACTTTTCATAAGACCACGTGATTCTGCTTATTTTTAAGAAAATCAGAAACACCTCTCTTCGGGAATAAAACAACACTTCTTAATGCTGGCAGAGCTGTTTTGAGCACATATATACGTAATGCTACCACGCAGTCACATTTCCTCAGTCTAAGCATAACGAGACGCCACATACCGAATACCTTTACTTAATATGGAGGCATTTGGCAAACATACTCACCCAGGAGATTGTACGCTATGCTCTTAACGCTGCCCATGGTCGAAAAGCGACATATAAAGGAGCACGTCTCCTCCAGCATCTGATAGGCTTCGATCTTGCATCCTCCGGCAGACACCACGAAGAGGGCATCGCCCCCACAGCACACCAGTCCGGGCTCCTGCTCGGTTGGTACGATTTGCTGGGATGCGAAAGGGTGACAGTTGTACACGTGAACCATGGTTGCCGTCCAGGGCTCAGAGGATCCGATGGAGATTCAGGTAGGTATCAAACTGCATGTCTTGAGTGACAGCACGCTTGGTCGGAGGACGTTGGCTGTCTTTATGCGGCCAGCCGTTTACCCTGAGCTCCGCCTCGGCCCCTGGTAGCTGATCGATATCACATGCCGAGCCGCCTTGTGATGATCAGGCAAATGGCTGCGCGAACTTCCTGTTCGCTCTGACCCCTCAACCCACCAGCCATTAATCAAATGGCATGGCACTCAGGGTGACTGACAATGCTCATTTATTCTTCAGAGAAACTATATTCTATTTCCGGGTCCTTTAAAACGCAGTGATACACTTTCAGTTCTGTGCGGAATGAAAGTGACAGTTATGGGCGGGGTAAATATCCGCTCGCTGATTTGTTGATTTTTCTGTCAGTAAAACGGCTGCATCTTTAATTGGTCAATTTTAGTTCGGAGCTCTTCCCCCAAGTAGAAAATTACCTAATAACAAGTAGGATGCTGTGGTGCCGTTTAGTCCCTAACAGTTCGCATGACACCAGGGGATTTTTTTTTTATTGTCATCAAGGTTCCTCAAGTTTAGCTGAAAAGGTGGCATATGGTAATATGCGACCAATATTTTATCATCTTTCTAAAGCGATTTTTTCCAGTCAATAAGTAGCTATAATATTACGATATGCTATTCTCTCTGCTTAAGGTATACAGTATACACTATCAACATGCCTGGAACAAGCATTGTTCATATGAACACTTATTTTCAAACAAGAATGAAATAACTATGTATTCAGTGTTAAAAACGGCATTAAGTATGAAATATTGTGTGATTCAGAAGTTCGACTACACCTGATTTCGACCAAAATTATCTGTATGCACTTCTAATAACAGAAGTGGAATTCGATCTTTTAGTCAAATCAGTCAAAATTCGAAAAATCTGTTTTTTAAACGCAGAGAAAGGAGGCTAAGCAATATGTGGTCTGCATTTGTGGTTCCAACTATCTAGCATGAAGGAGATCCACTGTCGTGGTCTGGAGATGTTCACTTCACCCCCACAGGGAGAGCATGCACTTCATACACAGGCACACAGCGGGGAAGGGTTATGAACGTCCCTCCTGGAGGTGACAGACAGCATGCTCTCCCTGCTTTCCAGCATGTAAAAGGAAATGCTGTAACAAATAAATCTAAATTTGGAGAAATGAAAACGGTACCAGTTCCTGTTTTTGTTTTAGCTTGGATTTCATCCCACTGTCCTTCTAGAAAAGCAGCTTACAGTTCTGCTAAACTAGATGTTTGATTGGTTATCTATGAATGTAATAACATTCTTCCATCTTATTATACAGGAAAAGTATATTTTCAAGAATTTAAATTCCAAAGAAGCTTTCAATTTCAAGAAGAACAAAGTTAATCATTGATGAGCTTGGTTTTCTGAAACAGTGGGTAATAACTGGTGCTTGCATAGATCTGTGTGAAGTAGAACTGCAGAAATCCCCTGTGGATATATAGTGTAGGAGAAGGTCTAGCTGTTGCTGTAATGTTGTGGCAGACACCAGTGAGTATGTTCAGGAATCTCCTCTGTAGGCCTCAGTCCAGAGAAACATCCACACCCTCAGTCATGTTTCTCTAAAAAAAATTTCCAAAATGCTTTAATAAAGAGGCAGTACTACAGCTGACAAAGAATGCGGCACTAGTTTCAAACTGGCTAGTTACAACGTATAATTTAAGGTACACTGTACACCGGACCTCACAATCGAACTGACTCAAAGCTGGTGCAACCCACTACAGATTTTTTATCTCAGACATTTGTGACTCGAATTTGCAGCCATTTTAATCTTCCGAGACCCGTGGTAAGCATGCCATACTTCCTACTGCAAATTCCATCTCCATCCATCCGTCTTCCAGCCACTTATCTATTATGGAGATGCTGGGCGCCCTGGGGTATATCCCCAGGACAAAGCGGGGTAGCACCCAGGACTGTGTGCCAGGCCACCTGATGATGGTAGTTGGCTGACCTTGTCATGTTACTTATGACCACTGGGTGGAGCCATTGGCTTGGAAATAGAACCCTACCTTACCTTTTTTATTAAGCTTTCGTCCCAGTATAAGATTGACACCTATTTTCTCTAAACCTATTTTTTGTGTGAATTTTCAGACCAACACACAACCACTGTGACCACTGAACATGTAACTCTTCAGTATGTCTGGTTTAATGATGCCGATGGCCAGCTAATGCAAGTGGCAGATTTCTCAGCATCTTTGCTGAGAAGAGGCAGTGAGTTGGGCTGCAGGTAATGATGGCCAAATGAAGCTTAATGTCATGTTTTTGACTCCACTAGTTCAGTTGTTTTATTGTTATTTTTTCAATTAAAAAACAATATAACCATCACTTCAGTGTGCTTGAGCCTTCCCCTGTTTATGGAGTTTGCTTGGTCTTTCTGTGTTATCTAGGTTTCCTCTCATAGTCCAATTGTCGGTAGGCTAACTGGTATTTCCCTTCATCCATGAATATGTGTCCCCTGCAATGGACTAGCTTCCGGTCGAGGATGTATCCATGTGTCCTGTGCTGCCTGCGATAGACTCCAGGCTGCCTGCGACCTTCACCAGGAAAATCATTCTTGTAATTTAATCCAGCTATTTCACTTCATGCAACAACCATCGTTTTTTTTGACAGAGAGAAAAAGCAGCTGTCAACATATATGCTTTTCTGATTTTCAGGTGAGGTACAAAATTCTTTCCAAAAGAATGTTTTCGTGATTTTCACAGCTGGCAGTTTAGGGTTCACCAATGACTCAAACAGCTTCACTGCGGAGTGCAGGAAGAAGGTGATGTATCATACAGAGGCAGGACAGGGGCAGGGAGAGCAGCCATCCCCGAGGGGAACAGCCTTCTGCCCTCTGAGGCAGTCATGTGCTCTGTGAGT
>JAOYFF010000034.1:2459261-2471741 GCA_025773925.1 Cryptomyrus ogoouensis
GCTCATACTTCTCTGTGAGTGCTCACTGCGCTCTGTGAGTGCTCATACTTCTCTGTGAGTGCTCACTGCGCTCTGTGAGTGCTCATACTTCTCTGTGAGTGCTCACTGCGCTCTGTGGCCTGCAGCTCAGGCTCCAGCCATACTTTGTTCATTTGAAAATATGAATGATTTTCAAAATTTAAATAGTTTAATGAGACATATCCCAAGAGCAAGTTTTTGAATACTTTAATTACTCCCAGTTAAGATAAAGAACACATACAGAGTGTACATTGAAAATAACTTAGCTTTGGCCAGTTTAACACTAAATAGCAATATGCTGCGGTAAAATGACACACAGATTAAATGAGTATTTTGTCTACAGCAGTGTTTTCTAACTCGGTTCCAAGGAACCCACTGACGGTCCAGGTTTTTGCTCCCTCTCGGTTCCCTCTGACAGACAGTTCACATTTTTGCTCCCTCCCAGCTCCCAGTGGGAGCAAAGATGTGGACTGTCTGCGCATCCCAGAGGACCGGATTGGGAAGCATTGGTCTACAGAAGCAACTTCGCTCACTAATTAATGAGCTTTATGTTGGAATAGTGGGTCCTTGTCAATGAGCTCTTTGATGAAGGAGATCTCTCTGGCAGGGTCCCCAGGACACTGCAGTGACACTGTGTCGGGGAAGGGGGGGGTGGCAGGTTCCTTGGCATGTGAGCCGTGTGCATCGGGGAACACTGGCAGAGTGACAGGACGGTGTGCCTCCGAGGCGTCAGGCTGGTCGGGCAGCGAGGACACTGCTGTGGGGTCGTCCAAGGGTGGGAGGTAGCGCACCACACCATGAGTTACCCTAGCGGTCTTCTTAGGGGCATCGTCGTGATGATGGTGGTGATGCTCATGGGCGTGGAGGTGTTTGTGATCATGCTGGTGACCGTGGTCACCTGTGTGGTTATGTTTATGGTCATGGTCATGGCCCTGTTTATGGTCATGGCCGTGGCCCTGTTTATGATTGTGGGCGTGACCATGTGTATGGTCATGGTCGTCATCATGCTTATGGTCATGGTCATGCTTGTGGTCGTGGTCATGGGCATGGCTGTGGTTATGCTCTCCACCCAGCAAATGCCTTGATTTCTCATTTTCTGCACCCTTTAAAAAAGAAATGAATTTAGTTGGTACCCTGTGCAAATGAAAATATTAATAAACATGAACAAGCTGCTAAACATTTCATATTTAACTGAAAAGGGTTTTTATAAAGTTATTCTTATCTTATAGTGCATACTGTTGATATATATTTCACTTAACAGAACAAGTTTACAAAAAATTACCTCAGGCTCCAAGATTTCACACTCTACTGAGAGATGTTTTTGACCCATAACCTCAGACTTGCTTCCTTTACAAAAACCTTTATGCTGTTCACAAAGACAAAAGATTTGTTTTTACTTTTAGTCTCATTCACGGATCAATGACACACAAAGCAGCTGTTCATACTTTGATACTCGCACCGCCTAAAAGTCTCACCATTGTATATACAAGTCCATTGTATAGTACTATTTTAGGGTGCTATCATGTTTATACTATTCAGAGTATAGTCTTGGGTTTGTAGTATTCATTTTTATTCCAAATTATTCTGAAATAAAACAAAGTATCGCTATTGTGACTCACTGCAAACTCGCAGTTCATCAGCTTGCAGTTTGCAGCCTCCGTGATGTTTGTGTTGTTGGCACAAACTGTCTCCTGAATGATGAACTCCACAAAGTCGAATATACCGATTCCCCTCTGTAACATTGTGAAAAAAGGTGCATTACATCAATGAGTACACCCTCAACATGAGTGCTGCCACTCAGTCATTCTCTTGTCATTTAGCTGCTTAGTTTAAGCCATTTTTAGATTATTATTGTGATTAATTTGGCCCTTGCTAATTTGTCCGTCAGTTTCCTCTGACTGCTTTTCCTTTATAATGTCGTAGTGAGTCTATCCCAGCATGCTCCAGGCAAACAGTCGCCTAATCAATGAAAGGATGATACTTTATTGATCCCCATGGGGAAATTCTCTTTTCACCTGCCCCATCTTGCTCTCCGTGAGACACAGACACACATGTATTTAAGAGCAACATTGCCAGTGAAGGTAGCGGAGCCCATGGAGATGGGGGTTAAGGGCCTTGCTCAAGTGTCCACAGATGTGACTGTCCTGCCGAGGCCGGGCTTGAACAGATTCCGATCACAGGCACAGAGACGTAGCCCACTGAGCCACCCCCTGCCCCCCCCACCTAACTGAGGGAGGAGACCACAGTACGACAGGAATCCCACGTGAAGTTGCCCAGCCATGGGAGTGTGAAGGTTCAGCCTAAGCCACTAAAGCAGTGCTTCTCACACCTGCTTCAGGAGGGGGTCCCTGCCACAGTGATTTAACTCCAGCCCACACAGCTTTCAACCTGCCACACTCATTACTACCCTGTTAAGGACCATCTGAGCCCGATTAAGGTAGGGGTGGAATGAAAACATTCTGCCAGGGGGTCGTCCAGGAACAGGACCGAGAACCACTGTACTAGGCCAACATGCCACTCAACTATGTATACCCCAGTCACTATGTAAATAAAGTTGTAAATACTGTGCCTAATTAGGACTATTGCTGAAATGATGAGCAACCATCTTGAGCCGTACCTGAGCAGTGGCCCTTGTGACATTCAAAAGGGCGAAGTAGTTTGCAAGTCCACTCTTTCTATTGAACTCCTCGAGTGCCTGCTTGGTGGTCTCCAGAACATTCTCGCCATCCAGGGGAACCTTTGGGGTACAGTCTGGGCAGATTTCGAACATTCTGGACACCGGTACTGACAAGAAAGAAAGAGCAAGTCAAGAGGTGCTATAACACTGTGGATTTGCAGTGAATTGCAGTGAACCACCAAAGGGAGGCCAACACACATTGTGAACAAATCCAGTACCTGGTCTCACGGAACAGCTGTAGCTATGCAAGTTGACCTCCCTCTGAACCCTGTTTATGTAGATGATGGCCTTGCACTGACCATAGTCCTGTGCAAAGCAGAGAGTAATGCATTGTCAATCAAGGAGAATGATTAAAATAGTTAATAGTATCTTTGTTTGGTTTATGAGTTGTTTCAAAACGATACAGATTTTCTCTTCATCCATACCATCATGGGTTCTCTGACATCACAGCTGTCCCGGTCTTTTTTGCTGAGGACATGACATGTGGTCTCCAGAACATCCATGGTCAGGTAGTAGACGTCCCCCGTGGGACCCTGAAGAAGCAGAAACAACCACGCTATCGAAAATCTGGTTTCAATGACACTTTCAGGTCCATTTGGGCCGTCGCGCCCATTACTCAGGCCCACCAGCATGTAGACACTAAGCTTTCATTTCGTTTGCCTTTCGCTGCCCTGTGTCCATGTCTTACTGACGGTCCAGGGTTTTCTTTTCATGTGCTGTTACTATTTCCTAACTTTGGAATTGAACAATAGGCAGTTTAGCTCACAAACACCATTTTTCTCCAGCAGAATTCCAAATGCTGGGGCTCCTGCACTCGCTGCACAGGCATGGTCTGTCACTTATGAAAATTCACTATGGCTTCCTATGGTTTTTATGCAGTAACCATAGTTTTACTATGGTACCTCATGGTACTTTGGTTTGGAAAGACCATGGTAAAACAAAAACCATGGTTTATGACCAAGATTTTACTACAGTTTAACTGTAGCGAAACCATGTTAAAATCATAGTCATGGTTTTCATAGTTACCCAAAAAACCATGAAAAACGGCAAACCATTGTAAACCATGGTTATTTAATCATAGTAAAACCATGGTTAATTTTCGTAAGGGGTCACTTACACGTTTCATTTGGTTGACGTTGCAGAGGCGGTTCAGGCTGAGCACGTAGCCCTGCTTGCGGTCCTGGTTGATCATGGCCATGGCCTGCTTGGCAGCTCCCAGAGCTGCAGGGTCCTTGCAGGAGCCCGGCATCGGCCGCTCCTTGGGCGCCCCGTGGGCACACACACAGAGCAGCAGCAGCAATGCATGGGTCTTCATGGCCGGCTCAGGTTGCACTCTGTAGTGTGGTGCTCTCATTAAACACCAGACCTTAAATACCCTCTGCTGGACCTCACAGCTTATCGGCAGTGACTCTGCAGCCCTGATCCCTGTCCAACATGGCCAAAGGTAAGTCAACAAGACCTTGCCCACTATTGATGCACAGCTATTAGCCCATCAGCAAGTTCGCTTACCTCAGCTCCTACTAATCCACCCAGTGTAGGTCTCTCTGTGAAGTCAACTGCAGTGTGTGGTTTTAATCTAGTGGTTTTAATCAGCTGGTTACTTACCTGTGGCAACACAATAGTCTGATTGTTGCAGACACCTCAGATCTGAAAGAGTGATTATTGACACACTTGCATGGGTCTCAGTAACATCGCAGTGCTGTTGTATTTTCATGTAAAGTTTATGATGTAAATGTCTTCAGTAAATTCTTAGCTCTATAATACTGAGTTCTGTAATGTTCACTTTATGGTGTAATATATCATGAACACAGAGCAGAATTCAAGTCAACTTCAGTTCTTTCTTGAAATTCATTCATGCATTAGGAATATTCCATTACACACATTTTTTGAAACTAAAATATAGTATATACAATTCGTATTATAAGTGATATTTAATTTCATAGCCTGTAGCGGATATATGGAAGATTGTTGATATTTCTCAAGTTGGATGTTGATACAGGTTGTACAGACTGTTTACAGTGACAGGTACACATAGTCATTTCGACAATACCGGTGTTTCCCAACCTGATTCTCGGGGTCCCCCTGACAGTCCACGTTTTTGCTCTTCTCCCTGCTAAAGAGGGAGCAAAAATGTGGACTGTCAGGTAGGCAGCTGGGAGGGAGCAAAAATGTGGACCGTCTGAGGACCAGGCTGAGAAACACTGGCCTATACAAAAAAGAGTGTAAAGTACAGCGATGAGAAAACAGTTTTCAGCCAAGCAGCACATTTATTTCAAGATATTTGTATGTATTGGTATTTGTGAAATTCCTAAATATACTCTTTCATACATCAGGAATAGACGGTGGACCTGGTTTAAAGCGGTGTTTTGATTGAGGGCCTAGGGTATGGGGGTGGCAGTTGTCAGCAGGGGCTGGGGGCATGTGCCGAATTGGATGGGGACAAATTGGATGGATGGAAGGTGGGATTTTCACTTGACCCCGGCAGTGATGGAGCTCAGTGTCTGGATGTGGGTGTTCAGAAGAACCAGAGAAGAAAGGTGGCAGATTATGTGGCCGATGAGGGTGTTCATATGAGGAATTGTGGGAAGGATGGCCATCGTGCTTCCAACCAGGACGAGAACGGCGAGGATGTTCATGTGAGTCCTCCTGGGAGGAATGGCCATTGTGCCTCCCACCAGGACGGCGATAATGAGGGTGTTCATGTGAGGAATTGTGGGAGTGATGGCCATTGTGCTTCCCTCCAGGATGATGATGATGATGGTGAGGACGGTGGTGACGATGATGATGATGATGATGATGGCGACCATCAGTCAAGTTCTGTGCAGAATGCACAACAAATACGATTTGAAAACAAATTTTTATAGTAGCAATAATCCTATTGTGACTCTGTACCTGGTCCATAACACAAACTATAGATTTTTCAGCTGGGCAGTTCATACCTGTGCATCATAGATTTCACAGTCCACACTGACTTCATCATTTCCCAGCACTGTAGACTTACAGAAGCCGTACTGCTGGAGAAGAACCGTTTTGAAAAGGGGGGCGTTAGACACTTTATTCAGACGAAGCCTCTATGATTGAAGGGGTCTTGGGTTTCCTACAAACCCCTTCCTCTGCTTAATTCATTCGTGCCTTAGTTGATAACTAAAGTATATTTTTACTGATGCATTTCCACTGACCACAGGCTGGCGGTTCCCGGATTAGCAGTTGGATGTCCTTCCTCTGTGGACCTTGCTCAGTCTCCCCATGTTTCTTTGTGTCCCTTCCATTTGCTCCCCCAACAGTCCAGAAATGTGTGTTTATGTGCACTGGTGTCCTTAAATTGCCTGTAGTTTGTGACTGTGAGTCTGTGCTCTTTGTTTGCAATTACATACTGCAGGCTCTCTGTGACCCTCTACTGGGTAAGTGGTCAAGGGTGGATGGATGGATGGATGGATGGATACAAGAAGGTATACTTACAGCTTTGCCCCTGCCAAGCACGCATATGACGTGGGACGGGCAGTCGGTCTGCACAATGGCAAATTCAGCCAAGTAGGATTGCCCAGTTAACATGTGCTGCAAGGGGGATATAACAATGCATTTCTGACATGATAACAGGTCACAGCCTTTTCTTACTTAAGCTATACAAATAGAAAAATAATATGATTGATTAAATTTAAGACATGTAGAATAACCCTGGTTATTTATTATGCATAAACCATCAACTAATGTGCTATCGTCACAACTCATTCTATGAATATTTTCCTTTAAAACCATAATACAAGTTACACCGACAGTGGATGGAAACAGGAGATTTCAGCCAGTCATAACGGAAATGTAATAGTGAATATTTACCTACTGCGATTGCGTTTGCCGTGTTCCTGTTACATTTCTATCGGACGGGATTCAGGTTTTTTTAAAACACCCACCTGTGTAGAAAGCCTGCCAACCTCCAGCAGTTTGAAGTTGCTGGTTTCATTGGACTCCTCGTGAAATTTCTTCAGAGCGCTCCTGATGCTGTCCAGGCCGGCAGGGTAATGAAGGGGAAGCAGAGACGGACAGTCGGGGCAAATCTTCTGTAATTCCTCTGCCGACGCTGGGGGTCAAAGCAGGGAGCAGGGTTCACGCCATTTAAGTTAAACGACACCACCGTTGCAATATTGCGACTGAAACTGGCCACAGCAGTTGTTGTTAAGCAGAAGGGAGTCATATTTTACCAGGATCGGATGAACAGGAGTATTTTTTCACTGTAGGCTTCCCTTCCGCCACAGTTAAGGTCACATTGCAGTTTGATTGGACTTTCTGCCAGACAGGTTAGATATTCATATTTACCCAAGTTGCATAATCGGCTGTTTGTGGAGAACTTAACAGACACTAATATTTACAGATGTAAATAAAAAGCAGTTAAAAAAAGAAAAGCTGATAGGACAGTGTTTAGAATGTTGGGTGTTTCCTGAGACTCACTGTTTCGTGCGTCTCCCTGACCACACATTCCTCAACGGGTTTAGGGTTCACGACATGACATGTGGTCTCCTCCAGATCCAGTTCCAAGTGAAATTCACAGGTGAAATCATCCTGCGAAGAAGGAAAGTCACTGGGTATCCCTGTACGCCTGACACTCGGAATGACACGCGGCCGAACCCTAACCCTCACCTTCTTTAGCAGTTGGCTGGAGGCTGAGTTTCTGAGCTTGTATTTGTAGCCGTGGTGATGCTGGGCGCTGATGTGCTGGAATGCCGCCTGGGCTGCGGGTACTGCCCCGTTCTCATCGCAGGGGATGGACGGGCGTTCTGCGGGCAGTACGCCAGCGGCGAGGAAGACGTGAGCCAGCAAGAACAATCCAGCGAGTGTCAGCATGGCTCCAACTGCTGCGCGGAACTTCAGATAAACGGCCTTGCGCCTCATGCAGTATTTATATGTTGTTGTCATTCAGACGCTACAGGGAGAAGAGCAAACATGTTTTGCTCTGGTGTGATGCCAATGTAAAGCATTAAGTAAGTAGCTGCTAGCTACTGTTAGCCATTACATTGTTTTCACTTGCATTCTCCTCTCGGACATGTGGTTTAATACAAAACCTTCTTTCATTGACCTCATCTAATAATGTCCAAAAACAAATCCAAGGCTCTATTATTGAAGTATGTGGTTGCAATTCTCTGCTTATACAGCTGCGGAAAAAATAAGAGACCACAGCACATTTTTTTGTTTCACTCATTTCTCAATTTACGGCTGTGCGTCTGTGAATAATATATATTTTTTCTGCAAACTGCAGCCTGGTTCTTCCCTGTTTCTCATTAATGAAGGGCGTCTTCCTTGCTTTATGGGACCTCAGTCCTGCTTCTAGGAGCCTGATTCAAACTCTCCTAGCAGTTCACCTCACAACTGCACTTAATATTTCTCTTTTCAAGGTCACTTGATGTCATCCTCCGATTCATGAGACACTGTCGGACAAGTTAGCGGTCATCTCTGCCATTAGAATGTCGCTTCTGCCATTTACCTGGCGGGTTTCTGGTCGTTCCCAGTGTCTCCTGCTTCACCTCATTCTTATGTACTGCAGTCTTAGAAATTTTAAACCTGAAAGCAACCTTCTGCTCCACCTCCAGCAGAACCAGGATTAAACCAGGATTTAGAAATGCAGATTCGTTTAAAAATATAGAGTTGTCTCTTAATTTTTTCCATAGCTGTAATGCCAAATGACTACTGTTAGTTTTATAATAAAACACTATTTAAATAAATAAATAAATAAATAAATAAATAAAACCAGAAAAAGAGAATACATTCTGTTATTTGAATCTTGGCTGTTAGTATTAATATTACAAAGCATGAATTTTGCTGGAGTATTCTCTGCTCATTATAAAAGTTTTATGATCTATAATTAAAAGATTATATAGAAATATCCCCCTTCTCTCTTAAAAAAGTATCAAAATGAGTATTTTTATGTATTTATGTGTCAGAATGTGTAGCAGAGCCAAAAGAGCCAACAGCAACCAGGACCAAGGAGCAGAGTGAAGGCCAGATACACGGAGATCACGGAGACCCCAGGGCTGGGAGACTTTTACAGTCTATAACTTACGTAGCAACAATGATGAAAAGTTGATTAATGACAGGAAGATGATGAAGCTACAGACCACTGACAATAAAGTAGGTCCATTTCATTGAAGGAAAAACAACATAGTGAATTTGCTATCAAGCAAATTTTCTAGTTTCTTATTCTATTTGTGTTTGTCTTCCTTTGTGTTTGGGGATAAACACGTGCAATGGTTGATTAACGAGTGCGGGGGGGGACTGGAAATGGTCACCACAGATAAAGATATTCCTTATATCTCCCGCAGTCTTCATCTGTCAGCCACCTGGATTGGGTGACCTTTTGTGACGAGCTTTGCTTGTATTGTGTGAGACCTTCCAGGTCACAGGGTCCATCTTTTGACAGTTATTTGCTAAGGTTAAACAAGCAGCATTAATTTTTAACCCCGGTCAGGAGTGCCTGAGCGGTCACTGACAGAAACCGTGCTCCTTTCCATGAATTTCCATGGATACATATTTAGTGGACCAGGAAAGCATTTCAGCACCTGTGACGTGTTCTGCACAAACTAGCCTTAGCAGGATAAGCTGTACAGCTGTGCATGTTGGTCATTTTGAGCTTAATTAGAAAAATAAAAGTTTTTAAACAACATACAGCTAGCTTTTAATAGCATGCAAAAGGAAATGATTTAAATGTTTTGCAGTGGGATATCATTTTATTAATTATCATTAATTTTATTAATTTAAACATCCTCAGAGGTTTTGACTCTGTCTAAAATACTTTAGATTCATGCAATTTATGTCTCGCATCTTTTGTTTTATAGTTTAGAGGCACTGTGATTTTCCTGTTTGGTGTTTAAATACCTGCTACTCTAGTTAACATTGTGTAGTGCAAAAACTTAAAATTTATACTTATTTGAAACACTTTTGTTTCCATGAATTCCAAACATATGATCTGTATGGAAATTGCCTAGATGTTGGGACAATGCTGCTATGTTTGGTTCAGTGACTTTATTGAAAGCAGTATGCGTGTGGTCAAAGGGCAGGATTTCCACATGTGCTTTTTGAAGATGAATACCATTCGGAGAAAGCAGCCAGATCTTCTGTGGGTGTCACACATCAAAAGGCAGACATGTGGAGCTGAGGAAGCCTAGCTATCGTAGCTTTGGGTAGGAGCTGCTTAGGGAGGTGTCTGTGCAAAATTATTGTGGATATATTATCAGAAAAATTGGAATAGTAGTAAAGAAGAAAAACGGGACTTATAACTTGTTCTCTGTTTACTTGTTTTTCAATCAGCGGACAAATTTGTGATAATTTTATTGAATGAGACTAAAAAGTGCGTTATATGTAAGTTGTATGGGACGACTTGCAAGGTCAGCAAACTGGTATTATTGCACTTTTGTACTCAAGATCTTTCACAATGCATCCACTTTAGTTTGACCCCATTAATACTTTGATCAATTGATCAATTGTGCACAAAGACCAAGCCTATACTGTAGACAGTCCGAAGCAGGAGTCACACGCTAAACGTAGCTTCAAAAATAGTTGATCTTCGCAAAGCAGGTGGACAAAGGTCAAGGAGAGCCTTCTTTTAGGGCTGCAAACCAGCAGCTCCTCTGCAGCCTCCTGAAACTTGTTCGGTAGACATAGACAGACCCCCACTTGAGCAGTCTGACGGATGCAAACAAACTATAAATAGTCTTTCAGAGATAGTTGCTTTGATATGTCAAAACCGGAAATGATTCTGATTGAACCAATTTCTAAAAGTCTCCTATTGAGACAAGGGTCGATTTTGGTGTCGACGGTGAGGACGTGTCGGGCCGATTTGGTCCCTACCAGTGTTGAAACCAAACCCACACTCTTGAGAGTAGTGTGGATGGAGCAGACCTCCTAGCTAACGTGACTGCTTACTGCTTGCGCAAAGCCTAGAAGTCAGTCACACGTTTTTGAAAGCTGCCTCACCTTGTCGTGTCCCTGCTTTATGTATCCCGAGCTACAACGCGGCTGTGAGTGATAATTCCCAGCCGAAGGCGACGCACAGGGGACGTAATACGGGATAAAAGCTTGATTCGTCCCTGCACTTTGCCATTAATTATTAACTAAGTATGTTTCTGCAGGACTGGGGGCGGTTTGCTGTCAAGGGGTCAAGCAGCCCCTGTAGCCACCTCTGCATATTCACCAAATAAAATATAAAATAAACTTCTGGTTTTTCTCTCAAAATGTCACATTCCCTGACTTTGCTGACCTTCCACAGCCTGTTTGGCTCCCAGTGCTTCTTCACTTCTTTCCCCCCAGTTTTAATGTTTAGCCCAGTAAAAAAAACCTTTCCTCTCAGTTCTCTGCCTCTTCTTCCTGTCTAACATTCCAAAATCGAGTTACGCTTTATAATTGCATTCTTGAGGCATTTCTTCTGCGTCAGGTTAAGTAGTGCAGTTTTTTAATGAACATTTGCTGTATTCATTAAAAATTAGGGCAACTAGAGGCTTCCAGCCGTTAAATAGGGGTTGGCCAGCAAAAGCTGTTCGATAACGGCAATCATAGGCGGCACAGTGGGCTCAGTTGTAGTTAGGATGGAGGATTTGATTCATCCTGAAGTATCTGCCTTCTTTGTTTTAGAAAAATGTTTGGTGTTTTAAACAGACTAATACTGCTTTGGACACAGGCCCCAGGTAAGTAAGGGATCTAATTTGACACTAAATTTAAGAGGTTGTTATTTTAATGTAAAAATATAACAGGTGTATAGATATGACATGCAACCATGACTACTTTTAGGTCAACAGAAAATTTCCTGTAGAAAGTTCTTAAGAGTGTAACTGAGTATGGTTGAACTGGTTGAACTGGTTGGCTTTTTCAGTGAATCCCTGTCTGCCTGTTTATACCAACAGCAGTGGCCTTATGTAAATGGTAGGAGCAGGTACTCGCCATCATACTACTCTTATAATACAACTACTTCTACTACTACTATTACTACACTGGTGCTTTGGTACAATGTTAATAACGATAAAGACCAGTTTGCATCACTTTTATTAAGTTGGCATGTCGTAGATTTGGCAACAAAATTACAATGAAATATCAATTCATGTAATGTCAGTTCATTGCCAAAATGCACAACAGATCAGGACTTGCGTTCGTTCACACAGTGGTGTAGCGTGGGGCTCCGGGGCAGGAGCGGAACGGGGATGGCGTGCTGGGGAAGAGGCTCAGGAATTCTGGGATGTGCTCCGGCCTGACATTGGGAGACACCTGCCTCTTTTGGCGGGAATATTTGTACCTGAAATCCTGGGGCGGCCTGACGACGGTGTCGCTGGCCTCCTCAGAAGACTCAGAAGAGTCTGATTCTGAGGACTGGTAGTGCGATGCTCTTGGGCTGGTGGGTGCTTTGGCTTTCGGGGGCTCGGGGGCCGCATTCGGTTGGATCGGGACAGCAGGCTTGCCATTGGGGCCGACAGGGACGACATCTTTCTGTGCAGAATCTGTGGGTCTGGGGACCCGGTCCTTTGGCACTGGGGGTTTGGCGTCTGCAGCTGTGGGTTTCTCATGCTGAGCAGAAATCTCATCTGGCACCTTCTTTAGCCCGGCGCCTCCCCCCATAGTCCCAGGCTTCGGCATCTCAACCCCCTATGGACGAAAAAGAGGCTCAGTATCCACCCAACATCCAACATTATCCACCCAACATTATCCATCCAACATTATCCACCCAACATTATCCACCCAACATTATCCACCCAACATTATCCATCCAACATTATCCACCCAACATTTTTCATCCAACATTATCCACCCAACAT
>JAOYFF010000034.1:2483357-2503442 GCA_025773925.1 Cryptomyrus ogoouensis
AAAAAGGGCAAGGGACAAAAAAAAAAAAAAAAAAAACCCCAAAAAAAAAAAATCTCAAAAACAAAAAAAGGCCCCCCCCGGGGAGCGTAACATAAAAAAAAAATGGGTCCCGGGGCGGGGGGGGGGGGGGGGGGGGGGGTGTTACAGAGTGGGTACCAGAGGACGCCCCAATGTGGCTGCTCCAGCGCCGTTGCCTTAACAGCGAGAGACAGCAAGTTAAACGTGTGAAAAATCCGCATTCTGGTTCAGTGAATTGAGTTTTTCTCGACATTGGTCAATGACGGCTCTCCATACAACCGGGCGGTCGTCCTCTGTGGGGTCCGTACGCCTTATTCACTTCTGGCTCCATCAAGCCTTTTATTCTTCTTGCTGAGAAGAGACAGACTCCCCGAACAGGGAATCGGCCTGTCTCGATAACATGAAAGAGTGGGAAAGTGCGCTGCTTCCGTCGGACAACTGGCTTCTTCTGACCTCCGATTTCCAACAAAAGGGCCATTAAGGACCAGTGGGCCACAGCACCCCCACACCTGTGAAGCGACAGGGCATTTCCCAGAGCAGGGAGGGGGGGGGGGCTGCTCAGCTAGTTTCCCTTTCATGCATTAAAAAGGGTTTTAGCTCCTCATGGGCAGATGGTGTGGTTCGCTGGTAAACTCCTGGTCAGAAGCTTGATAGGACCCAGGTTCATACAGGATGCCTGAGCAACTGCCTGAATTGCTGCCTTATTTGCTGTCCAAGCTGCTGCCTGAGTTGCTGCCTTATTTGCTGTCCGAGCTGCTGCCTTATTTGCTGTCCGAGCTGCTGCCTGAATTGCTGCCTTATTTGCTGTCCGAGCTGCTGCCTGAATTGCTGCCTTATTTGCTGTCCAAGCTGCTGCCTGAATTGCTGCCTTATTTGCCGTCCGAGCTGTTGCCTGAGCCTCACCTCTACGATTTTTCTTCAGGCCCTGGATGCACTCCAGTGTGAATCTACACTAATGCTCACATGCCAAAAGCCCCCCCCCCCTCATTATAAGAGCTCCAGTAATAGAAAAATATCACATATCACAGAGTAATTGCTCATTTTTACCTGACAATGTTAGATACAAACAAACAAATAAAAAAAACACATGTGCATCAATTGTGCTGTATTTTAAGGTTGTGTTTATCCATCTACTGTTTAATACCTGGAGAATCAAGCTGAGCTTAACAGGAAGCGTGGTTTGCATTTCAGACTAAAATGCTCTTTTCAAAGGTGCTTCAGACAAGCAGCCTTGAAAAAGATTAATAGCCGTTAATGATGCTCCATACTCCGGGAATCCGATTACTCTAGCAAGTGGAATAGCCATTAACAAAGCCAGGATAACTAAAAGCCCTGTCTCTGAGTGCAAATCCAACTTGCTGGGATTTACTGGGTATGCACGCAAATTAATTATCTCATGCTCTGCCTTTTCCCCAAAATTCTAACTATAAATCTTTTTCCTTCTCCTTTGTTATGGAGGCTTCTTCCCGGTTAAGGTGCAGGACTGTATTTCACGTACGGTGCTCAGTACTGGCCATTGTGCACTGTGTACATGAAATTAACTTCCCGGGTGAAAATGTCCCTTCTCCTTTTTAAACTCCTATACATCATTTGTGTCATTCTGTGCAGACAGCTGAGGATAGCTACAGACAGTGGTGAAAACAGCTCGTACGCTGGCCTTTGTGCTTATACTCCTTTGTGCCGTGACATTCTGGTAATCTGTGCACCTGTGTATTCAGCCCTCTGTGTTTGGCTGGGTGATTAAAAACAAAGCTCACTCTGCAGGTCCTCACGAAGTCCACCACGGCTGGCCACGTGTCCTTGGATTAGGTACGAGCTGGTCATTACCCCTCTCATCTGGCAATGTGGAGTCACCTCCATGCAGACTTTCGTTAATGTGATTATTTTTTCATAAACATTGGTATGTGAATATTGGTATGGGAAACTAAAAAAAATACCATTCGCACTTGCTATATAGCAAACGTATAACAGAGGACAGTTATAGACGAGGCAGGTTAGAAGGCAAAGTTTAAATCAATTTGTCTCTAGTTTTTTCTTTTTCTAAAACCATAAATGCCCTTTGGTCTTTGTCTGACCCAAACGTCTGTAGGAAAAGAGACTCCCAGGCGATTGAAAAACACATTTCAGATGTTTTTTGACCATATGCCTAGACTTCAGGTTATGAGTTATGCCTGCCTACCTCTGCTACTGTCTGATGGCCATGCTTTTCCTGCATGTACACAACAAGCACTTACTGTCTGGTTACTGTACTCAAACAGCATGTGCTGCATTCATTTTGTGTACAGTATGACTAAATAAAATTTTCATGATTGTTATTGAAATTATCATTGATCATTTAAGATCAAAGGACATCACGCGGCATGCACGAAGAAGCATAGCTATAGGGAGTGTTTACTAACTCAGTGAAGGAAGCCCTCGCCTCACTGCTGATGTTATCCTCTCTGCTTTTCATGTGCTAACATGATTTAACCCCACTCCTTTCATTTCTCCTGCAGCTGGGTGGTTCAGTAGTGAGACTGAATTGTGGTCATTGTCATTCTGAGACATATCGGAGAATAAAAACAGGGACCTCGGGCAAGCTCTGTCGATCTCTGACATTATGGCGATTATAATTGATTAACTTGTCCTATCTCCGTCTGCAGATTGTTTAGTCGTAATCCAAAGATGCCGTAACTCTGCGTTCCTGAATCGCATGCCTTTGCAGTTGACATGTAATTGGGCAATTAAAAATGGCTTCCAGTATTGCACACATGTACCACACACTATTGCCTCAGTACAGCTACTCCTCCCCCCCCCCCAGAGACATGTGTTATACTCATTTTAAGTTAGTATAAGTGTTCACACACGCAGACAATTGCGCACTAAACACTGACAGAAATAACTCACAGCACCAGGTACATTCAGAGCATCAGATGTGATGGTGCAGATTTTTAAGGGGATGGAAAATCTTGAGTCTTGGGAGGGTGTGGGAACACGGGTAGGTTGGGAAGGAGCCAGGCAGAGGCCATTAGAATCAGCTCATGCCGTTTACGGATGGAGATAATGCTGGAATTAGAAAAAATAAATACAGCTAAGCAGCCTCCCCCAGGAATGGGGCCTTTGTGCAGTGTGGGGGCCACGCTGATGTCTGCATGGGGGCAAACCCAACAATTACACGCAGGGTTCTGCCATCAGATGCCATGGAGCCGAGGCGGATGAGCCGAGCCGTGCATCTCAAGGAGATCTGTGTTCCTTTGTATGGCCTGCAGATGTTCCATGAAGGAAGACGAAAGAGGCCAGACTGACGGGATCATTCTGACGGTTCTGAAGGGGGGGGTGGGGGGTGAAAACGCCAGCTGATGGTTTCTTCTGCCACTCCCATCGAGGACCCCCCCCCCCCCGTATCCCATCACAGCACTCTGGTCTGTCAGCGGCTGGGCCGTTCTCTCTGATGGTATCTCTTTGATGGCCAGTGACAGGAAGTCCTGTATATACAGACAGAATAGTCTGGGAGAAATTCCCATGAATGATATTCAGAGGTTGCGTGCTCACTGGGAGGAACAAAATAAACCCGTGCAGCAAATAAAAACAGCAGAAACACATGAAGGATGTGTTGATTTGTTTTTGTTATCCGCTGTGTTATGGTTGCATCAACTCAACCAAGGGCCCGCTTCACGAAGCAGGATTTCTTGCATGGTCAGATAACTTGTCAGATATAAGGTAGTCTGGGCTAAATGTAAGTGAACTAAGATAAAGTCCATTTAAACTGGGGTACCTTAAATCCGACAAGTTACCCGGCTAAGCAAGAAATCTGGCTTTATGAGACAGGCTTCAACAGTTCTGCTGATTATTTCAGACCCAGAAGGCTTACTGGGAGCTCCTTAGCTCCTTGCCCATTAGAAAACAGCATTGAAGCTGCACACTCACTGTGGTGCATCATCACAACTGGAGGGTGTTCCATGAAGCAGGATTTCTTGCTTAGCTGGATATCTTGTTGGATTTGAGGTAGTCCGAGCTAAATGGACTTCATCTTCGTTCACTTACATTTAGCCCAGGCTACCATAAATCCAACAAGGTATCTAGCTAAGTAAGAAATCCGGCTTTGGAGAACACCCCGCCTTGATTTTTAGCCCTGTCCATAGCCCAAAGAGAGACACTGAGAGTGAGTCTTTTACTCTGGTTTTGTGATTTTCCGTTTGTAATTACATTTCTGTATATGTAATTGTTAATGTAATTATATTGTTTCATTTCATCTCTATAAATAATATTAAATCACAAAGTGCTACAGTGTTCCATACCTTGATCTTTTGATTCTCTGGGCCCTTGATTCTTCTTATGCACCGTGACATTATCGGTGTGACTCAGAGAGGTGTCAGAGCTGATGTGATCTTTAGGAATGGTGCGACCCTTAAGAGATCACTTATTGCAGCCCCAAGACCCTGACCCGTCAAGCATAATGACTGTTCTTCTCTTCAGACCACTTTGTGACAATTAAGGCCTCGGAGAAATGAGTGAGGAATGTTGGTGTAACGTGCTTTTCCTGCTGTTAGGCCATTTTTGCCACATATTGACTTTCTTAAAGGTATGTGTGTGCAAGTGCGAGTACCAGGGAGGTCGAGGGACAAGTTACATAGCTGAATAATGGGTGAACTAAACATTAATACATTAATAAAAATTAATAATGCAGCTTCATTATCTATAACCAGTCTGTCTCTCTTTCAGTGTTTATTCCTTCTGTATAGGAGTATAATCAAGTGTCAGGCCCTTGCATTCAACAAAAGCGTGCTTGCACTCAGAAGCCTTGTATAAAATATATAACTCAAATAATATATATAAAGTGTGGCCACAAAACCACTAATCGGTGTTCTTGTTAGGCACTTCCGGTCAGGATTGGTGGCCTGAGTTACTACGGTATCCGAGGTTTGGAAGATTTCCAGGATCCTACGCAAATACGTCGGCATTTACGGCATAATCCAGATTGTGAGGAAAGTGTGAAGCTGTTAACGTGTGGAGTGTATGTAACTATATATGTTTATAGTACATGATCTGGCTATACATCGAGTCTTTTTTTTTCCCCCCGAAGGTCTTATCGAGTGCTCCACAAAGTGCAGCATTCATCCAAGGATTGAATTGCTTTGTTTTCTTTCAGAGTGACGATGTTCTGCAGTGGTGTGAAGACCACAGGCGATGTTCTCAGGTGAGTTGGCATGGCTCTGTTCCTTTGGCTGCGGCAGAGAAAACGTGATGCATGATTGCACATTGCAGGTGAATTCCCTCTTTCTCAGTTCCCAGATTACACACAGCAGTTCTGATACATATTTTATTTTTTTTACTTTATCCTTACTATTATATTTTTTATTGATTTGTCAATAACAATCAAGGAACAGGGCAACCGCTTGGATGAAATTCCTTATGGCTGAAGCCCGCTTTGGCGGTGGCCGTTAGTTTCTATATATCTTACCTAACAAGGCTTTTATGTGGCATGTGAAAACAAGCAGGTTTGAGTTCTGTAATTGGATTCTGTAGAGACTAATAAAATAAGGAATTGGATAAAAGAGCGGAGTGAGAAATGTTGAAAAGTACCAGCCTCTACAGCCATTGGCTATTAGCACTACAAACAATTTTTTAAAAAACGATGCAGGTAATTGTTAGTGGGATAAATCAAACAGCTTGTGTGAAGGGAAAAGGGCTCATTCTTCACCCTGTTATTCTACCTCCAGTGAAGCTTAATATCCATCGGGCAATTTGTGCCGCACAGGTCTCAGACAGAGAGTGGCTATAACCGCGTCAGCGTTTTCCCAGGATGGAATTATCGGAATGAAGTGATGTCCGATGCTAATTGCTCTCTAATAAGCTAGTCGACACGCTGAGGTTGTTAACGATAATTTCCATAGCTGGACGCCTCTCCGCCTCCAGCCTTCAGAGATCGACGTTAAAAGTGTCCCAGAAAGGTAGAGGCGTCCCTCTGTGAAGTCTGCGTTTCTCACACCGCGCTCTCGGGCCGCCCTAATTGCTTTCAGATGGAGGGTGTCCTCCCACATTGCCTCTAATAATAGGTAAGGTAAATGTTGTGCTTCTTGTAAAAATAATGACAGCTATTTTATGTCCTCCTGGGCCAAACTACTTTAGGAGAAGGGGAAAAAAGGACAGGATTCTGTTTATTTAATTAAACGAGAGGAAGATTTATTTAATCCCCTCTTCTTGATTTTTTTCTTTTCATTGATCGTTCTCAGGGAATCGTGTTCGATTCTCGCTCCTCGTTAGAATAAGCACTTCTTTCCCATGTATTGTGAGGGGGGACAGGTAAAAATGGGCTCTTTGGACTAGTGACCAGGGGGCGGTAACAGGACCTCGTCTCGTGTCAAAGGCTCCTCTTTGAGATTCTCGGGTCGTATCTGTCAGCAGAATGACCCGAGGCGGGCGGCGGGCTGAAAGCCGATGTCCGATGTCCCTTCCCGAGCAGCACTACCTGCGGTGCTGACAGAGCTGGCCGTGTACCGCTGCCGGGCCCCACGTTAACCTCTGTTGGACCTTTTCCCCGAGAGCTGCAATTTTTTTGGGAGAGCATGAGGGCAGCTGGGGGCTTTGTTTGCCGGCGGCCGTAACCCCCACCCCTCATGACCGGGGCCGAACTCTCACGACACCCCCCACACTCACCTCTCCCCCAGCAGGTGAGGTGTGGGCCCGTGGGGTGACCTCTTGCTCGGCCATTCAGCTGAAGAGCCGAGGGCAGTAATGAAGGGTCACTCCCTGTGTGGTCATCTTTCTAAGCTCCTATTGCAGCTGGGAAAGATCTGAAGCCTCTACATACCTAGCAACAGGCCTCTTCATTTCCTTTTTTTTAGCTTTTCCTTGCTGACCAAACAGCTGCCTTGTTTCATTCTCGATCGTTTGAAATGCTTCGATTCATCCGCACGTCCTGGCGCTTTTTTCTAATGAGTTCTATTCAAAACTGGAAATCTGTTGTTTCTAGAACAGAACAGAGAGCACTGCTGGGGTCAGGTCTGAATCTGCTGAGATGATGTTTAAAGTCTCTCGACTAATTGGATCCAATAAACTTGTAAAGAGATTTAAATGTTTTAGAAAGCAAACAAGCCCATGAATGTTTAAATATTTTATTAGAAAATATTTCTTACCTGAGATGGTGTGCCAGAAAGCCTTTTGGATGTCTGAGCTGAATCAGAAAGGCTGGAAAATTCCTCCTGGTTTAATGTGCAGCTTTGTCACAACCTTCTTGTTTAAGCTTAATTACCGCAGGGCTGCCTGAAAATACCTTACAATTCTGGGGAATTATGCAGAAAAAGAACACAACGCCTCTTATTCCATTTAAACGTTTCTTCTCCTATTACTGTAACACCAAAAACATATTTTTTCCAGTATGAACTTTATTAATTTTAAATTAGCATTGTGTGTTTTAATGTGAGACGTGCATGTAAATACATGCAGACTGGAGTAAATATATATGCATGTAAATCTTCCCTGGTGCCTTGGTATTAAACAGTTCACATGTGGTGTTTTAAGTTCACCGTAGTTTATTGAAATAAATCACGCATACTTGCCTTGTACATATTTTGAGCATGGCCTGTTACCTTTAACTGCTTATAAAATTGTTTATGACGATGGATTCATTCAAACCATATGAAGGAGAAAGAATATAGAAAGGGCCCTTTTATAATTGCAGTAGAACATTGTTGAAAATATCTTTATTTTTTATTATTCTGCAAATCTGAGTCAGGTTTTACCGGGCGCTTTTATTTTTCCATATCAGAATTAACTTTCGTGTCCTGACCTGGGACCGTGCCCGTAATTTACTCTTTACTGAGGGCTGTAAAAGTGTGATGGAGCAGAGGCCGCCCGCACGGTGCGAACAGTCACTCTGCCTTGTTGTTTTAACGGATCCTTCGGAGAACCGCAGGCTATCGAATTATCAGCCGTAAAGCTGAACTCTTATTTCTGTATCAGTTTCACCGGTGAAAGAAAATCGCAGCCCAGTTTGAAAACACCATGTGTTTACTTGAAGTTATGAAAAATATGCAGGTTCCGTGAATAGTCGGTTTGAAGAACATTCTTGGAAGGATTTCCGAAAACCCATCCTAGAAGCTGCACGCTCTGTTTCAAGCGTACGATAAAACTGTAACTCGTGCGTATGAACGGCGGATGGATGGATTTTTCCGACAGCACCGTGCCTGCCAGCTTTTAAGGCACATTATGCTGATTGATCCCCCATCGCCGCGCGTTTCTTCGGCACGTCTGCGGCTCCGTGCAGCCCCATGCAATGCGCCGGGGGAGCGCGGCTGCACTCGATACTCGCGGGATCCGCCGCCGCGCTCCCCGGGCGGAAGGTCGCGCTCCGCATGTGGTTTCGCTCTCAGCGCCGCCCGCGCCCGTGAAAATTTGCATGACAGTACAGTAAATCAGAACCTGGGGCCCTTCGCTTTGATTCGTCCGCTAGGAGAGAAGCCGAGCGCTTAGAAAGAGACCCCCCCCCCCTGGACGAGGGCTCGGCTCTCCCCTTTAATCTAGCCTCTGAATAAACGATGTTGTGAAAACACTTTTATAGATGTACGTCGATGCCCGCCGTATTGAAAAATGCGGCAAGCGTGTTCCTGATTATAGAGGGGAATATACGTCTTTACACTACCCGGGTAGAAACAACTTTCCTTCTGTAGCGATAATGATTTGCAGGTGTTAGCGGCTGACATATAGGCAGCATTCATCGGGCTGCAGATGCAGATGCGGGGACGCCGCGCAGCCTTCCCCGGCAGCCGTGCCTGGCTTCTTTCCCCTTCCCTTTGTTAACAGCTTGTTCGGCACGGCTCTCAGATGACCGGAAAATTTTCTGCCCCGGTGTCAGGAGAGTTTTTGGCTGTGAGATATATGAACATTCATCTCTTTTTTTCTCGATTTTCACAGCGCCTGGTTAAAGGGCTCAGCTCCAGGTTCGACGCTGTTTCCTGAAATGTTTGCGCTTCATTGTGCTTTATTCAAGGTGCAAGGTCACTGCTGCTAAAAGTTTACTTAATATGTATACAAATAAAAATTAATGACTTTGTAGGAATTGCGTTAGCTTGCCTCGGGGTGGATAATGTAGTGGTTTGGATGTATTGCAAGTATTTATGGTTAAACCTCAGTTCACCATATAGCTTGTGTGTGTGTGTGTAGAAGGGGATTTGTTAACATACTCGGTTGGCAAATTACCCTCAGAAAGAAAACCCTCTGATTATGGCCTTCTACAGTAACTTGAAAGTCTCCCATATCTTTACCATATGTTTCTGTCACATTTAATACTGCACACTTCTGTACATTAATAGCGGGCTATTAATGGCCATTTTCCAGATGAAATCAACCCCAATTCTAAAAAAAAAATAAAATAAAATCTTTCAGGTGGTGGTGTGGGAATTTTGGGGAAAAAGCAGCCATTCTATGGTTAAGCAGTAAAGTATCACATTTCAGGTGTATGTTTCATATTTCTACATAACACCCAATGCCTACATAACACCCAATGCCTACATAACACACAATGCCTACATCAGTGTTTCCCACTCTGGTCCTCATGGACCCACAGACGGTCCAGGTTTTTGCTTTCTCCCATCTCCCTGCCAGCAGTCCACATTTTTGCTCCTTCCCAGCTAATTTAGCAAAAACATGGACTGTCTGCGGGTCCACGGGTACTGGACTGGGAAACACTGGCCTATACACATGACACACAACTCCTTCCACGTTGTCTAAGTGATGTAGCAGCTGATCTCAGCACCCTTTCTAACTGCCAATGAATGCTTTTTGGCTCATTCCTCCTTAAGCACCCCCCAACCCCCATTGCTGGGACAGAGTGACACATGGTGACAGGAGGGTGACAGCTGACGGGGAGAGCGCAGCTAGGACAACGGGGGAGGCCGGGGGGGTCAAATGGGCGAGAGCAGGGACCTGCCTAAACAAACAACGGACTCCCCTAAATTAACAAGCTGTACGGCAGAAAAACAAATGAGTGTCAGTGTCAGGCGGGTTCAAGTTTAGTTCAGCGAGTCTGTGGATCCTCACCTTCTCTTTTTCACTCAGACACCGACGTGGGCCAGAGCTGGCTCACGCTTTTAACGGCGCAAGACGCCAGCGGGGAGAGCACCGGCCAGCAACCGGTGCCGCACGTGTTCCTCGTTGCACAGTAACACGTTTTCCCGGTTCGTTATTCCAAACGCAGATATTGGCTGCAAATAGTGCACATTTCAGGTTTGCCCCTACGTGCACGTGACCTTCTCTCTCTGCGAGTGGATATCCTTGGTGCCCAGTCCCAGACTGCTGACTCGAGTGGCCTGCACAGTGATCCCCACCCAGGAATTTGCTCATCTGCAGGTACCAGCAGATAATCTGAAAGGAATGCGGCTACCGAAACAGATCAATTATAACTGCTTGACAGCTGAAACCGAAGCCCGCAGACTTGGACAAGAAGTCTGTGTTTTTTCACAGAGATAGGTGTTTTCTTTAGTGCCACAAGCTTCCAAAGAGCTCATTCATTAACCTGTGTAGGCAGTCCTGCTTACCCGGTCTGTAGATGTACATTTTGACTTCAGCCAACAGCGTATCGGGCTAACAAGGGTGACTGGAGCCGGAGAAACTCCTGTCAGAGATCTTCCTAATGAATCAGGCTTTGGGGAAGGCCAAGCGAATCAGACTTAAGCCAGATCTCATCTCTGGGCAGTGAGCGAAATATAAAATATTTAGGAACACACATTCCTGGAATTAATGATTTTTTTGTCTTTATTCTTATGACGAGCATCTTCAACTGTCAGGCCCAGAGGACAGAAATCTCGATTTTTAAAATTTATTTACTTATTTTTGTTTGAGAATAATTTTACTAAAGTTATACATTTGGTTCAGCGGGGTGACTGAAAAATTAACAAGAATGGATTAAACTGCATGCGTTTATAGGGGAAACGGACAGCTGTTGGTCTAAGCTAACTGACCTAAATCATAATGTGCATTTCAGTACAAAGACAACTTAATTTTTTAGAGAACATTTCATTGGCGTCATTCAATCTGATTAAATACTGGTCCTGGTGTGAGCTTCTGTAGGTCTGTTTCTCATTGATAGTGAGAGGAAGGTGCGACCGTCATTGACACCCTACAAATTAGGGGGAATGGATGAGTCTCCCAGTGTGATAGCGCACCCCCTGCTCAGGGGTGTCTGATGCCGTAACCGACGCGGGATTTACTGCCCTGCCGGCCGCGTCGTATTGCGTTTCGGCTTCTGAGCCTCTGCCTCGCTGCCGCATCTGAGGGAAATTAACACCTGGGGGGGGCGTCCATGTGGGTGGAACTTGATTTATGTGTCTCGCTGTCTGCCCCCCCCCACAAAATAAGGCCTGCCGTCTCCCCCAACCCCGTCACCTTGACGTCCAGGCAGTACACGGGCCAGCACCTGCAGGGGCACTGGCAGACAGATGTGCAGTACAGTTTGATTGGGCCCAGGTCCCCCGCGCCGCCTGCGATTGGGCCCAGGCCCCTCACTCCGCATGCGATTGGGCCCGGGGCCCTCACTCCGCCTGCGATTGGGCCCGGGTCCCTCACTCCGCCTGCGATTGGGCCCAGGTCCCCCGCGCCGCCTGCGATTGGGCCCAGGCCCCTCACTCCGCCTGCGATTGGGCCCAGGCCCCTCACTCCACCTGCGATTGGGCCCAGGTCCCCCGCGCCGCCTGCGATTGGGCCCAGGCCCCTCACTCCGCCTGCGATTGGGCCCGGGTCCCTCACTCCGCATGCGATTGGGCCCGGGGCCCTCACTCCGCTTGCGATTGGGCCCGGGTCCCTCACTCCGCCTGCGATTGGGCCCGGGTCCCTCACTCCGCCTGCGATTGGACTCGGGTCCCCCACTCTGGCTGCGATTGGTCCTAGGTTTCCCAATCCGCCTGTGATTGGTCTCTGGCTGAGATTGCCTTTATACTGCCGAGGCTTAAGCTTTTATCTTTCTGAAATGTTTTTTCCATATTGCCTTCGATGGCCCATCACCTTTTTTCTTACAATCAGCCAGAATGTCATCCCCCATTGTGCAGGGACAACCTGTAAAACAGCAGGAGTGCCGAAAAGAGCTGCTTTAATGCCTGGCAGCTGACAGACGTCTAAATCCGGGACTGAGGTCTGTTAAGCCCATCGTTAATCACGGGCCGGCCCTATAGCTCTAGGTCTGTTAAACAGTAGCACGTAGAAGCTGTGTAGTAGAGCCACACCGCAGTTAATGTCTTACTGTAAGTCCCTCCGCAGTCTGTGCCCCACTGGTGCCCCCACCATCATAGGAAATGAATTACAGTTTGGGTTCAGTCATCCTTACTGGACAGGATGCCCATGGCATTGGCGCATAATGACGGACGCTTGTGATGGATGTTCTGGCTCCGGTCTTACGTAGACCCTTCCCCATAAGACCTGAAATGTACCTGGACCTTCAGTAAGACATTCCTCATGCATTTACTCGGTAATTACTCATTTAGAAAAGCATAAGCGTGATAGCATGATACTGGGTACCTTACCCTCATTTACGGGCACATTTTTGAAATGCCAGTGCTTCTTGCCAGCATCCCTAATTGCGGCGGGTATCGGCCAGCGTGGGTTAGAGGCGACTGAGGTTCCTCCTCTGGGGCTTTTTCTCTGCTTCTGGCCCAAGATGATGCAGGGGCCAGCGGGAGTTTTCCGGCACCACCTACCATACTTCCCAGCATCAGTCAAAATGGAAAGAGTCCTCCAGTCACTCCCCGGAGGAGACAGGCTTTGGTAATGGATGAGAGGCTCCCTGAGAGGCGCAGCGCTGCCCAAACTGACATCACTGTCAAGTGGGTTCATCCTCCCGCTGTGGGCCAGACGGGGGCATGAGGCACCGCAAGACTGGGAAAAACAGGAAGGGGCGTGTCCTTCCGCGGACCGGCCCATATTGAATCATGATATTTAACAGCTGGATGACCTTCATATGAAGACCCGCATTGTGAACTTTGGGCCAGCTGCATGGTCCCGTCACTGGTAATGGAAAGGTATCGCCGTGACATTTCGAAGGACTCATTTGCTGACGGCCATATAAAATGTCTAGACTTGTAAAACCATAAGAATAAATGACAAACAATAGACTGACCATTTGTGGACCATTCATAGAGAAGTGAAATGTGCTAAATCCCCCGGCTGGTTTGGTCCCTCTCCGAATGTGTAGTTTCCATTTCAGTACCACAGAAAGTCCAACAAAGTCCTGCTGGTTAAAACCACTCATACGAGATCTACTGGTCATATTTACAACCTTCCATTTAAAGGGACTCTAACAGCCCGTCTTCAGCTCGGGTCTGCCCTTCGACTTCAGAGAGGAACAGCATCTAATTACGTATGTGTTAATTATCACGGAATAAGTCACTTTGCATGTAATTGCTTGAATAGTCATGCTTAAAAAAGAAGAGTTCCACTCTGAGATATGAACATGCATGCTTGCTAATAAATGATTCCCCTCAAATATTATTATTACATTTCCCCAAAATCCGCAGTTTTCTGCAACGAGTTCTGCAATAATATGAGTGAATTTAAAAAAAGCATCTGTGGGTCAAATTAGAGCTTCAAAATTACAAAACCAGTTTTAAAAATATGTGCGTTTTGTGTGTGCCCTGTGCGGCCCCGCTGTGTGTGTGTGTGTGTGTGTGTGTGTGTCTGTGTGTGTGTGTGTGTGTGTGTGTGTGTGTGTGTGCCCTGTGCGGCCCCGCTGTGTGTGTGTGTGTGTGTGTGTGTGCTCGTGTGCGTGCGTGTCCATGCGCGTGTGTGTGTCTGTGTGTGTGCGTGTGTGTGTGAGTGAGTGTGTTTGTGTGTTTGCATGCGTGTCCATGTGTGTGTGTGTGTGTGCATGCGTGTCCGTGTGTGTGTGTGTGTGTATTTTAATCCAAGTTCTCGGGTTTCCTCCAGCAGTCCAAAAACATGCTGCTAGATAAAGTGGCATCTCTGAATTGCCTGTATTGTGTGACTGTCAGTGTGTATGTATTCTGCGACGAAGCAACATCAAAATATTGTGTTACAGGTTGAGGATTATGAATATCAACTGACCGTTAATTACTAACTGGCAAACAGCAACTGTGACATACTCCCAAACTGTACTGTACTCCTACAATACTCCTGTACAGTACTATACTCCTACAAATCAAAATCAAATCAAAGCTTATCAAATGCACAACAGTTCAGCAAACAGCACTCAATCACAGTACATGCAGCAATAGTTTTTTTACCTCTTGTTCTTCTCTTACTTTTAGTTGCCTAAACGTTAGGGTTGCATGTTCCACAGCTGCTGGATGGAATTTAATAGCTCAGGTCATGTTGCTATGACTAACCGATTTTTTCAAGAAAGCTTTTTTAAAGATCAGTCTCTGGAGATGCTGTCCTGTCAAATTCTTCAGAATGAATCTTAATATGAATGACTTTAGTGAAGTATTTACCGTTATAAATCAATAACCAAGTTATATATTAATAATGAGCACCCAATGAAGATTAAAAATAAGATATATACATGTAAGTACTATAAAAGGCATCATATGGACAAAAGTATCGGGACACCTGCCCATTACACCCACAGGAACTTTAATGACATCCCATTATAAATCCATAGGCATTAATATGGAGTTAATCCCTCCTTTGCAGCTATAACAGCTGCCACTCTTCTGGGAAGGTTTTCCACTAACATTTTAGAGTGTGTCTATGGGAATTTCTGCCCATTCATCCAGAAGAGCATTAGTGTGGTCAGGCACTGATGTTGATGTGAAGGCCTGGCTCGCAATCTCCATTCTAGTTCATCTCAAAGGTGTCTGATGGGGTTTGAGGTCAGGACCTTGCTTTGTGCACTGGGACACACTTATGGAGGAACAGAAAAGGGCCTTCCTCAAACTGTTCCCACAAAGTCGGAAGCATAGAATTGTCCGAAATGTCTGGATCAGCTCCATATTGATGCCTATGAATTTAGAATGTGATGTTATCAAAGTTCCTGTGGACGTAATTGTCCTTATAGTGTATATACAACTGTGTTTATACATTATATACATGGTGTTCTGGGAAAATACTGCACAGGTTTAGAACTCTAAGACTATGGGCTCCATTGTTTTCCCGAACGCCGATTGGCTACATGCTACTATGTTCCCACAGATGGTTACACATTGGAGGCTGACTTGCTTTATGTATTTGGCTAATACTGTTTCTTCTTAAGAAGTTTCTTTCAAGGTTCTCGTGACATCAGAAGTTGACATACAGGTTTTTTCTAAATAATTGCATCTTCTTATCACGCATCACATGCCAGTCTCACAAACACTGCCCTGTTCACCCACTAGCCACGGATAATTATAGATATATTCTTACCGTCTAATTTGGTCTTTGTAAGCTACAGCAAGCCAGAGGGGGAGTATGTTCTCAGTCTCACACAACGGCAGAAATGAGGTGGACCTGTCAGCTGCCCCCTCCCCCACCCTAGGAGCTCCCTGAGCCTTAGCCCAGTGAGGAGTCGTTGCTTTTATAAGCCCCAGAAGTGTGGTACCCTCTCTGCATTGCTCGGACCTGTGGGACATGGAGGTGACCAAAAAGGCCTGTCATCGGCGATTAGGAGGAACCCCGTGCACACGGCACCCACCTGGCCCCGGTGTGATCAAATACACACTCTCTGTGAGCAGCCTGACCTTTGACCTTTCAGCGGGCTGATTTAGCGGCATATATCCTGCCTGCGGGCCACTAGAGGGTTAACTAATGAGCTGGCGTGTGACTCGTGTGCAATCACAGATGAATGTGTGCTTCTGTCATCACCCATAACGACATAACGGACCTATAACGACAACTTATGATTTCCACAGTAATTGTGATTTTAACTAGGGGTCACTCCAGTAATTGGGCCACAGGAAATCTTACAGACCATCACATTAATGAAAACGACTGTATTATGACTATACATATTGGAGATAAAGGGGATAGATTTGTGAACTTTTTTGCATCGAAATAAATGCATCCAGTGGATTATAATACTTATTTTCTATAAACTGGTCCTACGACAACTGAATTTTATTATATTCTTAAGCGTGCATGTAAGAGCAAATGAACAGTAAATTATGTATAAAGCAGCAGATTTATGGATTCAGCTTAGTCATGCAGATCGAGCAGTGCAAAGAACCAAGGGACGGCTGTCTCTGCGAAGAGGGGAATGGAAGCTGGCAGATGTCAGAATGATCTTTTTGATAATATGCAACAGATGTCTTAATATTCTCCCTCTCATTTAAAGGAAAAGTCTGACTCCGGGTCCACCGACAGGGGTACGGGGTCCTGCTGTGAGGAGACGCGTTTGATAAATTAGCCTGGAGTCAAATGAGGCAAAGGGGGTGCCACAAAGAGGGCAGGATGGGGGGGGGGGGCTGCAGCTAGATACAGCCCCCCAGAGCAGGGGTGTTAAAAGACCATCCTTGGCGCCCAGAGATTTCACAAGGCGAAATCAAACCATGATGCGTGGCCTTGCCTCCACGGACAGTCTTTCACTCACATTTTTTATACGTATGAAACTTGAGATGAAACTGCAACAGAAAAAAAATGGCACTTCGGCCAAGGAGATCCCATTAATTTATGAACCATAGTTATTTCAGACGCGTAGAAGCTTCTCTTGGAATGTTTGGCTTTAATGTTCCAGGCAAGAGAGAAAGTATTTGCAGGTGGAAAATGGAGCCGGTGACCCGTCAGATTCGCCCGGGGGGCCAGTGTTGGCATATTTTGTCCGGTATTGAGCATAACGCTTGTTAGCAGTGTGGTGAAGAGTCTGTGTTGCACAAGTCAGTGTAATCACAGTTTTTTTTTTTTCAAAGAACAACATACTAACCAATTTCGAATCACTAATAAATCAATTACTAACTAATTTTCATTATTATTCTTGGTAACTAGTCATGAATAGATTTTGTCAAAGCACACATGCTATTTGGATAGTATGGGAGTGCAGTATGTTTACCATATTATGGTCTGGTGAGAAACGACCTCGTCTTTTATGTTGTTGTCAGAGTGGCGAGCTGAGATTAGCGGACCTGCAGATCAGAAGTGTGGCTGCATTGTCAGAATTTAGACAGGATTTTTGGATAAAGTACTAAACAAAAGTAGAAGTGTTGTAAGTTAATTTATCTCACTCATTGTGTGTGCGTGTGGTGATATATATGTTAAAAAAAAAAAAAAACCTGTTGTTTTGACATTGTGGGGACCATTCTTTTGGTCCACACATGGGGAAACTCAAAGTTATAAAAATCTGTGACTACAATCAAAAATCTAAAATTGCCAAAAGTCTCATATTTTGTTACTTATGGTTAAGGTTGTTGGGATTCGAGTTTTTCCCTATAGGACAAATGTGCTCGTGCTCACAGACACAATTCGGCAGCTTTTGTTAGCCTCAGCGTGCTGTTGGGGGAGTGAAACCCCATGACGACACGGGGAGAACATGCAAACACGCACAGAACCCTGGCAGGGACTCAAACCCACGTCCTAGAGGCGTGAGGTGACAGCACTAACCACCGTGCTGCCCCTGACTGCAATTAAAAATGCAGGAAGTCTTGTGCTTAGTTTGGCCCTATGGTTAAGGTTAGGGCTGGGTAGGAGTGGGGGGGGGGTCAGGGTTAGGGTTATGGCCCGTCTGTGCCCTGTGCAGCCTGGCAAAGGCCCCCTGTACTGCATTAGTAGCTGCAGGAGGGATGGATGCATGTGACCTTTATAAGACTTTGACCACCATCTTCTCATTTTAATTGTGTTTTTTTTTCAGTGCTTACAACCATGCAAGGGATTGTGGGAAAACAGGCGTGGGACGTCCCAGAAAAGCTGTGAGGTGAGTTCCCTGGTGAGGGATTGTTAGAGGTATCCTGCCGGTGAAACCGGAGCCTTTCTGCTGAGGATTTGCTGTGACCTGTGACTCTGGCTAATTATAATTTCCAGCAAAAAAAATAAGGAAGCCTGAGTTATTTCAGTGTCACTGAAAGAAAAGCTCTGATCCGATGTTGTTTCCCTTCCATGAAAGATGAGGGAGGTTTTAGGTGATTGGAGATGTTGGAGAAGGTGCTGGGCGGAGCCTGGATATCATCCTGCTTTGGAGTTTGCGATAATCCCTGTATTATATCTGCCCAGTGGTTAAATACGGCCTATTAAAGTTGCTATTTGATCTTGGCAAGATTTTTTTGAGAACATGAACTTCAGTGTCTTACCAGAACATTCAGGGTATCTCTTTTTGTTTGATAAAAAGTGTTGTATGCTGCTAAATTGTATTGTAGCTCAATTATAGGGATTTACTCTTAGAAACAAGACAGTATTGTGCCGGTAAGCCTTTTGTGATTTTTTTTTGAATGAGAAGCAAACTGGCAGGATATTTTCCCACGTGGCACACGGGGTCCTTTCCTGAATTAGTGGCCAGTTGGCCGCTGCCAGCTTCAGTCTCTGAGCAATCTGGATGTTTCCAAGAATCGTGTGTAAACAAGGTTTTTACCTCGGGCGAATGCTGGCGTGGTACCAAGCCCGGTTTGTCAGATGTTACAGGGCCGTCTGACTAACATGAAACAGGAGAAGCCCTCTCCTTTCTGCCCACCACCGGCCAGCCCCACGGTCTCTCTCGCCTCCCGACAGAAGCACCACGAGTGCACGGCCAGCGCGGAGTTCCTGGGGTCCGTGCGGGCCCAGAAGCAGGGCGACTGCCCCCCGCCACACAAGGCCTCAGGGTTCGCCGCCGCCTGCGTGGAGAGCTGCAGCCTGGACCGCGAGTGCCCTGGCTCTCGGAAATGCTGCCCCAACGGCTGCGGGCAAACATGCCAGGCGCCCGCCAACCTCTACAAGGGTACGCCCCCTACAGTGCAGTGTGCTTTCAGCCACTCTGAACTGTACTTACTAATATTATCAAATGATTAGTAACTGTTTATTTTATTATTATTACCAAATATTACAAAGTTACATTGAAGGTTTTGGCAATTAAATGCAGGAAAATAATCTCATGTAAAGTTAATGCTGTAGCTCTGGAGGAGGGGGAGCTGGGGCTCTCTGTCTGTGACTGGAAGGTTGTTGGTTCACATCCCACTGTCGGCAGAGTGATGTCACCACTAAGCCCTTGATCTCATTTGCTGCTGGGAATGGCTTTCCTAATTGTACATCATTTTAGATAAAAGCATCATCCATCTCAGGGATGTCAAATTCCAGTCCTGGGGGGCCGGAGCCCTACACATTTTGGGGTTTCCCTTCATTTATCAGACCTTATTCAACTCCCTGCACCTCCTTGTGCGAATCACCACACAGCTCTTGAGCTGAGTCATGTGTGGTGGAACAGGGGAGGAACTAAGGGGCTCCAGCCCCCCAGGACTGGAGTTTGACACCCCTGATCTAACTAAATTAATAGGAATCTAATTCATTTTCATTTGAACTATATTTTTATCAGTTTATTTAAATCAAGATACTTGGGTTGAATCTTCAGGCTAGATGAAAAATACACCATAATATTGTTATGAGTCTGGCAGTACTGAAAGGCTTTTGGTGGCATTGTGTTTGCAGTTTTAGTCCGGGAAGGAGGCAGCATGCGTAAGATTCTGAATACTCAGGAAACCCACAAGCTCATTTGGAGCACACCCATAAGAATTTCCCAAAAGAAATGCTCATTTTAAATTGGTAAACTGTTTTTGGCTTTATTTCTCTGAAAAAGAACTCTACTTTGGAAATAAGAAAGCAAAAATTATTCTGGTGAATCACAGAAATAATCAAATTTTTTGACTGAATTATGATTAACCGGAGTCCCAAGAAAAATAGGAACGATTGTACCTGGAGGAGATAAAAAGCAAAGTTTCTCACACACAGAGACAGACAGAGAGAGAGAGAGACACAGACACACAGACACAGAGAGAGAGAGAGACAGACACAGAGAGAGACACACACAGACACACACACACACACGAAGACACACATACACACAGACACAGAGAGAGAGAGAGACACAGAGAGACACACAGACACACAGACACAGAGAGAGAGACAGACACAGAGAGAGACACAGACACACAGACACAGAGAGAGAGACAGACACAGAGAGAGACACAGACACACAGACACAGAGAGAGAGACAGA
>JAOYFF010000034.1:2504825-2534059 GCA_025773925.1 Cryptomyrus ogoouensis
TAACTCGGGGTTAGATTTAGTTTAGTTAGTTGTTATTTTACCTGTTTTTGTTTTGACCCCCCCCCCCCCCCCCCCCCGCCATCTCCCCCACCCCCATCAGACTCTCGGCTCACGGCCAACACCGTCCTCGCTGGCCCGCCTCTGGAAGCCATCACCCACACAACTGTGTAATTATAGCAGTTTGAGGCATCAGCGCCAATTACATCAGCAGGGGCTCGACGGCAAATCCAGTGCCGATGGCGGATGAGTCTGAAATGGCATGCAGGCTGAGCTGCCTGTCGCCCCCCCCCAGTCACATTCATGCTGCCTCTTCGCTTCATATGTGGCCGTTCCGTGTACGTTATCTAAAATGTGACTGCAGTTTAAAGGGCCATTAGCACTCATTTGGGAAATATAACACATTTTTGTGGGTCTGGGCCTTCATAATGTGTTAAGGGAGAAGACGGGCCTTGAAGACAGGCCTTGAAGACAGGCCTTGAAGACAGGCCTTAACACCCTGCCTGGGAGGTGTGCGATTTTTAGTTCATTCTCGATTTAAATTGGAGAGTTCAGGATATCCCACTTTGCATTGTGGGTGGTAGTCAGTGACTGACGGGCGTCTCTGAAAGCTACAGGACTGCCCTCATGCACTGGAAGCACTCCGCCTTGCTCCGAGGAACATTCCGGACTCGTGGATAATTCCCAGGGCATCTTTCAGCAGCCAGAGGAGATATCTCCTCCTAATCTAACGTTCTCCCTGTGGACTCTGTTATCACCCCGCGCCGGGCGATGATTGCGGATGGATAGAGGGTTAATCTGCCTGTATGGTCTCTCCGCCCCTGACCCCGCAGACGATGGAGGACCACGCCGTGCTGAAGGACGTGCAACCGCACCGCTGGTATCAGTTCAGGGTGAGCGCTGTCAACAGCCAGGGCAGCCGCGGATTCACTGCCCCCAGCAAGCACTTCTTCTCCTCGCGGGGTAAGTGGTGACAATGAGGGGGACCGACTGGTCCCGCCTTTATTTTTAAAGTTACGTGTAACCAGGTTCTGACCTTATAAGCATTACAAATACGTTCATTACCATACAGACCGTCCTCCACTTACAACCCACGTACCTTACAATGACTTTTGTAAAAGTAAATTTTGGGCACCGTGTGCGCTGCCGAGTATACGCTACGAGCCGCACGATAGTTGCCATAAGAATGTACTGCGCTGTATAGCAGGGCGTCCTTCCCAGTGTCACACACATCTCCCAGTCTCATTCTCACACCTAACAGTTGTGCAATCATCGTGTTCCACCGTACGTCCATTTCAACATGCAACGCGTCTGTCGGAACGTAACCCAGTCATAACTCAGGGACAGTCTGTATTAATATTCAGTTTCTGCTACATTTAATTAGGGGTAATGCTTTACATTAACTGTACCATCGTAATGCATTCATAAAATGTTCATAAGCAGCATGAAAGTATACCCTAACATCCTAACATACCTTAACAGCGTTAATATACATTAAACATTATATGATTATGATGTTTCTTATTATCATGTAATGTTTATTTTTATTGTATATTAAAGCTGTTTAGCTATACTTACATACTGCTTATGAATGTTCTATGAATGCGTAATGAATGCATTATGAAGGTGCAGTGAGCGTTCTGCAAATGCATTATAAAGGCACTATGGAGGTGCAGTTATTGTAAAGCAGTGTTCCCCAATTGGAGAATCCTGCACACTTTGCAGATTTCCCTGCAGATTTCCCTGCTCCAACACCTTAATCAGCTAATAAGCAGGTTTAGTAGGTGTGTTTGAGCAGGGAAATCTCCAAAGTGTGCTGGATTCTGGCTCTCCTGGACCGGAATTGGGGAACCCTGCTGTAAAGTGTTACCAAACCAGATGCATTTGTTCGCATTTATTCACATTTGTTTGCATTTGTTCGCGTTTGTTCATCGAATATGGCTCAATAAGAAGAATAAATTTAGCTTGATGACAGAATAGCACAATTCTAGCAGCCGTGTGTCCTGACTCCATAGCCTCTCTGTAGTCTGGCTTAGTTATCTTCCTTTTGTCAGTGACGTCCTGTTGCTCAGTTGTCATGTTATTTCCATGGTCCATAAAAAGGCCCCAGACCGCTGAGTTATTTTACGGGAAGAGGAGCGGCGTGGGCGGCTAATCCTTCCTGAGAGACGCGCCGACCGCAGCACCGAGCCGCTGCCCGTCAGCCGTCTCTGTAAAAAGGCTCTTTTACCAAACCCCAGGAATGGCAGGGATGCACCACATGAGCCCCCAGAGGCCCAATCTGGGCCCCAGGCTGACACACAAACAGCCGGTGCCGCTGCCCACCTCAGACAGGTCCTGCAGCGCGGGTGCTGGCCAGCAAGAAGGGAGCAGTTCTGCCCAATCCAGCTTGTTTTCATACCAGACTAATTTATGTAAGGCATGCTGTTTTGGTCTGGAATCCCAGAAAATATCAGGCCTTTCTTGCTACCTTGAATACTTTTTTATATCTACATTTCATCTTGGTCTCGTTTTAATTTTGTTATTATACAAGTGGTCAACATAAAATCCAAGGTCAGTCTCAGAAAGTAATTATACAAAAAGCAACAAAATATAATTATTCGGATACCACTTTTTATCATTTTAAAATGATCGCAGCCCGAAGTAGCTGTAAGGAACATGTTTCCTCACTCTCCCTGATATACAGGAACTGTTTAGTAACAAATGTGATTCTTTTTAAAGGAAAAGTATGAAATCTATGACTAATGGTTTCATTGTAAGCAATCTATTCAATCAGTTCAAGCTGCACAGTTGTTTTCACAAGATGTTTGATGTTTCATTTTGTTTAGTTGACTAAAATTACATATGACTGAGGATTATGGGAGTATTGGAGTGGGGCTGTCTTTCATCTGTCATTACACCTCTTTCAGATTCTCCATTCCAGTTCATACGTTGCAGCAGACAGTACTTAGAGCATGTCAGTCAGCATGACTTACTAATCTCAAACTGTTTGAAGAATTTTACGGACATACCGCAAAAAATATTAACTTTGTTCTGGCTTTTTTGAAGTGAGTGACTGTAAGGAGTTTATTTGAATTCCAAATAATAGCAGAAAAGTTTAACAGAGGAAATATTTTAATACTTTAAATACTGTAGCAAAGAGGAAATATTTTAGATATAATAAGATTTAAGCCTCCATCCTGCGAACGGCCTCTAGTACAGGGCTGTGGAGCCTGGAGCCTGTCCCAGTCATTATGGGACATAAGATAAGGGACACCATAAGTGGGATAGCAGGCTATAACAGCGGCATAAAGCTGTGTGCACACACACTTACAAACTGGGGCAGGATTTATTTTCCCATCCACAGGGGGGAATGCGACAGTGCCATCCACTCAGCTACCATGGCACCCAGTTTATTATTCAAAAATAAATATATTTAACTTAATTTAGGTGCAGAGGAGAATATTCTAAAAAATCACACATTCAAAGGCTTCTTCAAAATGTAATTGAAGACTAAAATTTCTTTACAGTGCTAACTGTCTAGACTCACCTGGTATATTTATATCGATTCTTTAAAATTAAAAAAAAAAAATCACATTTTATACAGCTGAAATGTAATCCCTTGCAAACAGAGTTTTCAGCTGAACTCCGCGGTTCAGGTCAGTAGCTTCCTTGCACTAAAGAAAGGATCCCCTTCGCAGTTTTAGATTAACTTGTCAGCAAGTTTCAATAAATAGAATGCGACAGTGTTCTTCAGCGGAAGCAGCACCCCAGCCCAGATCAAGTGAGGGTGTCCATCTGATGGATGCTTGGCCTGTTTCTCTGTTCTCAACGTGGTTCAGAGCAGGAACGGCACAGTCGCTGTCAGAGGACGCTGCTCATGTACATCGAATTCATTTACGTTCTTCACAGGAGGACTTAATGAAAGATAAACAGAAACAGTCTTGTTTTTAAGGGGATCGCTTCAGTATGGGAAAAAATAATCCCATGTGTTTTGTACTTCGCCAAAACATCTTCTAGTAATTAGATGTATTTATCAAATGGTGAGTATTTGAGAGAGGGGATGAAGGCTGCTAGGGTCAGGGGTGAGGGGTATGGCTGCTGTGGCTCAGGGCAGCCCGCAGATGAAAGGTACTGCGGAGCTTGATAACCCAGCCAGGGAAAAATCTATATGACAGTTTCTCAGCGGTGACCTGGAGGTGCTCGGACGTCCGGGCTTTGTTATGTCCGGGTCACCTCTCCACGTGAAATGGAACCTTTGTTTTGGAACGGGCCGCAGTGCCGGCGGAGCGGGCAAATCCCATGAGGCCATGGGGCCAAACCCAGGGCTTGCAGGAGCTGTTGCCCTCGGGGCGAACTGTTGTTACCATCTGCACTCTTTATCGGCTTCGCCTACAGTAGCCGCTATTCGATATCAAAGCGGCTCCGTTTTTTTCCCGGGCAGCGCGATTTATATCGTCGCGCTGCCTCGGGTTCTGAAATTCTTGTTTTCTTTAGACGCTTAATCTAACAGAGGCCGCATCGACGCAGCGTTTCATGTCAACCCGGAAGAGAATTACTTGTGATAGCCCGCTTCGCTGCTAGGCAGCCGCAGCACGCTAACGGGCTGCAGTGCTAACAGGCAGCAATTCCAGCTGTCAGTTTATATAGTTTTTTACACCCCAAATGCAATATCCAGTCTTTAAAAAGGAATCGCTTCTCTTGAACCGGCAGTCTCTGCAATGGCAGACCTCAACCAAGCCCAGGAGGAGGGGTTTGTGGCTCAGATTTTTAATCCTCGGAGTATTTTATCTTTAGCCCGAGGCAAAAAGGTCTCTGTGGTTCACCACCTCAATGGGCTGCGTTAAAATGTAGAAATTGATTTGCTCTAACGAACCTCCATAGCTGTTTGATATTACAAGCTATTAACGTAAGCAACCATCTGCAAAATATTACGTACTAAACAGTCTTGATGGAGCATATATACATTAATATGTGCAATAGCTAAAATCCTAAAATAAAACCATCAGTTGCTTTAGGGAGTATGGCTGCCGTGCCGGGGTATTGGGACACCCCGCCTGGACGGACCTGTCATTCATCTCGTCCCCAGTCGCTGCTCTCCAGGCCATTCCCAAGCCGAGTTTTATCACTGCCAGGCCTGGCCGCAGGTCCACTGAGCACGCCGGGGGAAGCAGACCCTGTGCGGTTGAGCACTTGGGGAAGGGGATTAAAGCGATGAGGCGAGGATGTAGGAAACAGGGCAACCCGGAATCCAGCTGCCGCCCATCCCGTGTCGGTAATGAGCGTGTGGCTCCATCAGCTCCTGCCCCTACGACTCAAAGTTGCCTCACGGTCTTTTCATCTTCGGACGATGAATCGCAAAACTTCAAATACATTTTTTTTTTTTGCACGTTTTTATTATTAGTTATTTTTTTTCGAGTTTCTTAGTACGCATTTAATTCAAAGTGACTTTCCAAGCAGCACGTATTCACATAGCTGCATGGTTCCTACTTGCAGTTAAATACCCAGCTTAAAGATCGCTGCAGGAGTGCCGTTCCAGTAATGTGCAAGGTCAACCTTTTTCTTATAAGCTCAACACATACCACCCGTATCTGCTCCTATCTTATTATGGGTTAATGATATATCCTCTCCTGTTGTGTTTCTTCAGTAACCCAGTTTTTTTCCCTTACTTGCATGCATTATTGCGCCATTGGTGCACTGCAGTAGGTCACCGCAGGTTGCTAGGTACAAACAAATGTATGCACTACTGTGCAGAAGTCGTAGACAGTCAAAGGAAATGTTTACGGTTGTTTATCAGGGTGGTAAATGCAAAATTTAACAATAGAACGTTTGCAAACCGACAGTAACAAACGCGTTACGCGTCACTGATATCTCGTTGGATGGCTAGATCAACGCTGCTTCTGGTTCCCCAACCTCTCCTGTTTGATAAATTTCTCCACCAGCTCAATCAATTAATTAACTTATCTGGTTAAATAACTCGATGAATTATTGATTAGCCATACAAAGTGGCGCAGTGGTCCAGTCAAAAAGCACGTGTGTGTATTTGTATGGTTGCGGAAAATACTGGGTGAGATTTTGAAATGGCTGAGCTGACACACTTTCTCAGGCATAATATCAGTTTTACAACCAACATGAAGATCATTTAAACAGACTTTTGCACAGCACTGACTGACTGAAGCTCTGTCCATTGCCTCCTCAGATCCATTCCCTCCAGAGAGACCTCGGCGTCTACGCGTGGGGAACTTCACCGTGCAGGCAGACGGCACCATCAGTACTCTTCTGCTGTGGGACCCGCCCAGGGAGGAGGACCTGGCCGTCCACCACTACAAAGTGACCTGGGGAGCCCAGTCCACCCACAAGAAAGGCCAGGACAGGAAGGGAACCCCCAAGATCTCCAGAGGGGTAACAGCTGCCGCTCTCCAGCAGATAAACATACCAGCGAAAGCATGGGTCCCCACTAGCCGATACATTCATTATTTGCAAATATAAAACACAAGGTTCCACACACTCTAAGCAGGTATCTTCTCTGTTGTGAAGTTCTCTGGGTTTCAAATGAAGTGTATCCAGGAACAATGTCAAGGTTTTCCAAATGGCTTTTAATAAGATAGGTAATGAGCAAAAGGCAGTGGACGGTATACAGGAGACTGTAACTGTCTTACAGATGGATGGCCATACAGTTTATTGCTCCGTACTGCAGCTGGTTCATTAGAAGCTCGCAGACGTATTTATGGAATCGGGTTGGCCAGGAGTTGAGAAATACGACCTGCATGAAGGTTGACTCTAGGTTTCTCGACGTATTTGCCTGCCCATCCATCCGCTGTCAAAGCACTCCTATTACATGGCCGCATCCTGTCCACTGGTATATTTACTTCCTGCTGTTCACTGCGATGGTCGCAGGGGGGGCGGAACTTCCTGTGCAGCACCTGTGTCCTGACAAACTGGAATCCATTATGTTCATTATTCTCTAAGACCTGGAAAAAAGAGAAGTGTGGCAGGTGTTTCTGAGATAATTATGTTTTATTGTACCATAACCATTCCTCAGACTTCAAGAGCCACAAACTTTATTTGAAATTAGGTAATTTGTTTTGATTATATGTGCTCATTGGCTGAGGCAATCCATTTGACTAAATGGACACACGGCTCATTCTCTCCCAGCTACCGGCTTGTTAAAGCCGTTCGTCCTGCAGCCCGTACATTGCGAGGGAAGTCACGGCGCAGTTCAGAGACAATTTCGGTTTAAGCTGTATTCCCAGCATACATTAGCAGCACTCTGATGAGAAAGCGAAACTGCTTCTCATTGCCAGAGATAATTCGATGAATAGAACAGGTTTATAATTTCCCATACGTATGAATGCGTATTTAAATTTGAATTAAAGTAGCTCTTGTGTCCTCTGGCTCTTCTGATGCATCTAAATTGGAAGCAGTGGATGTGGGTAATGGAGGCCAGTTGTGGGTTGATGGACATGCAGGGCGGCCTTGGACCCGGCCGGGCTGTGCGCTCCGCCGCAGCTAATGGAGAACAAAAGGGCCGGCGGTGGCTGTATCCAGTTAAAATCTCATAATGGTCCCTTTTTTTCTATCTCTGTGATGGAGATGGCAGGCAGGTCCTGTGCCATGAGATCGTCAGGAATTTTTACAAGCGTTCCCACCGCTGCCCCGCTGAGCCGGCCGGCAGCTGCGGAGAGGCTTCCGAGGAGAGAGGGGCACGGCGTGCCGGGTCGCTCCGGGCCCGGTCCCGGGGGGGGGGGGGGTGGCTCGCATTGTCTGGATTTGCCCTGTTTTGCAGAGAGAGACAACAGAAGAGCAAATTTACAAAATTCACTCCTTCCATGGGATATGTATTTGAGAAAATTCTTGTGGATTTACTGAGTTTTGGATATGTAAAGAAAGTTCAGCGCTGGATTACATGACTGGTGACATATGGCTTTAGATCATTGTCTCATCTCAAAAACAACAGAAAATGGACTGTGAGTTTTGGACATTTGCTCTTTGATTTGTTGTTTGCTGCCCGATTTGTCACTTTGAGGAAAACAGCAGGTTTGTTTTATTTTACCTACTACCCGAATGAGACTACAATTATCCATACAAAACGACAGCCTGCCTCATTACCTTAGCAACCTGAAATTCCAGCCATAAAGTTAATGAAGAAAAGTGCTCAGCATTTAATCATAATTACCGTTAGTGTATGGAATAAGATTATGGCGAGCAGCTTCTAGCAACGTGTCTGACTTGCTTATTCGTCTCATGCAGACAGAACTGTGAGGCCTTTCGATTTGCGGCTATGTCGCTTTCCTGGAGAACATGAGGCTTCCCCTCTCACGTTTGGCCAGGAGGCAGCAGCAGCGAGAACGTCCTGCTTCTGAAGGTAACAGCTGTGTCGGTGTCCTGCAGACCTCCAGGGAGACGGAGATCAGGGGCCTCCATCCTGACACTACGTATGTGGTCCAGGTCCAGGCCATTGCTCAGTGGGGCCAGAAGCGCCTGAAAAGCAGCAAAGCGCAGCTGCGCTTCACCATGGCGCCTGCAGGTAAGCGCTGCTTCTCCTGCCACTGTGGGAGGCAGCCTCGCCAGTGACCGCCAGCGTGGAGCCGCGAGCCGCCAGGACAAACACGGGCACGAGTGTCTCTGAGTGTCTCGGGCTGGGATCCGGGGGAAGCTGGTGGCTTTTTCTCTCCACTTTTACAACGCTAGTAGAATCGGAGACGGGCGTGAGCAGAAATCAGCATCTCGGTGCCAAGGAACCATGGCATGATCCGCAGTAGAGAGGCGTTTCTATTCCTGTTACAGTCTGTTCACATATATTTTGTGTGAAATATTGCAAGTGACATTTTCATTTGATCGTGTTCGGTGATGGTCATACAAAAACCAGCTGAAACAGATAGATACAGAAAGACTGAATCAAGAATTGATTTTCATATTGTACTGAAAAAAAGCATATTAACAGTAACAAAGACAGCTGTTATAAAATTGTGTGCCATTTGTCTTTGGGAACATGAATCCTTTTCTGATCAATCAAGGTAATGTTTTGCGTAAGAACTCAAAACTGGACAGTGAAATTCGATTAAAAGTCTGATCTCATTCAGGCCTTTGAAGAGCTTAAGTACCTGTACCGTATCGGAACAGCTCGATCAATGCTTATCTGGCTCAGATTGGATCCTGGGACGCCAAAGGCTGGATATTAAAGGCCGGCCCTTGCTTATGACACCCCAAAAGAGTAGCACGAAACTTTCGTTTGTAGCTCACCCTAGGCCAGGCATCGTTTGAAGAGTCTTTCTGTTGTTGTTTCTGCTTCTAATTAAGTTGCATAAATCCTCATGTAATTCTGCCAAAAAAAATTCCCGCCTCACAGCCCAGCATCTTGGGAACAGCAGTAAAATATTCCAGCTTGTTTTTGGCCTCAGCGTGTCTCGCTTGGATGGAGATTGTTCATTGTAAACCAAATAATAAAGAAACTAATTCTCTTTCATAATAGACTCCCTTGCACGTGATTTTCCTACGCCCTGGGCCTGGCCTCTCTTGTGGAAGTTATCGTGTTTTTCGTATCTAAGTTCAGTTGTACTATTTTTATCAACATATGGTAACCCCGCAACACAGGCTTGATTGGAAAACCTCATTCCATTGATATGCTTTCATTTAAAAGATTAAAGGCGGGCAAAAAAGCTGATGTTACCAAATTACCACAGAGATGTTTTTTTCTGCACATGAGAGACATAATGGCTTATCCAGTGAAGATGCGTATCTTAAGATGAACTGTAGTCCAAGGTGCCAAATCACAGGTTTCCTAGTGTGAAGAAGATCCAAGGCCGCAGAGCATCATTAGCATCTTCCCTGTTGGAGCGTGCTAACTCAGTAGCCTTCTGGGCTAGCATGAGGTTCATATGGTGCCATCGGTTTTCTGTTTGCAATGTAACTGGTGATGAATCATTTGACCAATTGGTCATGGACAGTCAGTTTCCTGATTGACATTGTCCAACCGTCAATGTGTGAAAAACAGTCTGTGTTGGTGAGAGTCTCGTATGATTCAGGAGCATAACAGATTTCCAGATAATTTTAAATGTCTCCCTTCCAATACAGTATTTAATATCAAGTAAATAAAAGTCTGCAGTAGAGTTGCCTGCACGGTCCTTGATGCAGAACAGACGTTCTTAATTGTGCTGCACTTTCAGCCCACATAATTCCCACAAATTCTGAAAAGCCTTTCCAAGGCCAGATCTATGTGGTACAGGTGAAGTTTCACTGAAGATAAAGTGCATGTATTGTCTAGCGGTGTCCCTGGTTTTTGGACCATGGTGCTTCCTGCTGGTTTGAGAAGCCAGAACCTCTAGTTCAGACCTGAACTCTGACGGAGCAGTGGGAGCATCAAGTAGTGACACTGTGACATCGGCCTTTTTTCTGATTATTCAGCATGAATTCTGCACGCTTCGTCTTTGTCACGCCAAGGAACGGCATCGGCTGAGATTCATACGGGTTGACAGTGTTCTGCTGCCCCGGGACAGCGCTGGCTCCCGGGGCCATTTCGCTTTCCGACACGCTGTCGTTTCCAGCGGCAGGTCTTCCAGACGGACTGGACCCGGGTCAGGCCACTGGGGAGGTGTCCAATGAGCTGCCCTCGCCCTCCTCGCACACTGCGCCCTCCTCGCCCTCCTCGCCCTCCTCGCCCTCCTCGCCCTCCTCGCACACTGCGCTCCGCCTGGAGGCGGCTGCCCCTCATTACCACAACAGCCAGCTCCAGGTCAAAGTCTTCTGGAAGAAACGCTTACCAGGTGAGGCGGCCCAGTTCCTCCAGTGGGTCGGGCAGGACTGGGGAAGTGCGTGGTGTTTGTGCTCCTGTGTTCAGCATCAGCGTCGGAGGGGCAGCGAGGGTGGAGCCTTATGGGGGTGTCTGCACGCCCTCCGTCTGCGGTGTACGCAGGTTTTCCAGCGCTCTGTTAACAATAACAATAATGACCTAAAGCTCTGAGGCAGCTGGTAAAATTAGCGCAGGAAAGGAAATAGGAGCTTAGATATGCGTCAGAGCGCTCAGACAGAATGAAAATTGGCACCTTGTGGTGGTCCCCCAGGGTCAGGAATGAAGACGTCGGCTCCTGGCTGGACGAAGAATCCAGCTGAGATGTGACCTCTCTTGTTGTCACCCTGCATGTATTCTGGGTGAAAAGTCTAAAGACTGCACAGCACTCCAAAGCACCGACGCGAGACCCTCGCCAAGCACCCTTAAAGCATTCAAACGCTTTTAATACATCTATAAAAAGTATTTGCTGGATTAGCAGTTTCCCAAAAATACTGTTCTTGGCAATATTGTGACATTTAGGGAACGCATTCTGTTTAAACCCCAGAACACCATAAATAATAATCACTGATTTACTGTTATCTCTCAGAGAAATTGTGAAAAAAGAACTAGAGAACACTTTTAATAATATCAGTATGGTTTATAAATTGAAAGCATATGTGTTGGAGGAGGATCTGTAGGCCTGAGACAACCTGAGCACAGTGTGAGATATATTTGGTGAAAGATGTGACGTTGCCTGGATACGGGGAGAAAGGGAGGACTTGCTTGGAAAAAATAAGAAAAAACTAGTTCACATGAAATGGAATGATTCAGGAAGATGCTGAAATCACAGCCTTCGTAGTCAGCTCCCTCCAGGTCCTGGCCAGTTATTATCACACTGCCTAATGAATTTAACACTTTCTGTTTCTCTGAAAGGGTCCCTGAAGGATCCCCTCGCCTACCTTCTGAGATGGTCACCTGAAACTTGCGCTCACAACTTCACGAAAGCAGAGCAGAACACCACCCTTCAGGTACATCCAGCCGCTTCCAGCGATTCCTCCGTAATCCAAATGTTTGAGTTCCTTTTTGGTCTCGCGATCATCCTATTTTTATGATATTTAATTTGAGCGATGAAAGTACACTCCAAACTGTGGAAATGAACACAGATCCCTCTGGCTGTGTGTTTCTGGACTGTTACTGTAAATATCAGCCATCTAAGGAGGTTTGATCCCTCTGTAATTCAGCAAATATGAGACCTCTTAGTCTGACATGCTACTTTTGTTTTGGACGCCATTGGTAAGCAGAAACTCTATATTGTGTAATAAACATAGGAATGTGGCTTATTGAATGCATTTGCTACAAAGCGCTTCGGAAAGCGATACTCTCATCCAGCGTTCAGCACTTTTTATTAAGACATTGATGTGCAACACAAGCAGAGGAATAGTTTTCACCACAAGATGAATTCAGGTTCAAGGACTGCTATCCGACCGGCTGCCAGGAAGAGCGAACAAGTGTGATTTTTTTGCTACTATCTGGGCCTTGTCAGACAGATTGGGTCCTGCTACCACATATTTTTAAAATATTCCCTCTGGCATATAGATCCAGCTCACGCCCTTGGTTCAGTGGCCATGCAGATGTCTACAGAACATCTTAAACACTTGCTTCAATTGAAAGATTAAAATTTCTACCTATGACCTGCTTTCTGTTGTCTGTCTGGCTATGCAGCTGTGGCAGGGACGCACAGAATGCTGTCTGGCAACATAAATATGAAGTAGTTGTCTTCGATGTCTCATTTCCCAGCGTTGAAGCTCTTTCAGATCCCTGTTTTCTAAGCTCCCTTCCCCTCATTGTTCAGGAATTACTTAATCACCCTTCCTCGTTTTCATTTTTCATCTCTTTGACACTTCTCTTATTACGACTGACTCCCAGTTCACTCCTTTTCCCAGGGAACTTACTTTGTCATCACTGGCCTGATGTTTGCCTGTAAGTACAGGGTGTCAGTTATGCCAGTATCTGGCCCAGGTCAAAGGTCAGAGGCCGTGACCTCCGTGACGACACCGTCGTGTTCTGCACTGAGAGACGGGGGAGTGAAGTCTCTGTCCTGTACCAAAGGCGGTAAGGTTCACGCAAACAACACAGAAATGTTACAAAACATCTCCTTGCATGCAAGTTCGTCAAGTTCGCCAACGTACCTTTACTTGAGAAATGTATAAATAAAATATTTCTCATTAGTCTGAAAGATTTAGCTTTTAACTTTTAAGTAGTCGTGCTGTTGTTGGTGACTTCAAATTATTTAGTATTGTTTAATATTATTAATGATATTTGTGTGTGATTCGATGCTGCTCACTCACACACATAATCGTCGTCATCTCCCCTGTCTTAGATCACCCCCCACCGGCTAAGAAAGCCCAGCAACGTCCAGAGAAGCTGACAGTTGCTTTCCAGATGCAGAACAGCTCCCTGCAAGGAGTGTTCAGCTGGCAGCTTTCCCAGGCTGTTCCCGGGCAGGACCCGGTCACCGGCTTCCAGTTCTCCTGGGTCCCGGTGTCCGGCGCCGGTGTCACGAGTGCGACCCTCAACACGCCCGTCACCCAGACTCAGTTTGTGCACCCGGTGAGTTCTACTGTCAAGGAAAACTTGTCCGAGACGATTTGCCAAGTCTGGATGTCACAAGTCATGTGATTTAACCATTTTAGCACATTTTTTGTGAGCCCTCGCTAGGCCACTGTAGTACATCAGGTTTTTAAACTGTCATCCGCCAGACCACATTGCTATTTTAATAGCACGTGTCACTGGGATTTCAGCATGTGGTCTGTGCTTCTCTGCCCCAGGGTTGGCACTCCTTGACTGTAGGGCACCTGCAGCCAGAGAGCGCGTACAAAGTGCGGGTGCAGGTGCTGTCAGCAGGGGGCAACGGACCCTCAATCATGAAGACCCTGCACACACCTCGGCTCAACAGCACGCTGCTCTGAGGTACTGCAAGGCATGGGATTTGCCACTACAGCGGTATGGCACACACTATGACGTTACAGCGGTACGGCACACGCTATGACGTTACAGTGGTACGGCACACACTATGACGTTACAGCGGTACGGCACGTGCTATGACGTTACAATGGTACAGCACACACTATGACGTTACAATGGTACGGCACACACTATGACGTTACAGTGGTACGGCACACGCTATGACGTTACAATGGTACGGCATGTGCTATGACTTTACAATGGTACGGCTCACACTATGACGTTACAGTGGTACGGCACACGCTATGACGTTACAGTGGTACGGCACACGCTATGACGTTACAGTGGTACGGCACACGCTACGACGTTACAGCGGTACAGCACGTGTTATGCCGTTACAGCAGTATGGCACACACTATGTGGTTGCAGTGGTACAACACACTCGAGAGCAGAGTAGATGATGGTAATGTATAAAAAGAAGGCTAAATAGGGGTTTAAATTAAATTTTTTTGCATTTTTCCAGCTGTGTGACTGAGAGCCTTTGGAGGACTGTGCTTATCAGGAATCTCATTTCTGCCTTTGATGTGACATTGGGCCCAGGGGGAATCACTGCAAAAACAAGTGAAATACTGTATTACACATTATACAGAAACATGATATATTAATATATAACTTTTGTATAAAATATATGTCATATATTTTGACTATTTTCTTTAAATTATTTTCAATCACAGCACTTATGTGGCTCTGTACATTATTCTCCATACTCCTCATTCCCCAAGTTCTTCCCTTTAAATCTGTTTTTTTTCCGGTCAGACTAGATTTGTGAAAGGTACAGTTACGTAAGGACGAGTGTGACCGTTGCCATGCCGCGTTCTGCGTTTTGTCATGCCTTTCAATTTCCATTTTGGAAAAAAAAATTACTTCAATGTGACCGGCAGTGCCGTCAAGTTGGATACAAATTTGCTATTAGATTGTTGTTGGAGAAAATAGATTACATAAATGGCACAGTTAAATAACACTGTGGCACGGTGGGGCAGTGGTTAGCACTGCTGCCTCATGCTCCTAGGGACCAGGGTTCAGGCAGAGTTTGCATGTTCTCTCCCCTCACTATTGAAAAGCCCACTAAGGTGAATTATGGTTGGCAGACTGTCCGTAGGTGTGAATGATGTGTGTTCCCTGCGGTGGGTTCACGCCTCATGTGTGTTCCCTGCAGTGGATCTGGCCTCGTTATTCCCTGCCGTACGCCTGTGGCTTCCTGGACGGGCTCCAGGCGCCTGTAACCCTGCATAGGACATGCAAGAATGGAAATACTAAGATATATTGCACAAAATACCAACAAATGAATGATGGTTCTGACTGTCTTATAGAAAATAATGTATTTATACCAGACACAGAATGTGAACTGCATACAAATGTTTCTTTTTATACCCACCGTTATCATTGTAATAAGAAGTGTATGTGTAGAATTTATGTGCTTGTGTGCAAATCATCTGTATTTTTCTACACATATATTCAGAAAATGTCAGTACACATCACATGTATTCTCTGTAAGTCAGCCTTCTTCTTTTATTGCTCCAAAACATTTCTCATGCCCCCTTTTCATTTTCTGAGGAGTCCTTGGTACTTCATGCCGGGTCCTGTCACGTAATCAGTGGATCAGTGTAAAAATTCATCGTCTCGGTAATTTCACCAAGGATTGTTATGGTTGCTTCTCAAGATCTTTCATATTTAAGTTTTGCATATAAAATTAAAATGCAGCGTATTGTTGGCTGTTTTTCCATAATTGCATCCTGTTTGAAATTGAAAAATAAGCCAAATCAGGCTTTGCTCGTGATCCAAGTTGATGTATCGCTAATCCTAACCCTAACCCCCATTTCCAACGGCAGACCTGCTCAGGTCAGCAAATATGTTCATAGCCGATCCTCTTGTTTATTCTTTTTAAAGGCAGTTAATTTTCCCCTCACGCCCCCTAATGGTGGAATGTTCTCAGCCCCTGCAAGAATCACTGTCATCCTTAAGGCTGTAGTTAGTGCTTTTTTACATTTATATGCTGCTGTTTTGTGTATTATGCAAATCAACACCTAAACTAATATGCTTTGTTGAAAATGAATTATTCTAGCTAAGTACATCTGAATAAAAAAAATAAAATGTTAATTCAAGTTCTGCTATAGCTGTTTTGGTCCAGTGATTATATTTCTTGATCACAGCTAGAAGAAAAATAAAGTCTAGTACATCCTATGGGTACATCGCCCAGGCTGAGGAGTAGAGAGTCTCGCCCAGGCTGAGGAGTAGTGAGTCTCGCCCAGCCTGAGGAGTAGTGAGTCTCGCCCAGCCTGAGGAGTAGTGAGTCTCGCCCAGCCTGTGGAGTAGTGAGTCTCGCCCAGCCTGAGGAGTAGAGAGTCTCGCCCAGCCTGAGGAGTAGTGAGTCTCGCCCAGCCTAAGGAGCTGAAGTAGCTGGCCGTCGTGTCTCCATGCTCTCTTCAGCTGTCCAACGCTGTCAGTCTCGCATTCCTGATGAGAGTGCAACGCGAACACGAATGTGACAATGTTACCTTTTTATCTCACTCTGCATTCTCCTCCTTCCCCAGACCTCCCCTCCTGTGTCTCCTCCTCAGTGGTTCCCCACGTTTGCCCTCCAACCAAGCAGCCTGGACCCTGTCGAGACCACGCAGCAGTTCACCAATCACGTGTCATCTCAAACTTACAATGCATGATATAAATGAGAAATCTGAAATTATGTGTTTATATATGTGGTATACATTATTAATTACATGTATGTAACATTCTTGGAAGGTTTGTTTTTAATTATCCATAAGGTAATTGTTTTAAATGTGTGAAAGAAAAAATGAGCACTGATGTATTTAGGAGGTCCAGTGTACTTTGCCTTTGGCAATAATTTCTTGTACTTGAACGATGTTTCTTTGAATGTTCCTGTCATTTTTGTTTTTTTATTTTTATTTTAAAGAACGGCTTCTATAAACATCTGTTTTTCATTGTTATGGTTATATGATAAGCATTATATTTCAGAAATTACCAGGATATTGTCATAAATTATTTAAAAACCCCGTTACCCTTTAATACAGAAAGCTGTGGGCTTTATTTAACCTCTGAAGTATCCCACACAATCTCTTATTTATTTTTTTGTAATTAAATAATGTGGTGTTGTCATGGCTCAGTGTACAGGAGCAACATTATTTGGAATATTTTAGCTAGAACATAAGTAGAAGCTATTGTTCTGGGTGTGTGCCAGCTTGGACATGTACTTACTCTGGTTCACCATGAAACGGCGTAAGTCACCACCTAGCTGGTCTGAAGGTGCTGCCATTTCACCTTAAAATAGCCATCATTCCAATGCAATGAAAATTTCACTGTAAAACACAAAGTATATTTTTGAACAGCAGTTCCACCACTGATAGCGCTATTCATACTGAGGCAAATTCATATCACCTGAAGTAAGTTTTCCTGTGTTATATATTACCTTTGTAAATAATTATCTTGTTGTGTAAGTGTTTACCATTGCATCATAAATAATGTTCAAAGAAAAAGAACTGATGTGGTTTGTGTGGATATTCTGTTAATTCCATCCATCCATTCATCCATCCATATCTACTTATCTGTAGGGTTGTAGTGAGTTTTAGGAAGTACAGTTCACACAAACCCTGGATGCAATTCTGTAAATTTAGGCACTGCCTTTTAGACCTTAATCCAATTATTTACATGAAAATAATTTGATTAAGCACCATAATCTGTACATGCTGTATAAAGAACCACCTAAGTCTCGACTTATTTTTTTAATTAAATATCTAATGGTATATTGGTAACAGACAATATTTTTACATAGGAAAACATACAAAATAAAACCTGAGGTTGAAAAGATCAAAGATAAGCAGATGATTACATTCAAACGTTAAATGGAAACACAAGGTGCAGTGTCCATTTGGGCTTAATATGGGCATGAGGGGGGTTACTCAGCTATACATGGCGGTTAATCAACTTCATTCTTTGTTTGCTCCTTCATGTCGGACAGTAGTATTAGAGAAATGCGGACATCCGACCACTAGAGGGCGGAAAGCGTTTTGCTACGAAGTTAGAAGTGCGGCGCGCTCGGCCTGTGTCGTACAATTCCGGCGACTGGCGTATCTCAGTGGAGAACGACGTAGTTCTCATCGGACGGTTTGTTTGGGATCAACGCTTGGATATTATTGCAGCACTGCAATTCCCAGTGATGGCAGGCTTTTGGTAAACTACTAATTTATCTTCTTTCAGATAGTAATATATATATATATATATTGAAGTGTAAAGTACCTTGTTTTTTTTGCCCTGGGGCAGTTAGCCATATAAATACCCTGGGACCAAGCTTGCTAACGACCAGGGTACATGAAGCTGCAAACTCTTTAAAGTTCCTCTTCAGCCGGGTTTATGTTAGAGACTGTTGTTGCCTGTAGTTATTTGTTGTTTGTTAAAAGTATTTTTTCATTAAAGAGTAATCACGCTTGGCCAGGTGGGTTGCCATTTTTTTTTTTAAAGTTTGCAGGCTGCAGGCTGCAGGCACAAGCTAACTGGCTACGGTCCGTGCGTAGCAGGCATCGTTTTACAGTGCATGGAGAAAAGCAGCTAACTACAGGAGTTTGCATTGTAATTTTGCGTATTGAGTTAATCTTCTTGAGATCTAAAAAATTATATCTCGAAGTTTACATTTCTGAACTAATAATCCTGTAACGACACTTTAGAGATGTGTTTGTAATGACGTTTGACAGCTACCTTAAGGATGCTCTTGGTTTGGCTTCTCTGTTCCTTTGTGAGCAGCTCTCTTCCTGGGTCATGATGTGGCATGGACATGCCAGGAGGCCACATGGAGCAGTGAACGTTACGACCGCGAGTTTTTGCTGCGCCTGGCTGAGAGGGAGTATTCGGCAGCGGCCGCGAAAACGCATCGTGCCCCGTCAGAGCAGGTCCGTCTACAGCAGGAAGAGCAGACGGAACTGGACGCCTGCGAGGAGCCAATGGCCCAGGCGACCCGCGGACTCCCCAGCGGGAATATACATGTTGAAAAAGAGACCAAGAGCTAGACAGCAGCGTTGGAGATCTGCTCAGTGCGCTGATTCCAAGCCCTGCACCAAAGCAGGGAGCCATGCCTTTCAGTCAGCAGGGCTCCTCTGTCTTGGTGCTTCTGTAGAAACGCTCAGTCTAGAGGGGAGAACTTTAGCTGATACGTCTGCGGTGCCCTCTCCGTTTACAGCTGCCTGTCCTGAGGGGTGTCGACACGGTGCGGATTACGTTAATGGGGTGGTGACCCACAATTCTCGCATCAGTGAGCTGTCAACCTTAGAGAACAAGACTGAGAGACTGTCCCGGAGAAGGAGTTCAGAAAAGCATCCTCCCTGGAAGAAGAGGCCAACGTTTTCCACTTACGAGGAAGCCAGCACTGCATTCCTGTTAATGCGTTTCTCGTTTAATGTTCAGAGTCAGTGCAGAGTCAGGAAGCCTCGCTTAGGGAGTCAGAGGAAAGCCAAGCATCTGCACAGGATCTCCACCCTCAGAAGCAAGAAGCTGAAGGCAGAGGTGCTGAACTACCTGTCGAGCCTGAGCACCGGATCCAAAAGCTTGACGAAAGAGGTCAATGGTGACGAGCTGCTGAAGCTGAAGAGCAAAAACACAACTCCGTCAGCGGAGGATGGGGTAGAGCTGGCCTGGGGCACGATGGTGCAGGACGGCTCCGTGAGCGAGGCGCCGGCCGCCGGGAACGGGCGCACCTCCGCCAGGAAGCGTACGCCCAAGTCCTGTGACTGCTGTGGGGCGAGCTGCAAGCCCCTGGGAGCCAAAGCCCACCGAGCCGAAAAGGCTGGACAGCGCGGGCAGGGGGCCGCCAGAAGAGGGCGCAAGAAGAGGGGGGGGGAGCAGGAAGTACCGTCTGCTGATGGTGAGGTGGGCGGGGAGCCAGCAGAGCTCAATGGCGTCACAGGCTCTGAGAGTGACCCCAGCGGCGACATGGAGGTGGAACCGCCCACGTCAAGCCCAGATACCTGCGCAAATCCGCTTTGGGATCACCACTACTGTAAGACGGAGGCCGGGAACGCCGACTCGGAGATGGAGGACAGCCTTCCCAGAGCCCAGCAGAGCACGGACATCAGCAGTGAGGAAATTACAGAGCATATTCATGGTATTATTTTCATTAGTTCTTCAGTTCTCATTAAGGCCTGGGTCATAGAACATGAGAGAATTTTTGTGGCTGTTGACAACCAATCAGAGACCTGCTTGTTCACAGAGAATGTCAGTAAATGTGAGACAGCTGAACTGCATACACACTTAATATACACCTATGCCCCATTATCTGAGTATAACTGGTCCCAGAAATTACGGTTCTTTCTAGACTCCCCAAAACATTCATAACACTCAAATATCTATTTCTGAATGATAACGAACATTCTTGAATGATGTAATAAATATGGATTTGTGTGTTTGTATATTGTTTACTGTAACATACAGTTCATTTCGTAGTCATAGCAATGGGCGCTAGTCACAAGTAAAAAATAAGCTGAAAATATACCAAAGGAAAAAAACCTTTTTTGCTCAGATTTGTTTTAAAATTGTAATTCTTAGCTTGCTGTTCACCTCAACAACAAGTAACAGACAGGTAGTACTCAGCGAGTCTCAGTGAGTACTAAGCGAGTCACTGCATTGGTACTGCCCACTCATGTTCTTTGACACAGAGTAGCCATTCAGAGTGTGTATAAAATCCCCTGCTTGTGCTGCCTTTTTACTGGACCAACATCAAAAGTAAAATAACAGGCTTAGTTGCTGATTTGGAAACCTGCATTTAGGGCCTTACAGATATTTTAGATATTCCTGGCTAATGTTATAGAAAGAGAACAATATGCAGTTATGAATGTTCTTATGTTCCTTTGTGACTTTTTCCTGTTCTCTTAGGATCATTATGCCTGGATCTTGTGGGTTTCATTTGAAATTTCTCTTGAGTTGCAGAAGTTCATTCAGTGTCTTCATTCTTCCCTAAATGAAACGCTAAACCTGATGTTTGTTCTTTGTACAGATTTCTTGGAGCATTTTTATGAAAAGTATGGGAGTTTTATCCCCCTGTGTGAGAGTGACGTCCTGGAGCACCTAAGCCAGAAGTTCGGCCCTGACCTCACGCACAGGCAAGTGGCCTCACCTCCTCTGTCCAGCTTTCGCCTTCTGACTGCTTCCCCTTTCTGGTCTGCATGTACTGAGCCTCATTGTAACCTGAAGGTTTGGCTGTTGTTCTGGAAGTGGTGTGGTTGCTGACCACCCACAATTCATTGCTTTGTGGTTAATTTTAAAGAGAGGCTTTTACAAAAATCTGATTTTCATATATAAGCATCACCAGAATCTTTCAGAAATTGTCAGGATATTGTCATAAAACATTTAAGAACCCCGTTACCCTTTAATACCGATAGCTGTTGGCTGTATTTAACCTCTGAAGTATCCCACACAATCTGTTAGGGGGGCAGCGTGTGTCTCAGTAGGCTGAGCCTGCGTGCCTGTAATCAGAAGGTTGCCAGTTCAAACCCAGCCTCAGCACGTCTGCAGGTCCTTGAGCAAGACCCTTAACCCCCAGCTCCCTGGGCGCCGCTACGGGTGGCTGCCCTTCACAGACAGCTTACTCTACAAAGAGCGAGTTGAGGGAGGCGTAAAGACAATTTCCCCACGGGGATCAATAAAGTATTGATTATTATTATTATTATTATTATTATTGTAATTAATGTGGTGGTTTTATGGCTGAGTGTCCTGGAACAACCTGCCATGAACTGGCGTACAAGTCATGCTCGTGTATTTGAGTATTTTTATAGCTGTGTAAAGTGGTGAGCAGTGTAAGTTCCTTTTCAAGGTGTCTTGTGAGCTTGCACTGCACCACTGCAGAGCCTGGGTAGAGTGTGCAGAGACAATGCAAGCTGGTGAAAGCCGGCACCCTGTATTGCGGCTGCGTCTGATCGGTGGGGACATCCCTGTCTTTTGTTTTGACGGACATCCTCTCACCCTGCTGTTAGAAAACCTCTCGTCTGCACGGAGGTGACGAAGTACAAGGCAGGCCTCGCGTCGGCTCCCATGCACTATTTCAAAGTGACCTACAACAAGCACACTCTGACTCTGGAGGACCTGTCCACACTAGATGACCAAAACTGGATCAATGACCAGGTGGGTCTTTTCCCGATTTATCCTGACCACTCCACCATTACATCACTCTGCCAAGGGGCCCTCAAGCTTCATCCAAACTTCAGAGTGAAGTTACAGCTGTTATGGGCAGAGTGTGTGTCTCGCGGTCAGTGCGTGACACTCGAGAGCCATGCTTGCCACATTCATCAGGTCTCGCGCTGCCCCTTCCGCCTTGCCTGCACTGTATGCGTGTGCATCCATGTAACAATGTGCTTGCAGCAGAGTCACATGAAACTTATTTTGGAATTTACTCAGAAACAACAAATGCTATTTTCTGATAGGCTGGTAGGTGGCTATTAACTCTGTATAATTCGGGACAGCTATGAACTTGGCAGGAATCTCCACTCTGTAAGTCTGCGCCTCGTCCATTAATCCTGTATAACGGGACACCTTGGTGGGGGTTATGATTTAATACTTCTCAATGTGAGAAACACAAGGTGTGGCGTGTGAGCTGCTTGAAATGCCAGTGCGTGAAACGTGAGCCCTGCCATCGAAATGACTCTCGGACATTGTATGTGTCTGTGTGTGTGTCTCTGTGTGTCTTATGCTGCCAACCAGATTTTTCCAGTTTTGTTCTTTTTAATTACAGATTGAAGGATTTTAAAAATCTGTGCTTGCCAACTACGTTTCTGTTTCACTAATTAGCCTACTGGGAAAAGGTAATGAAATTAAACTTTTTTTTCCTTAGGTCATTAATATGTATGGAGAATTAATTATGGATGCTGTAAACCAGAAGGTAAGATAAGTAGAATTTTATACCAAGCTAAAGTATCTCTCCTTCCTGAGACATTGTCGTCTTGTCGCTCTGCTGAGTGTTACCAGTGGAAACACTCTGTCGCCCCAGACGACGAATGGCAGATGCCAGTCATTTCGATATGATTTGCTTGTTGTTCGGTGTATATCTCCTTGTCTGTTACTGCGGATTGTCCTTCAAGGGAGAAGCTCAGGATAATAGTTTGGCAGGTTTCCCAACAGAAATATGTTTTTTTTTTTTTTTTTTTTTTTTTTAAATCCCCACTTTTCCTGCCTTTCCTCTCTCTCCCCTGCTTATGCCGTCGTGAAGGACTCATGCCATGTTCTGTTCCGTGCCCAGGTCCATTTCTTCAACAGCTTCTTTCACAGGCAGCTTGTGGCCAAAGGCTATGAAGGCGTGAAGAGGTGGACCAAAAAGGTAAGATCATGGTAGGTCATTTTTCATACCGCTGCTTGCTTTTGAATGAGGAAGGCATGCGTCTGAAATTAGTTATAAGGATGACCAAAAACACTGTTTCACACTTGACGGTCGGCATATATCCTCCTGAGATCCAAGGAAAAAAGTGTCCTTCAATTTTAGGTTATTTGTCTTTGGGGGAAATAAGACATCTTACAATTTAGATTTTTTCAAATTTATTTTTATTTTTAATTTCACAACATGTCCTCTTTAGTGTACAACAGGAATAAATATGTTTCCTTACATCAGTGAAAAGATAGATGCAAAAACAAAACGTCCACTACAATGAACATAAATGAATGGATGGGGTCTCAGGAGGAATGCAAAAATAAAATTTTGCATTGAAGAAAAGTTGATTTCTGTTTGTATATGCTGTCAATGGAAATCGGAATTGGCAAAAATCAGTATTGGTAGGTCACACCTGCAAAAAAAATAAAAAACTGGAATCGACCAAGAAAATTGCAGCCGGTGCATCTCTGCATTCGTGCAAATATGCCATGGAGTGTCTGTACTTCTCCCAGCTCATGAGTTTCCGATGTTGTACGTCTTGCACCAGGTTCTATGCCTGAGGCTTTTGATGCAGTTTCTGAATGACAGCCCTAAATTCCGCTGTTGTCGCTCTTGGCATACAGCTGGCATTCGATCACAGGGATGCCGATGCGGTTCTGTGGTGATTTATAATGCTGTTTTGTTATTTTGAGTCTGTTCCCCTTGCGGTTTTTGTGACTGATACACCTGGAACTTGGGAGGTGACTCGTCGCCTTCCATGGAACACTTGCTGTTTATCCGACCTCTTTGATAGCTGTCACATACTGCTAATTGGCACTCATCATATGAATGCGCGTATCTTGAAGCTAGTCCTTTGTCCACAGGTTGATCTCTTTAGCAAAAGTCTGCTGCTGATCCCCATCCACTTGGAGATCCATTGGTCATTGATCACCGTGGACATCTGCAACCAGCAGATCAACTTCTACGATTCCCAAGGCATCACGTTCAAACATGCTGTCGACGTAAGCCTTAGCGTTTTCCCGTGGTCAGGTGACTGCCAGCGACGGGCCAGAGATCCCCACCTTGTCCTCCTTTACCACTCATCATTCTGCTCTTCCCACAGAACATCTTGAGATACATTTTGGCTGAAGCAAAAGAGAAGAAATGTGCAGTGTACCAAAAAGGCTGGAAAATGATTATAAACAAGGTAGGTTATTAAGGTAATTAACAGCACTTGGAATGATGGCCTAAACAGTGTAGGCGTTAAAACTCCTATGAACATGAGCTGGTCACCTAAAGCCAGAGTAAGAATGGGTCTTCTGAGCCAGTACTATACTCTGACATTATTATAACATTATACTCTAACATTATTCACCTAAAGCCAGAGTAAGAAAGGGTCTTCTTAGTCAGTAATATACTCTGACATTATTCATTTAGCACCAACAGTCTTCACTGCAGGGTTCTATGTATTTTGGCTGAATGGGTATTTTACTAAAGAATTTTAGATTTTTAGACTCCAGATAAAGAATTTTAGCTCCTCAGGGTTATATTGGAATGGATGTCATGTGGCCTTTCAAGCAGGTTTTAAACTCCACCTCTTGCAGTCTGGACAGATGAGGGAATTCCAGCGCAGATTTGAGGTTTCAGGTTTTCCGGTTTGTTGCTTAACTAAGTTCTTGGGATCCCCTGTTTTTGTCCTGCCAGAGTATTCCACAGCAGAAGAATGACAGCGATTGTGGAGTTTTTGTTTTAGAGGTAAAACGATTCTGATCATATCTTACTGTGATGTGCATCTAGAAGCTGCGGGTCTCATTTAGAGTAACTGTGGTCCTGCTCTCACTGTCTGCCCCCCCCCCAGTACTGTAAGTGCCTGGCCATGAAGGAGCCACTGCAGTTCACTCAGGAGGACATGCCCAAGGTGCGAAAGAGGATCTACAAGGAGCTCTGTGAGTGCCAGCTCAAAGAGCGAAATCCACAAGGTGCCAACTGAGCTCGACGGGCGGCTGCATGTCCCAGCCGGACGCCATTGTTTTGGCTTTGAACAGCTCCTAGTGGTGAAGGAGTGGCTGGTAGGCAGAGATACAGCCCGTCATTTCTGCTAGAGCATTCTTAGGCGTGGCGTGCCAGTCCTGCACAGGCTCTGCCTCCTGCCCTGCAGGTGGCGCTGTGGCACGACCACCTTGCTCTGTTCCCGTCTTGTGACTGGGCTGGGTATAGACACTTCGGCCGCGCGCCGCCACATGGCGAGTGCCACCTGCAGCAGTGGGACCTCGGGGGCCCCCCCCCCCCCCCCCCCCCCCCCAGCCCTTTTTTGTTACGTTTGAGCTTTGATAGCTTTTGTTTTTCACACTTCAGGTAGGAGAAACAGGCATTCGATTTGAAGTCTGGCAGACACAAGTTTGGGCCATAGGGGGAGGCAGCGGCTGCGATCCATAGAGTTCATTACGGCTACAAGACCGCCGGCTCTTTCCCGCTTAAACCGTTTCCATTCCAGCACCCACGTGTGCTTTCCTGCCCAAGACTGCACTCTCAGCCAGCAGGGTGACCTAAGAATAATTGATTCGAGAGGCTCAGGTCAGAGGTTGTCAAGGGAACAGCGGAGTGTAGCCACTTCACAGATTATTACTCTCATTACTCATATAGCTGTCCTCTCAATGCAGCCTGTCTAATCAGGGGCACTGAAAGCTTTCTAAATCAGTTTTCCCCTCTTATCCTGTTTATTATGCATGGATTGATGTTTGCATCTAGAATTTTAAATTATATAAAAAACGCCTTAAAGACAGTACCCTGTCCCACCACCTCCTGCAGTATTCGGTTCTGGTCATGCGGGGACTCGAGATTACTATAGTAATGTGATAGTTTGCCGTGACTTAACACACATTCCTGCTGTCCTCTAGGCTTCTGCCCCATTGAAAAACCCTAGTTTCCTCCCGTCGTCATTAGGGACAGGCGACAGAAAAAGAGACTCTTCATCTACCACAGATGCCCCGATCTCCCTCAAAGTTCATTCGCGCTCAATGGCCTGAGTCCCGACATTAAAAACGTGTCATGCTTTCCGTGGAAATCCGTAGAATAACCGATTAACCACCGGTCCGTCGGCAGCGGCTGCAGATTAACCACAGGTCCGCCAGCCTTAACTCCTCGTTCCTCTTTCGCACAGCACGATCGCGGCTTCTCTTTTTCCACTCCTTGAATCACACTTTCGTCTTCGTCTTTCGTTTCATGCGATCTTATCTGGATCCGCTGTAAGTTAACATTGCGGCTGTTTCCTTGTTTCCTTCAGATAAGTCATCGTAATTTTGTGGAAAGACCGCATTTGCAAAGACAAAAAAACATCGTATTAATCAACGTAAGGCGACCGACGGCTAAGACGACCTATGCTTTAATATATGAATCGTCTTAACTCCCCTTAAGATCCGTGCTGTATATATGCACCATAATAACCGTAATAACTGCCATGTCATGTAGGCCTACGTTATTTAACTGCATTTGCTTTTCTCAAGTCAAACCATTAATAGCCTAAATTAAACATGTTGCTGCCTTAATGATTTCGCGAGTTATTCTGAATTCGGATATAAACAGAAACTGACGTACAGTAATCATGTTTTATTGCCTTTCAACAGCACGTAGCGTTTGTAATGTGCTATTTGTCTCACTTGTGCGTCGCTTTGGACAAAACCGACTCCTAAATAAATGTAGATGTAAAAAATGCTTGGCAGTCTATAGGGACCCTAGCCTTACATGTCAATTGTTATACTTTTTTAACACAAGCCGTCTCATAAGAAGGAATCACACATCCATATAATGTGGATAATTTATCCGTCACGCCGTGACTCGTTTTGCAGCGGGACCTGAATATCCATCAATTACATTTCACCCCGATTTTTGTGACTGGGGTTGTCGGTTTATGCTTCTGTGGTGCGGACAGTTTTTGGTAATGTTGCCGGTTGTTGTCTTCTACATCATAATCTCTAACGACAAATCCAGTAATATCTTGGTGAAAGCTTTGCGTTTTTATTAACCAGTCCATTAATCAGTTTAACGTGATATATATCGAAGTTATGGTCATTTTCATAATTCAGCAGAGTATTTTTAAACTGTAGTTACTCCAAATGTTCCTTTATAAATGATTCAAGTTATGTCCCTTTATCGTGTGCACTAATATAAGTAGCGATCTACTCAAAGGCAGTAAACATTTTCTATTCAAAGAACAGATGGAGTTTTGTAAAATATAAGTCCCACTCTCTTGAGTGCTTTGCACGGTAAATCCTCTCGCAGAGCCGCGTAAAAACATTTCTTATTGCTATCTAGGGTAAAGGTCCCGATATGACGTTTATGTAGTCGGTTTTTCTTAAGATGTCCTCTTTAATTCAACTAACCAGCTTCTCAATTTTCCGTCCCGGCTCCCAGACCGAACCGTGGGTCGCTTTAGGGTCAGGGCTCCCGACTGTGTGACATTTGTGGAGAGTAATGAGATTCCACTGTTCTGATTAACCAAAACTGATTTGTTAGATCGGGCTCTTTGGGCTGAGCCCTAGTCGTGGAGGGCCAGGGTGCTTGTGGGTTTTCCAACTTTCTTTATAGTGGTATTCTGAGATGGGTTGGAAGGAGTCAGTCAGTATAGCGGTTTGTTCATTCCAATGGGTAAAAAGCTGCTCACATTGCAGATGAGCTATGCTGACTATCCCCAACTGGTTCTGAGGTTTCCCATCTCCTCTTCAAAGAGTCCATGTTTGGTTCTAAAATGTGCATCATTAAATAACTGGGCTGCCATTTCACATAGATGGATGATTTGTAGCTGTGAGGCTCTGCTTTCTCTCCTCGGATAGGTAAGATAAATTAAAAAAATAAATCAAATAAATCAATTATGGAAAATCAGCAGATATTTTTTACCTTGAGTATCTTCTTGAAGCTGTGTGTTATCCCCTTCTCCTAAAACAACATGTTTCAAGTCATTTTCTCACTGGCTGAGATTCACTCAACTTACCACATTAAAGTCTTAAGATACTTCCCATGTACTTGAGGTTTTTACCAAAACTCTACCCAAAGAGCAGGGTTATAATTTCCCTGAGGTCCTTGGGATTTGAGCCTACAACCTTTGAGTTATTAGTACGATGCTGTATTTGTGGAGCTACAGGAACTGACTTTTCTTTTGCCCATTAAAAACAAATTGAAACCCTATGTCAATTCATCCATTGCATGATCAGAAAGACTATAATAGTAGCTGTGTTGAGGTTCAAGATTCTTACTCTAACATTTATGTATTAATATTCTCCTTCAGTGTCAGTCTTTAATTGTTAAGCTTGCTTTAGTTCGCCTTTGTCTTCATAGCTCAAGGTCATTTTACAGCATCCTCTGTGACACGTGAAATCAAACAAAATTAAGGCAAGCAAAGATCCACACAGGTCCTCCAGCTCCCTTCCCATGCAGGGTGCCTAACTTTTAGCTCTTTTTTCCATCCAGCTGGAGTATTTTCCTTTGTTCATCTGTTCATTCATTCATTTGTTCATTTTCTTATATTTTCAAATCCTAGATAGTCTTGGCGGTAATGCTTTGCAAATGGGGCCTTCTGTAATCTCAGGAAGGCAGAAACAAGGCTGTTGGGCTGCATTTGGTTGGTGTTTTACATTTGGCATTTCCTGTATTACAGCTACCAAGTACAGGAAATGAAACGCATTTACCTAGAGCGATGTAGGATGGGAAAACCACCTAGCTGAAAGTTCCATGTTATAATGCAGTGTATCTTTCTATTGTATATGGTATTCTGTTTGTTCGGATTATCTGTGGCAATCTGTGTAATACATCTGTCAGTTTTGTTTGCAGTAATCTGTTTTAGGGGTGCTTGTTTATGCAGAATAAGAAGTCAGTAATTTTAATGAAGTATGAATATGTCAAAGACAGAGGAACTTGGCACTCCTTTTTGTAATAAAGAGACCTTTTACTCCATTCAGAAATGTGAAATCTCTGAGAACCTCCCTTTGACTTTAACTCCTAGCATTTGTTTTAAATAGTAGGCAGTCCTGGGGACTCGCCTGCATTTTCCACTATGGCTGCCTTAGTGTGTGTGTGTGTGTGTGTGTGTGTGTGTGTGTGTATATATATATATATATATATATATATATATATATATATATA
>JAOYFF010000034.1:2542730-2562502 GCA_025773925.1 Cryptomyrus ogoouensis
GGCGGTGCTTAGGTGCTGTCAATAAACATCAGTGTTCAAGACACTTGGGACTTCGCTTTGTGACTAAGAGCGGCACACTAACAATTTGTGTAATTAAATTTTCCAGTGCAAAAGAAAAGAAAATTGGACTCGGTAACTATGGCAATTATTCCCAGCCCACAGTCTGCCAGTTTCCCCAGTTCATGGAGCGCAGCTGGTCCTGACAAGATTAACGGGGATATCAGCGATAAACGGGGCAATGGAAGAAAGCAGAAGAGCAGCTTAAGGGCGGATCGAGAAACGCGGTGGGAAAGGGGGGGGCTGTGATGTTTGGTCGCTCTAACTGGATTTATTTTATTCTTGTGTTTTAGGTGGATAATTGTGGTAATTTCCAATCTTCTAGGGGAAAATAGTGAAGATTTGTTTTTATGAATTAAGCCTTGTTGCTTTGAAACCTTACTGTGAGTAATTTGTATTCTACCCACAGGTCTCTGTAATATATTGTATTTGCCTTTGTGGACATAGTCTTTTGCAAGACAGTGTCATGGGACACTTTGTGGCACAAAGTACACAAGGTACACATAATGAGAGAGCACATATGAACACATGGCAAACCATCTCGCCACCCCACACAGCACGTCCACGTGGGAATCCTTACTTTAATTCTGCTTGTAAAAAGTCTGTCATTTTCATTTTCTTGCCAAGCATTTCACCCGTCCCTTGCTGAAGGGGACCCTTGGATGGTGAGTGTGACTAAGTAGAAAAACCGTTCTGCCGCCATCACGCTCTCGTGCAGCCACTCACTGTTCCTTCTTGGAGCATGTTGAAAAGCAGCGTGCTGGGAATTTCAGTGCGGACCACCACGCCACGCCACGGCACCCGGACGAGGTTGCACCTCCTGAATTCCTTCACCACGGCCCGCCTCCCATCCGGACACAGCAGTTCAAAGTCCTCCGACGTCAGATTCTGGGCCCACGGGATGGGATTCTTCCCTAAAGCAAAGCCGGTAATGCCATTGGTTACAGACGGTCACTGCGGAAGTGGGGGAAGAGGCAGATCTGTGTAGGGGGGGCAGGCCTACCATCAGTGTTGTCCATGACTGTGGTGTGTTTGACAAAGGCGACATCACCGGCGTCTTCGGCCAGACACCTATGGAAAGCACAAACCCATAAAGGAAGAAACGCTATTGGCCAAGCAGGTTTGTACAATGTGCTGGACACTCAGCTTAGCATATCATCACACATCATCATACATGTGAAATGTACATTTACAGGAAATATTATACAGATACACAAGCAGTGTGAGTAGCCGGAAACAAGGGCAGCTTGCAAAAACAAAACGAATCGGGACGGTAACAGTGACACTCCTTGATGCTCAACCTTGGCGTCTTCTTGAAAGAATTTTGCACAAACACAACATGGAGAAAATAATATTTGGTAAGGAAATAAAACATAAAAAAATGAGGAAAAACCTGACTTAGAAGACAGCAAGCGACATCCCGAGTTCCCCAATTTTGTTGACCAGACAGATCAGACTCAAAATTAAGCTTCTGAGATGTTGAACCCAGAAATGTTCCACTCTGCAATCAGATACTGACAGGATCTGACCAGCCATGACCCTGAACTTTACACGTTATTAATGACCACGAAATGGATTTAGTCATAATCAGGGTCTTTACTTCTGGCTTTGGCTTGCATTTAAATATGGTAAAATTCGAAATCTGTTAGGAAAGTTGATGTTAATGAAGAGGAGCGATGGAAGGGTGCTTCTTCATGGATGAAAGCTGTGCTCTCCATTTCAGTGACGGACACTGGGAGGATTCCATTACCTGAAAGCACCTTCGTATGAGAAGTATCTCTCCTGGCTGCTGTTTGCACACTTGTCCTGTCCTGCCTCATTTCCGACACACAGCTCACACAGGGCAGGCGGGTCCCCGGCCTCGTTAGCGCCTGGAATACAGCTAGCCGAGAAGAAATCTGCCACACCTTCAGGAGACGGAAACAAACAGGGCTGCTCATCACTCACAAGCATTCAGCTGCCCGTCGGACAAACTGCAGATGTTACATATTCACAGTACGTATAAACATCGTTATTGCCTCACAATTTCCAATCCAAAGTACATTCCTCACATATTTTCACGAGACACTATTTTAGGCTTATCACAAAAGCCTTTTAAAAATGCCAGTTTACATTGTGAATATTTTTAAAGCCTTTATTTACATAAGTAATATTTTACACAAATGAACGACTTTGATTTGAATGCAGTAGCTTCTGTTAATGTACACGTTAAATATGCGTGTGCACACGAGAGGCCTGGTTGCCAGGGTAACAGACGGCACCTTGTGAGATGTTACAGCCCATGACAGACATTCTGCCGCTGTCGATGAGGTAGCCGAGGGCCATGTCCCAGCCGGCGGTGCGCCGCTTGCCCGTGTGACAGGATCTCCTCCCCTTCAGGCTCTTTATGCTGATGGCTTTGTCGCTCTTTTTCACGACTGCCACGGCATAGTAGGCCGTTCCCTCCCCTGCAAGGGGACCGGGGGCATGACTTAGCCAGGGCTCCTGAGGTAGCTAAGAGGCCCCCCTGCACTACTGCTCAGCCCCGTAAATAACACCACAAGCCCACTGCATAACACCTTCACTAGGGATGTAAGATTTGCAAGGTTTTGGAGACATTCATCTAACGTTCTCATTGCATGGTATTCAGTACACTTCTGGAACTTTTCACCTTCGAAATTATTCACATATCTGAAAAATAAAGATATTTTCCAAAATATAAAATATTTCAACTTGTAAGAAAGGAAAAAAAGGCATAGCATACGACATTGCAGTGACGTCCAGTGATTATAACACAGGGTTTTCATATTGCCCTTGTGTCACTCACACAAAATATATCTCACGACACTGTAAAATGACAGTGTGGAGCAGAGAAATGTACGGAGATCCAAACAATGGCCAGCAATGGATACTGTAGCTGTGTGCTCAGGTTCAGAACGATGCACAATATTTGCTAAATTTCAACACTATGAAACAAAGTGGGAAAAACTTAATCTTAATAAGCAGATGGTATAAATTGACAATGTGATTCATTGTTTAGCTAATGCACTGACTTAGTAAAACATATGGAATGTAAAACAAATATTACACAAATGGGTTCACTGATGGAAGAGCAATTTAATGCAAGAACAATTTTAAGATAAAAACATGAAGCATCACCATCTCTTTGCGACTCTCCGGCAGCAATGTTGAAGGCTGAGTGCTTCCCGATGGAATAAATTTCTTTCGCTTTTAAGGAAAAGGCATCAGCTTCGTTTTTCTATGTTGAAAGTGTAAGTGCGTTTTGGGGAAAAAACAGAATTGCTATGGTGAATTGTTAAGAAAGAACGATCCACTTTTTAACACAAAGAACGCTGATGATAGTACAATGTCGCAATTAATGATTACAAAAAATATATCTTAAACAAATGTTTGTGAACAAACTCGACCCTTAGAATAACCTCCAATCCTCACAAAAAGTTAATGTCACGGTATTATCATTAACCAATGTTATCGTATTGCACTGGATTCTACTTTCACTGTTTTTATATTTTGTGCGTAATACATTTATGGTATGATCATATAGGCCTACATTTGGTATATGTTCTTAGTATTTGAGCAGTATATTATTTTATACTGTGGTACTTTGTTCTCATACCATATTATTCTTTTAAGTCCCATGGTATTTATTTCCAACCTGTATTGGTACTATGGTATTTATTACTCAGTGTAATATACTTCCCTTACAAAAAAGTAACTGTATGGTAAGCAGTGGTCTACGATCGTTTTAGGTGTACGGTTTTCATGATGAGAATTTCACATAAGCAGCTGGCAGAAATCAGCGATTATGATGTCGCATTTTATTTTCGCCGTTTCAAATAGACAGCTTAAAATGTGAAGAGTTTAATTGCGGGTTTTGACATGTGTTTTGATAAAAAAAAAAGTTTCCTTCAGTTGTTGCCATTGAAACACTTATTTTGCTGAGTTGTATTATAATTGGTTTGACGCACGTGGCTATTAAACGGGTACAGTGTTTTCTTCACTGAACCAAAGCAGATACATGTCATGCATGCTACATTAAATGTAATTACGATGTCTAATTGCAGTGCTGTGTCATTACGATACTACGGTAAACATTACGTAAAATATTACTGAAAGTAAGCTTATAATACCATATAGTAAATAGGCATATTTGAAAACGTGTTATTACTATGGTACAATGCAAAAAGTGGCCAAATGACAGCGGTAGTGGAATTACTATGCTGTTGCTTTGATGATAATACCGTAAAGTAGTATATTGTAAGGGAAGATATGATTACAAAAATTTAAATTGGTTTATTATTATGACTGGAAAAAAATCATAAGGATTTTAAAGATATCTCATTGAAAATGGGGGGAAATTGTTCAATAAAACCAAATAATATTAACATCAATTTTTTTTAACATAACTCATATTTTACAAGTCAGCTACAGCATGTAGGCTATATATGTATTTAGGTAAATATACGGTGATTTAGATAAAAACGCCGTTGTCCTAAGTGTCGCTTTTTCTACAGGACACTGGAGTTATTTCTGCTCAGTGCGGTGCACTGGAGCATCGTGAACGCGCCCGCCCCTCTCGGCGGTGGAAACTTACCGTGAGTTTGCGCGCACATTCCTCCGCCGAACTGCTGAGGACGCACCGCAGCGACGGACTGATGGACGCGCCGCGGAAGGCATTCGCCATATCCTCACACTTTCTCATTTCTTGTGGTGAAACTGTGCACCATCTCACACTGCTCTGGCCGCAGACTTTTTACAGAAGCATTTACAAATGTATCAAATGCCACCGCACACCCAATAAAGTGATGATTGAGAAAACTTAAAACACAATAATTCCCTTGGTCATTTCAGTTTTCTTAGTAGTAAGACTATAATCGTTATCTTTGTTCTAGTAGGTCTAAATAAGTTATGATGTAATACAATAAACATATAAAAATTATATTCAAATATTTTATTGTGAGAGACATGATCAAATATCACAAGTTTGTGCAAAACGAGACATGCTTTAAAATAAACGCTTATGTGGATGAACTCACCGCTTTGAAGGATTAGAGCCCCGCTGAGCAGAATCCACGCGCCCATGCTTACGGCGGGGCAAAGGCGCGCGCCGCCCTGCCACCTTTCCATTTATACAAACGCGTCACCGGCAGCTGTAAAGTCAAGTTCAAGTACAAGGCGCAAATTCAGCATAGTGGCGCAACAAACATCGTGGATGTTAGTTTTATGGCGCTACTGTGTTTCTTGTCGCCCTTTGAAAAAGTTTACTGCAACTCTGTCCCCTCACCTGACGAAGAGACGTCTCAGCGCTGGCCCTTATCCAGAGCCGTGACAGAGAGGTCTTTCATGCTTATTGAACAGACTCCACCTTACTAAATACTCAGAGCGGGACTTTTCCATTTCTGCTCTACTACGCAACCACCCGAAAACGGGAAAGGAGGCCGTTTAAGTCTCCTACGGACTTCTCGTTTGCTGGAATTACTGATCTATAAAGGGGAACATTTATTCAACAATGTGGGATGGTTTTCTTAGTTTTATTTAGTGATATGTAGGATGTTGATGTTTGTTCAGTTTATAACTAATTCTATCACAACACTAGATAGTAGGCATGGCTTCATTCAGGGAGATTCACCTCAGTAAATCAGACTTTATGTGAAGAATAAAGAATTGCATGTTTTTATTACTTCCACATGCCCTCTGTATAACAAGATTCAGAGGTCAAATTTTATCACAGGAAACAGTTATCGGTATGATAACCTTGAGAACACAGTGCAGCTAGCTGACCCTAAAGGACCATCTGGGAATTACAGTATGTAGGATGTAGGCCTTCTCTTACAGCGGGATGTCGCTACAGCGAATCGTGTTTGATTGTACCAGAGGCAGGCAGCCCTGATCCAGGAGTGCCGGGATCCAGCAGGTTTTCCATCCTAACTGGTCTCTGATGCAATTTAACTGTGCGTTGTAAAAAACTTCACTTGACATCAAAATGCTAAATATTACAATCCATTATATTAAAATGATTTGACATATTCTTTTTGGGTATATTCAAATAAGAATTAAGACAAACTAAAGGTCATTACTGTACATGCATCATTTAGACTGCAGAACTCTGCCCCTCCCCCCCTGCTGGAGCCAAAAGAAAGATGCAGACCATACTGCATAGTATGAGAAAGTTTTTATTAACTGTTCTCCTCTTTTGACAAATGGAATGAATCCGTTGGTGAGTTGCTTATACCGTCCAGCTGTAAATTAAGTTACAGTCGTGATGAGGTGCTACAGAAGCAGTCATGGAACAATCCTCTCCATGGCCCGCGAGCGCGAAGGAGCTCCCCCTGGTGGAGGCTTGAAGGCTGGCGTTAGAGCGCGCATCTTCGGACTTCCTGCTCCGAGACGAAACGTCAGAGCCACAGGAGAGGAGTCCATGAGGAGCTTTAAGGTATAACTACAATCCCAGGTGAAAACATATAACTTTTTTGTTTGTTTTGTACAATAGCCTATTGCATTAAAACCATGCACATCACATAAAAAACTGAATTCACGTGGTCAGGAAAAAAGAGGAGAACCTGCTGTAATAGTTACTTTATTTGCCAGCTGATTTATACCAAATACTGTTTTACTTTTACCACTTGGGCTCCATTGGGCCTGAACTTTTCCTTATTTCAACTTTATGCCTGGAAAATAAGCAACAAAGGTGGTGGATGGTAAACGTAAAGGAAAATATATTCATATTTATTTCATAATATATATTTACACATATATATTCATATATGTCTGACAATGTAAAGAAAATAATTCCCATAACTGTTGCATTTAAAGTTCAATATAGACCTTTATTATAACAAAATAGGCAGTTTACTGAGGGTTAAATATATGTTAAAATCTCAGTGTACAATAAATTCTCATGGTTTTTGCATTGCTGTTTTGCATCCTACTTTATTATTCTATATATCAGCTTTTAAAACAACCATTACGTTTCTGTGTGACTACATCAAAGGAACCCTTAAGAGCACCTAAACACGATGGAAACCGCCGATGTTGCCTCGTGACGTTAGCAGGTAATGATAAGATACTGTTGCCTGTCAGGACCCAGTAACAGCCTGACACTGACGTCTTGCCTGCATTTTACCATGCCAATTAACGACCAAAAGAAAAAACAAGAACAGAACAGATGCCAGATCTCTGTTGACAAGCAAATGCATACGGATGAAGACCAGGAAGAAGAAATTTAAAAAAAGCTACACGTTAAAGCAATTCTGACAAAGCTTTAAAAAAGGAACAGCAACAAAAGAATAAAATTACAAGAAATCAGGATTGTTCAGAAGTGTTAAAGCTATAATGTGCAAAGTTTTGCGTTATGTATTTTATTTTATATTATTACGAAAACAAAGCTTAAAAAAAAACATACAATGTACTCGTTTTTGTTTTTTTGCAGAAAGTCACCGCCCTTAAACATTAAGGAAGTGTACCATAAGCCCCTCCCCTTTGTAGATGCCGGCCAGGAAATACCCTCGGCACCTTAGCAAGAAACAGGGATGGTCCAAACCGGAGCTCCGAACGCCAGTCTTCAAGAGATATTTAGCAGGCAGGTCAGAAAACCGGGCCATGATGAAATTTCACGATGCCTTTGACACGGGCATGTGAGAAAGGCGGATTCTGAAGCTCGGGTTAGGGTACCATCTAACAGAACAGACCGGCGCAGGTCGGCTAAAAAAATAAATTAAAATCATTAGAAATGTAAAAAGTAAAAAAAACAAAACCCAAAACAAATAAGAACCAGTTAGTGTGTAAGCCTGTTCACAACTTCTCCTTGGCTGGGACCCATATGTAGGGGCCAGACTGCTCCTCGATGATCTGCTTGACCTGGGTGTAAATCTCCTCCAGGGTAATCCCTTGTATGATGGCTGAAACAGAGATACCAAGTGGTGCTGACCAAGTACGCCGGATGACAGAAAACCCTCTTTAATCATGCACTGAACGACGAGTACTGCTGCAAGACTCGCTGACAGAGTGAATATAATGGTCTTGGTCTGGATCCTCTGTAACACTCGTTTCAGTCTTAGGAATGAAACCTGTATCCTGCATAAATAAGTACTCTGAGGTTACTGTCTGCTGGAGCAATTAAATACCTGGACAATTAAAGTAATGATTACACCAAGATGTGCAATATCTGCAAGGCGGCGGGGAACTGAATGTCTTTTTAATGACTTGTCTGTTGGGGACGGTGTGTTATATCAGGACTCAGCACACTGACTAGGACGACCTAGCAGACATTCCGGAAAGCAGAATGCGAAGGGGGACTTGTAGCAGAGGCGGAGCCTGACCTTATACTATGTGGGGGGGGGGGGGTTACAAAAGACCTAATGATTTTACTGGGGTAGCAACTGGATAATATTTTGCCAACCCAGGGCTGGGGAGGGGGTCCCTTGGTGCATTTTGCTTGGTGGTGTCTGGAATGGGCAGCTCTGGTTAACAGAATTAAATGTGCCAGATTTCATTTTTTGGATAGGGGTGGCAACTGGGATGGCCACATATTTACTGGGGAGGCCATGGCCACCCCTTAGATTTAGGGGGGGGGGGGGGCAGGCCTGTGCTGGAAAATGGCCTCCCACTCACCTGTGAAGTGCTCGGTGAACTCCTGCTCCAGTTTGACGGCCCGTTCGAAGGTCTTCCTGCCCTGATCCTCTGTCATCCGCTTGTTCATCTCCCTGGATGGAGACAGAGCAGGGAAACGTTAGCTGCATATCTGACACTGTGTTCCTGCTCTCCATTCACTCACGCCACCATGGTGACATTATTAGCACTTATCAGCAGCAGCTGCTGGTCAGAAAAATCAGATAAAAAAGGGGATAATATATTCGACAATATTATAAGTGATTTTTTTGCAAAGAAGAGGGAAAATGTGTTTTTAAATGACCATAAAATTATACTAACGAGTTATCTCAAAGTTACTTGCTTCATAATTTAAAAAATGCTTAGTGCCTCTATGGAGCAGCCGGCCCTGATACCTGGGGTAGTTACATCAGGCATAGTGGGAGTGATTAACCCAGAAAAGAGTCTGACTCACAGAATATTCTCCACAGACTTGGGTTTAATGAAAATGGCGATGGGGTACAGCTGGGCAGTCTGCAGCCGCTTGATGGCGTTGCCGGAAACATCCAGAATGCAGTGCTTCCCCTGAGAACAAAAAATAAATAAAACACAAAGCGCAGCGATGACACATTTCCATAATAGGTACAGCGACGTAGCGTGTGTCTCAGTAGGCTGAGCCTGTGTGCCTGTAATCAGAAGGTCGCCGGTTCAAGCCCAGCCTCAGCACGTCTGCGGGTCCTTGAGCAAGGCCCTCAACCCTCAGCTACCTGGGCGCCGCTACAGGTGGCTGCCCTTCGCGGACAGCTTGCTCTACAAAGAGCAAGTTGAGGGAGGCGTAAAAAGAATTTCCCCACGGGGATTAATAAAAGTATCGATTATTATTATTACATGCATGCCATCCATCATAAGCATTACAAATGAGGTTTTATCATGCGTCTGTATGTCGGTGTACTCAGTGGTGGAGGAAGTACTCAAACAATACACTTAAGTAAAAGTAGAAATAGACAGGTAAAAATGCACTCTAGTAAAAGCTGAAGTACCCCATTGGACTTTGTACTTCCAAAAGTGAGTACTTGCTTGTAAATATACTTAAAGTAAAAGTACTTGATGCATCGGGATAACATGCCATAACACATATCACAACATTATCGACACACTATTTACGATTCACCGATAAGTCAGCCTGAGCACGAACATCCGAGGATCCCTGTCATTCCAGAGCCACCATCCGTAATGAATCTAATGTATCAAGAAGGTGTTGCATGTAGTACAAACTATATAGCAACCGGAAAAAAACGGCACGCCCAAGGATTTCATCTTGCTTTTATAAAAAAAAAAAAAAGTTTCTAAGAGCCGACAGGACTCTAAACCTCTGACGCCTACTCCCTGCTTCAAGCCACGGGGCTTTACTTTGACAAGAAAAGCTTCGAAATCTCGGTATTACCTGTCCATTTACTACCTTTCCCTGTTGCCATCTGATTTTAAAAACCCGTCACTGCAAAATGCAACGCAATGCTCCGGGGAAACGCAGTGGAGTAGAAAGTATAAATGTTCGCTGTAAAATGTAGTAAAGTAAAAGTCGAAACTGTTCACGGCTAAGTCTACTTAAGTAAGGTACAGATATGTGAAAAATGTACTTAAGTACAATAACGAAGTAATTGTACTTTGTTACTTTCCACCACTGGACATACTCAGTGTTTACATACAGCACTGTACTAAGAAGGTGATGATCCATTTTCTGTGCTCTCTCCATCAAACCCTCGTATAAGGAAGGGCAGGGTCAGGTCAGGAGCTGGGGGAGACTCACCTTCACTGCCACCTCCCTCACCGACTGAATGCTGGTGCCGTACAGGTGGTTGTTGTACTGGCCAGCCTCGATAAACTTGTGGTCCTGAATGTCCTTCTCCATCTGCTCTCGTGACGTGACAAAATGATAGTCCCTGCCGTCCACCTCGTAGTCGCGCTTCGGCCTGGTGGTGTCTGGAATGGGCAGGGTTGGTCAGAACTGGACACTGAAGTCAGATGTGATTCGATAATGACATTCATGCACAAGTGGCGAACAAAGAAAAGCTGCATTCTGCATCCTGGGCATTTCTGCCAAAACCTCCTCTCTGTCTGTTTCAGTCACTGTCTGTCTGTTTCTGTGTGTCTGTCTGTCTATCTGCAAGTCTGTCTAAACCACGAGCCTCACCCAACAGCGCAGCTCATCTTTCACCACCATAGACCTGCCCAGTGCCCATAAAGCTGCAACCAATGACCTGCTGCACCTGTCAATCTTGCGTCCCTTCTTACTGTGACTCGTGAACGAGCCCCCTGGCTACTTAGACTCCTATCAGAAGTGCAGACTGTAGCCCTCACATGAAAGTGCACTGTCTTCCCAGGAGACGTACCTACACGTGCTTGACGCCGTGACACACTGCACTACAGCATGTGTGTCCCCTTCCAGGGTCTGACTGTCACTGATACTGCACACATAAGAGCACTGCACTTCCAACACAATAGTTATGGGTTCGAATCCCAGCGAGCAGACATAAACATAAATTACAACCCTTCCCTCTACTGTAAGTCCCTTGGATAAAAGCACCAGATGAATGCACATGTGATGTCATACTCACGAGGCACACAGGACCCGAATTTGTCAGGAAACTCCGAGATCAAGTCGTCGTTGATTCTGTCTTTCATAGGTCCCAGGACTATCACTGGACGAGTGTAGTTCACTGGAAGACGACGAAAACATTGAAGTTTATGTAACGGTTAAAATAGTCTTAAACCATTTCAGCTTTTAAACCAAACGCTGCAGCAGTTTACAGTTCAATTTAAGCCACATCCGCATGCCAACATGAGTTCAGTTTATCCGGGCAGAGACTGAGCTGTTAGCTGAGTCCTGATCTCACCTTCTCGCTGACAGACCGCCTCGTACGTCAGGACGTACTCTTCCACTCCACCTGGCAGACGAGTGAGCACAGGAGCTCGTTACAAAAGTGAGAAGTGTGTCTCATTTTGGAGTGGGCCAGTGCAATGTTTACTAGTGAGAATACCTTCTGTTGTGTCACTATCATGTGTGTTAGGCTTCCCACCAGGAAGGTAAAGTCAATCTGAGCAAACAGCCTAATTAAAAACTGCTCCAAAGGCATTTTCCTTTCTTAAAAATGTCCATAAATAGTGTCATCAACAGCCTGACCTTGGAAATATACTGAGGTGTGCCATGCATCTCTTCCAAGCCTTTTATTAAATCAGTGCTTGGTCTTACATCAGAGAATACAAACACAGTCTACGTGTTTTGTTCCTTAAGACATATCACAGAAAATGCAGACAAATTAAGTGACTGGACCCACATCTCAGCTTTATATGGGGCTCCTGCCTGTAAGCATTTGGTTTTTAAGGCGGCACACGCGGTAAAGCACAGTAACCAAGGACTGACAACGAGGTAAAAGGACAGGATTCATGGGAAGGCGGGAGAGCAATGTACACACTTACGGTAACTACTTTCACTATCACTGGCATTAGAGGTTACATGCTCTGAAATGATAACAAAAACAGCATGAGCACAGACACAGGAAGCAGTTTGCAGGTCACAGCCGATGCGTGCAAAATAAAAGACACCAGCAGGGGTTGCCAGTGAGCGCTTATGAAACGCTTTCGCTTTATTCACCATCGACAGTGAGTAAAGCACAAGCGTCAGCCATTCTAAACCCGCTGAACACCAGATTAAATTTAGATTGGTCCTTGAATGAAATATGATACAGATCTTTGCTGTAGCGTCATGAATTCTGAATATATTTTGGAAAAGAAAGTGCAGCTAATGCATTAAAAATGACACAAATATTAATGTGTGTATCAGGGTGAATATGGGATCGTTTCAGTTATAGTCTATGGGAATTGCTCTAAATAAATAAGGCTAAGAAGTGACCTTATTTTGATTTAAAAAGGTCACGCAGCTGCCCCTCAGTTATTCGGAAGCAAGGCTACAGAAGTGACCACAGAACCCTTTAGCTGTTAACACCTAAGCAACAGTAACCATTCCAGAAACAGCGTACTTACTCTCTGACTGCATTTCCTGATAAGCTGCTCAGTTTAGTAATTTAAAACCATTTAAAAAAGGCCAGGCGGGGCAGAATCCACGTGTTATGCGTGTCGCCGTTTAGATGGTGAACTTTAATTCCCTGATTGAGCCCCAGGTTATAGATGTCACACAGTGCATTGCATGATACTGCAGTTACTGAGTGTGCTTTGTGTGGCATCACACTGCAGTGTTTCTGTCACTATAACTGCCAAGCAGTGTTACCAGAAGATGTTGCCAGTCTCTTCAGTCGCACCCAAGATGCTGTAAAAACGGAAACCCCCCCCTAACACCAGACCAACGACACAGCAGCAGCTATCAGGAGGAGGGAGAAGCTCGAGAACCAGGAACCCCAAGAGTGAGCTGCCGTGTGTTATGAAGGACACCGCAGGGAAATGATGACCTGATGTACTACAGATGGAGTGCACCAGATGGATGGGAGGTTAAAGCCCCTTCAACGAAGAGGAAATAAAAAAAACAGAAAAACCAAAGATGATGACGAGGGCAGGAATGGGGCAGACCGGGGCCGAAGGGGCGCTGCGGAGGGCAGAGTGACTTACTCAGGCCTCTCGATCCCATGTCGTCTGGGATCTCCTGTGAGGGAGGGTCGCCATGAGCAAGCGAGCGGGAGAAACAACCACAGAAGAATCATCGTTACAGGAGGATACTAGGGGACTGTACCGCTGGAGCGGACCGTGAGGCTGAGGGGCTGGGTACCAACACACAGCCCCCCCCAACCTGGGGAGCCCAGGCCCTGACCGGGCGACGCGGAAGCCGGGCCTGAACCTCGGGGGCTGACCACTCCTACGTCTGACCAGGCTACTTACGGTCAAGGTCACTGGTTTCCTGCTCGCTCGGGTCCTTGTTCTTGTAGAAAGGGAACTTTCGGGAAAAGAGGTTCTTTTTACGCTTTTCATTGATTGACTGCTGAGGAAGAGAAGGGAGGGCGAAACACAAAGGAGGGAGGGGATCTAAAACGACGTGAGGCCCAGAGACCCCGTCACTGACAGTGTGAGCACCGGAAATGCACAGGTGTGACTAACGCTGCCAGCACACTGCCAGCACACTGCCAGCACACTGCCAGCACACTGCCAGCACGAGGAACATGGCAGTGGCACTGCTGCCAATTTTGAGTACCCAGGTAAAAAAAAATGTTTATTGTATTTTAACGCTCATGGGAGTTTTATGGACACAAAGATGTTCTGAGGGCAGAACGAAAAATGATGGTTGGTCCAAACAATTAGTGGAGGTGGGACTAACCAATCAGATGTCTTGGCCCCGCCTCCTCTCGTTGCCTGGACCCACCTCCTCTACAATCTGATTGGTTGTCTCTCTGAACCAATCATTTTTTGTTCTGCCATCAGAACATTTTTGTGTAAGTGAAACTCCAGTGAGTGCATACTAATGCAGACACTGGGGTCTTTTAAAATGTTTCGGTCAAAAATGCTCAAAATGTCAGTGATGTGTAGAATAAACCTTGACACCCCAAAATCAAAACTTTAGAATGAGCAGGAAAAATGAAATGAAAAATGAAAGAAAAAAAACATGAAGGAGAGAAGACCACAGCCAAGAAGAGGTGGAGCGAGCAAGGGGGGCGGGGAGGGGGGGGTTGTCAGTCAGGAGGCTGTCTCCAGGACAGAGCATTATGGGATGCCGGCTACCTACATCATTCATGCACAGCTCTTCAGGACTTACTTACTTCGAATGCAAAGTTGAATGGGGGTGGATTTTGTGTCCAATAAAAAAAAAATTAAGTTTTTTGAATGGTGCATTAAGGACATACAAAAAACTATCCAAATCTGATTAACTCCCCCACTCAAAAGCGTCTGCAAGCGTCTGAGAATCGTGAGAAACCAAGAGGGACATGCCAGACGTTCCAGAGCGGACAGGCATGACTCGGAGAGGCGCATGTTCAGCTGCGCGGGGCGTGAGTCTCCTACACACCCAGCTCTAAAAGGTTCATTGACATGGGCGAGAACTGACATCCTCGCCTGACGGAGTGAAGTAAAAGCGTCGCCGAGATTCAGAACAAACAGCAAGACTGCACCTCCGCCTGGGGGCTTAATGGGCTTTCAGTAGCCCCTGCTTCTAGCAGCAGCTTAAGCAGATACCTTAAGAGCACCTTGAAAATGGCCTGAAGTGCTGCTGCCTGGAGTAGCTTTTAAGCAGAGCTGGCATGAAAGGGGCCCTGCGCAGCCATCAACCCGGATTAACGTCAGCGACCGTCACGCCGCAGAGACTGCGCAGACGCAGGAACATCTGTCAGGCGGCTGGATGCCGGGAACATGCTCACAGAACGGACAGCGCAGGCAGGAGGAGGCGGGGTCAGAAAGGAGGAGCGGGAGAAAGCAGAGGGGAGATGGAGGAGAGCGGATAAAGAGCAGTCCGGGATCAATGGCAAGCACGGCTGCCCTTTGACGTGTGGGACAGCCACGAGGAGGCCGGGGGCCTGACTGCGCACTGACAAGCTGCAGTTAGCGTTACAGATTAGCACGTTCAGTGCTGTCACATGACTGGAAGAGGAGGCGTAGATTAACTACAATGAGCAGCGGCATCCTTAGGTATAACAACTGGAGAAGAACATACAGCATTTTCTATTTAAACCAAAAACACATCTCTATACACTTCTTACGCACAAAGGACCGGCATCGCAAATGTCAGTACTAGGTACCTGTAACTGTAGCTGCATTAAGTTAGTACAAAACAAGAGACGTCAAAAGACTATTACACTACAGTTTGTGCTATTCTCTGATACCCCACCCTGCAACTGGAGCAGAAGAATTTCACTTTGTTCCTCAGAACATGTAACAATATAACATGAAACTTAAATTTAAAAGTTTTTTTTTTGACTATACAGCCTCTTACAAGTTACAATGGGGTTAAAGTCCAACAAACCAATCGTAAGTCGAAAATATCGGAAGGCGAAAATGCATTTTAATACAGTTCACCTAACCTAACAAACATCAAAGCCTAGCCCACTTTAAACATGCTCAGAACACTTACATTAGTCTATAGTTGGGCAAAATCATTAACACAAAGTCTATTTTATGATAAATTGTTGACTATCTCATGTAATTTATTGAATAATGTACTCAAAGTGAAAAACCTTTTCCCAACGTAAAGTCATGGACCCTCGTAAGCCAGGGATCACAGAGTATGAGAGTCTGACATTGAGCCATATTTCGCATTTATATAACAGCATCCCACTATATCACCACCGCCCAAGCCATTAAGCGAAGGATGTGCTTCAGCTTCTCCAGAGCAGCGGGCTTCCCTGCACCTTGGTTCTCGAGCAGCTCTTGGAGCACCCTGACGAACGCCATCTGCCTGACTTGAAGCGCGGACTCCGAGCACAAAGCTGGGAAGAGGGCTGACAGGCACGCTTACCCATTTATCCCGAGACTTGGAGTTGAACTTCACTGTCTTTAACCTGGCCCTCTCCTTCTTCTCCATTCTGCAGGAGGAAAGACGAGGCCGTGAATGGAATCTGCTGAAGGGGGCTGCTCGCTAATTACACGTTTATTGCACGTATGAAGGTAGATATCAGGGATGTGTGAGGTGCCCTGTGCTGACAAAGCCCGGATTCAGACCCCAGCCCTGAGAGCACCAGTGTCCAGTTTATTCCCATACAAATTCCAATGGGAACATGGGAGAAGCGCTCAGGTGCCAACAGGCGTGACAGAAGGTTGCAAACAGCTAACAAACCACTATCAAGGTTTTATGAAATACCACTACTAAACAGTACTGAACATGAAAAAACACTTTTGAGAACCTCGAGGGGAAATAGCAATCGTTTAAAATATTAATCTTCTAATAACTGTTGGTGTTTTCTTGGTAGATTTTAGTTTTGGTTTACAGTCTTGTAATTTTATAAAGAAGTTCAATTGAATTCTATTTGTATAACATTACATTGTTACATTGTACATTACATTACGTTTCGCTTACAGGGTAGATGAGTTGTAAATTCAGAGAAACCCTTTTCATGCCACCGTTGTGCTGAGCTGTTACTTTTGCACTTGGGGTCCTGTTAGCTTTAACGAGTCTGGCCAGTGAGTTGGTTAATCGTTTTGGTTTATTGTTTATCAGAACAAGACGATGACACAGACGGGTTTAAAAACAGATCCCTTTCCAGTAGGGCAGCTACTTGTGCAACGTTCCGCAATACAGACTCAACGAAGTGTAGCTCCTGGATACCAACCTCCGCTTGCTAGGAATGACACCGACCTCCTCCACCTCCCCGTCGGGGGTCACCTGCCGCGCCTGCCACCACTCGTCATCGGAGGCGTTCACCACATGGAGGATGTCCCCGAATCTGAAGTTGAGGCCCTGACTTGGAAGACCGGAGTCTTTCGTCCTGTCGTAGTCAAACAAGGCTCTGGAGGAAGAAGCCCAGAGAGACACACAGAGGCAGTGCTGTCAGTGAGGCAGCCGGGTTAAGAGGCAATGCTGTCAGTGAGGCAGCCGGGTTAAGAGGCAATGTTGTCAGTGAGGCAGCCGGGTTAAGAGGCAAGGATGCACTCAGGTCACATGAGCAGACCCAGACAGAAAGACACAGACATCGGTGAAGCTATGACACACTGTGCGCCCCAACTCCACGCACTTTGTGCTGTAGCGGAACTAACTCCCCAAACCCCAAGAAGGATGCTGACGTTTGTGTCTGTATTTCAGGAAAGACCTGGAACGAAGACGCCCATCACATGCAAGGTTCCTACATCGCTATTATAAAAACTACCAAAAAAATAACACAAAAAGAGCAAAACTACAAAAACTAAGCTCATGCAATTCAGGGTCGCTGGAGGAGGGGAAGATGGCAACAGAAGTCAACTGCTAAAGAAAAGAAACTTATATAATATTATACTTATATTATATTATATAAACAGGTCGGGGGGCAATAAACCACGGGGCGATTATATTCCCTGGGGTCATAAAAATGCTGCTTTCTTTGTAAATGAATTAAAAATGACTCCACCCCAGGATCATTAGATGAGTACTTAAGCCCACATAATTTACTGTGTATTGACTAAATAACGCCCCCTAGAGGACGTAACCCCACCTCACAGCCATCACTGGTCGGAGAGATTCCTCCTCAGTGCTAGCCGACCTCAGTCTCTTCAGCGCTCTGCTAATCACGGAGGTTTTCTTTAGTTTTTTTTTAATTATAGAGATCTTCCTGTCACCTCTTAAGAGTCTATACCTTCAGCTCCCTTCCGGAGCAATTACCTATCTCTAATGACTTCCAGAAGTTAAAAACAAGCTTTCAATCACAGGATCACAGCTCTTACTTTTAACCAGAAATGCGCTGTTTTTCATACGGCGTAGAGATAACTTTTGAAATGCTGCTGTAAAACCTAAATTTTCAACAAGGTTAAGGTCTCAAGATCTCAGCGGTAGTTCGAAGGAGACATGACATGTGACGTTATACGAGTTCCTCTTGTCTTCTTATCGTCTGCCTGAAAGTGGGGGTGCAAATCACTGTACTGAATGAACGGGAATATACTCTGAATACATTAAAACATCTCACAGTACACGACACTGATATGTCTCGGGGCTTTCCAAAGTAGAATTACTAGAATCACCACCTGCTGTGTCAAACCGTGCCCCCCCCCCGGGTTTGAGCACTCCACCAGCACCCTTCCAGAAGATGGACACTCAGAGAGGACCACAACGTAAAATGAAGGTCCAGCACAATCCTCCTCATTCTGGACAGAAGTGGTGGTTCTGCTCAGAGTTGTCTAGGAGCTCGGTGTGGAGAAGATACGAGCACCAGCAGTCCAGCGATATCTTCTACACAGTGATATGACTGGTGTGTGGAGTCTGGTAGAAGAAAACAGTTCCTACATTAAACTGCTCACTACAAAGTCTGTGGATTATCATGAGTAACTGGGTCATGATTTCTGGTAAGAGACAATGCTGTTGAATTCATATGAATGTTTTGGAGCTTTATGAATCACAGAAATAATGCCATTCAGTCCCAATATACTTAAGAGAAGACCGACATTTCTCGGGCTGATATCTCCAAAACTAGATAACTTCCAAAAGAACAACTTAGATGGACAGACAGCACTGAAACCCCTCTAAACCGAAAATAAAGTTTTTTTTATCTGGAAGGTACATAGGAATGTGTTTTCTCCCCCATTTTGCTGTCCTTTCTTCAGACACACACACATACAGAGGTGAGAGCGACGCTTGGGTTCTGGGGACAGGGTCAGCTGCCCCCCTGGCCGCCCCGTGACACTGAGAATAAGTAGCCAAACTGATGACTTCAGGATTTCCTAAGTATCCAGTATCCGTCACTAAAAAGCCTGGAATAGTTCAATGACTCAGTTTAGCTTTAATCGCTTCAAAGTCCACCAGCTCTTGGACTAATCACATTAGGTGATACTTTGTGGGATTGCCCACTGTACCTTCATATCAGGATTTATGTGGCAGATATTTTTGGAGCACATTTGAACCAGATTAAAACGGGCAATCCGACTATCTGTGAAATTAACAGAACCCAAAAAAAAAGTACATTTCAAAGGACAAATATATTTTCGCTAGGCTTTGCAGTGATTATGAGCCAGTGATATTAAATACCAATAGCAGTCTCTGACACCAAGAGCTGAAGTTTCTGTTCTAAATGCAACATTGTTTTGCAACTTCCATATGTTTATACCCTGGAATTTAACTGGCTACTTTGATGGTTTTTTACCTTTTTTTTAAATTCCAAAGTGCACAGCGATGAGAAAGTAGAGTCACATGGGACTCTACTTTCGGTGGAGGAATTGGGGGTTAAGGATCTTACTCAAGGGTCCAACGATGACATCACTATTCTCATCCAGGGATTTGAACCAGCGACCATGCGATCATAGGAACGATGCCATAATCCACCGAGCCACACATCACTCCCACGTCCCTTTCACCACACATCGCTTCCACATCCCATTTACCACACATCGCTCCCACATCCCATTTACCACACATCACTCCCACATCCCATTTACCACACATCACTCCCACATCCCATTTACCACACATCACTCCCACATCCCTTTCACCACACGTCGCTCCCACATCCCATTTACCACAC
>JAOYFF010000034.1:2582360-2619671 GCA_025773925.1 Cryptomyrus ogoouensis
GCGGGCACTCACTGGGGGCGGGCACTCACCGGGGGCGGGCACTCACTGGGGGCGGGCACTCAATGGGGGCGGGGGCGGGCACTCATTGGGGGCGGGCACTCACCGGAGACGGCCATCCTGAGCGGCTGCACCGCCGGGGATGATTTTGGTGATGAAGATGCTAGGATCATCGCCGATGTGGGGGTTATCCGTGCCTCCCGCGATGCTGAAGCCCAGGCCCGAATTGCCCTGTTAGCAAAGATGGCCGCATGCCATGCACAATCGCGCATGTCAGCGAGGGAAACACCTGTTCAGCAAACTGGCACATAAATACAAATGTGTAGCAAACGCAAAAATTCCTGCAGGAAAGACAAAGGCAAATACAGGAAGAGAGATGCATCTCCAATCTGGACTAAAATCTGTTCAGCCCCTTTAGAAAAGGGGAAGAGTCACTCCGGAAGATTCCCTTCTGAGGTTCCCCGGTGATAGGACGGGCTGCAGAATCACGGCCAGCCACCAGACTCCCTGACCACCTTCAAGAAACACTTCAGGACCCATCTGATCCAGAAATACCTCTAGTAGCCTGATGCATCTCCGTGTTCGATGAATGTTCCTGATGTTGCACTTCATTCTCATTGAATATTAGTCTTATTAGGTTCTTGTTGCCTTCTCCTCCAATACTGCTTACACATTGATCGACCAGCCAGACTTATGCCTAGTCGACTTCCTGACAGCACGTATGCTTGTAATGTTTGTACGTCAATTTGGACAGAAGTGTATGCTAAATTTACACAAATGTCAAAAATCATTTTAAAAACGATGTCCGAAACCTCAGTATATACAATGTGCATGAGATCCAGCTCAGTTATCTAGGTATAGTTAGAGATATGTATAACTGTTTACATTATAAAGGAGGCAGCTTTAAATGAAGGCTAACATTGACACAGGATGCTGACACATATAAGTATGTCCAGATAAGGCAGAAAGATACCAACCATGTCAGAAATTACAGCCTAGATCCTTTTAGTGATATTATGTAGCGGAAATGAAATGGCGTACCACAGAAAGGCAGGCTTTGCTCTCCAAAAAAAACAAAGTACACCAGCAAATAGGGGGGAATTAAGAAGGAAAGACGCTATTAATAATGTGCACTAGAGAGCCGAATAAGGTCAGAGCAGAACAGCGAGGCGGCCTGCGGGCACCACTGCTCACAGACAAGCTCCGGCAGCACCTCACCATCAGCTGGCAAACGGGACCATGTCCACTCTGCTCTCGCCATAGCGAAGTTTTAAGGGGACAAACGCCGTGGACAGGCGTCGCTGACTCAGACTGGCGTATCACACAAGTCAAACCAAATCTACTAATGTTTGCATATTTCACCAGCGATGATGCAGGCGACATAATGCATGCGGGCGCTATCAACAGAGCCTGAGCCAGTGTGGGAAAATGAATGGGAAGGCACGGCAGTGCAGCGAAATCAAAGCGCATGGCAGTTTTGCTTACATAAAAATATTCTAAGGTCAGAAAGAAAAATGATTGGTTCAGAGACAGCCAATCAGACTGTTGAGGAGATGGATCCAAGCAACTTGAGGAGGAAGACACCTGATTGATTGGTCCCGCCTCCTCTAATTTCTTGGACCCACCTCCTCTACAATCTGATTGGTTATCAATCTGAACCAATCATTTTTCTTCCTGCACTCTGGACATTTTTGTGTAAGTGAAACTCCATGAGCAAAATCAAAAAGTAGCCTCACTGCTAAAGGCTTACTAAACCCCTCCAGTTTTATTTGGCAGATAAGGCCAGCTTTAAAGCCACCCCTTAAAATTATTTTTTTAATTAGGTACACTGCAGAGATGCTGCATTATCTGAAGACTGAAATTGAGGGGGGGCTCAATTTTTGCTGTGAATGGTTTTGTCTTTCTTCATGGTAATGTGTGTTCAGTTGTTGGGAGCGATTTGTTTTTACTACATTCCTCGCGCCTTAACTTATTCCATTGCTGAGCCCCTTAACACTGACAGATGTTGCAAGTTGTCCTTTGAAAACAAACAACTTTCCTCTGATGTATTAAGTAGTCTGCCAAAAAGAACACATATTATACATGCGGGCATAAACTGAATTACATGGTACCTGGACCAACATGTGCCTCATGTTTAAGAGAAAACGCAACTACAAGCCTGCGAGCACTTGACTGTACTGATGTGTCTATGTTCCATAAAAATATGTGTGCGCATGCAATTATAAACTATGCACAAAAAAAGTTTGAAATATGGTTTAACAACAAAAAACACTAACTGAGAGGGCATCAATCTAAATTGTGTAACTGACAATAATGCTTTTAACAGATGGCAACAGATGTTACAGTTAGTGTAGTCTCTAATCTACACCTTTGACTCACAGTCACCTAAATCAACAAATAAAGATGGTGAATTTCATTGCAGCTTTAAAAACAACTAAACTACACCAGATTGGGATCAGGATCAGTTACAGAAGGATACATCTGACGGTCCATTTAAACAATCAGAGATTTTTGCTTCAATATTCATTGGGATTTGAATTTCTTCACCACCATCTACGTCATTTTTTCAATATGCACCAGAGAGTTACGGCACCTGTTCTCCTACCCGCTCAAGCGTGATCTCTTCATATTCAAAGTCCGCTTCGGTCCCGTTAACCTGGGAAAACAAGAGACGATGCATGAGCGACAGATGCATCTCGATGTGGCTCTGGACACCTCTGACGACACCCTCACGCATGGCTTCGGGAGAACGGGACACGCCGACTGCGCCGCGGCTCGGAGATCCATTCAGATCCTTCAACCCTCCTTTGCCCAGTTCAGGTTTCGGCGAGACGCTACAGAGACACCATTATTATTAACAAGCTTTAGCTACAAGCAAGATCAAGGACAGAGAGGTAAGCAGGGGCAGCTCTGCCTGCTCCCTCGTCGCGGACGACACACCACACTGAGCCTCTTAGACCCTGTCTGCGTACCTGCTGAATGAGCCATGGTGACTATTACTGTTTTATTTCTGCACAACAGGCACTGCTGTCCGGAGAGACCCAGAGATCTATCATTTATTTGTTTGTTTTTACCCAATGACAAAGCTGGATGTCCTTACAGAAGGAATTCAGGTTAAGTACCTTGCTCAAGGGTATACATCATGAGCTCCACCTGGGAGCCAGACCTGCAGTCCACCCTTGAACCATCGCGTTGGCCACGGAAGGGTCTTTCCCAGCACACTGCGAGGAGACGGCCAGATCTCCACGTCCTGGTTACGCTCGGGCACCGCGGACGACGGACGGGCTGTAAGCATCCAATCAGCCGCAGCGGCGACGTCTCCATTAAGAAGAGTGGTGGCGGCTGAATGTGGCTGCGTGTCGCTTTAGCGTGACGGCGTGTCGCTTTAGCGTGACGGCGTGTCGCTTTAGCGTGACGACGCGCTCCAGGGGCTCACGCTAAGCACAGGAGTGTGGGATGCAGGAAAGTGGGTCTTGTCAGACCTGGACTGGAACGGGGCCAGCAGGGATTAACCTCAATGGTTTCAAATAGGACAAGAACAGGGTCAAGTCCCTGGCTGTTCAGGCCACGGTGCTATAATGGCTTGAAATCAGCCCAGCAGCTGCATTACCAGTCATGCCCACAGAGCTGCTATGGCGGCCTGGTTTCCATGAGCCCCCCCTACCCCTGTCCCTGCCCCAGTCCCAGGTCCTGTCCCCACCAGCGGTGGCAGCGCTGGCCGTGGCGGCACTTAAAGCCCAGAGCTCCTTCTGCTCCCCACAGGGAGTGACAAACAAAGGGTGGCCGATTCAGGAGGCTCGGCCAGCACGGGGCCAGGCCGTGCATTTCCACCTGAACACACAACTGGATCCTGCTGCTTTTCTAAATGCCCAAGAAATAATTGCAGTTTTAAACGCCATGGTTATGTTTACACATCTATCTCCCCTTCTTCTAACCCCTTATCCAGGACAGGGGGGTGATGAGCCTGGAGCCTATCCCAGGGGGCAGACGGCAGGGAGAGCGTGCACACACCCAGACCTGTAACCATATCTTTGTAGCGACCGCTCATTCAGTTCTATGGGAAAAGTGCTAATGCTAACTATGAGAACCTTAACCCCTACCCAGCCCTTACCATAACCATAAGTAACCAATCAAAATACAGCATAACCCTGGAACTTGAACGCCTCTTAACTTGACCAACTCGGACATCGAATGGGTCTGTTGAATTTTTTTTTCGACTGAAATCTTGGAATTTGACTGTTTCTGCTAAAACCTGAATGGTTCGAGACGTGTTCAACTCTACTTGACTTCAAACTTGACCTCGACCAAATCGCAACTCAACCAGCCTTCTGGAACGAATTAAGTTCGTGTTCCAAGGCACCACTGTATGAGTTTTTGCATTTTTATTTTTTTGATTGTAGTCACAGATTTCTAGAAAATTTTCTAGTTTCCCCTTATGGACGTTTGTCAAAAAAATGGGTATAAATCATACTGTTGTTACACACACAGACAGATACACACACACCCACACACATACACAGACAAAACTGAGATACACACACAGACACAAACTCACACACACACACACACACAGATACACAGACACACAGACACATAGACACACACATACACACACACAGACACACAGATAGACACACTCAGATACACAAGCACACACAAACACACATACACAGACAAACTGAGATACACACACACAGACAAATAGATAGACACACTCAGACACACACACACACACACAATCACACACAGGCATACACACACACAGAAACTGAGATACACACAGACACACACACACAATCACACACAGGCATACACACACACAGAAACTGAGATATACACATACAGACACACAGATACACACACACACAGAAACACACACCACAACACAGATGCCAATTACCCTGGCCAGTACAGCAGAAAACCGACACTCCCAAGTAAACACAGGAGAACATGCGGACTCCACACATAGAACCAGGGGGTGGAATCGAAACCATGACCCTGGAGATGATGTCACTGTCCCGCCGCTTCAGAATCACAGCCTCTTATTTAAAAAAACGAGAAATCTGTTCAGATGAATATATGCAAATACAATTCATAAAGCCGTATCTTCTTCTCTGTCCCAAAACTAAAAAAAACAGCCCTAATGACTTACTGTGATAAGGCAAAGGGAACCAAAAGACGCGTGGAACCAAAGCACAGAAGGAGCCGGGGCGAAAGGGGCCCGCTGCAAGGCCGCCGTGACATGTAGGGACATGCGGCAGGGAGGCAGGAACGTGCACATGGCTGACCAGCAGAGCGGCGATGGAGGCACTCCAGGAAAAGTGTACCCTACATGCCTTTGCTTCCATGTATGAAAGGAAGCCTGTTCAGTGGCCTAAACGGAATTTCCTCTATTATCAAACAGCACAAATTAGCCACTATGCTCTGAGGTGATTACGGGTGGCTGTCACTGCTGCCAGACTTGTCTCCCGCTCCTCTCTCCCTCTCCATGCGTCATCGGCCTTCAGATGCGCAGTGAAGAGAGATTTCAGGTGGTCATTAAGCTTTTTAGCAATATGTGCCACTTAACTGCAATAACAACAACTTCATTGTAGGCAAATGGTGCTGATTCACGGCTGAAGTGGCACACGACTCTCCCACAAAGACAACCCACCCTCACATGTATATACGCTACATTTAAAGTGCAAAAATGTATCTGGAGAGCTTCCTGAGTCCACATCAAAGACTCTCTCTTTCATCTGGCTGCCCAGAATTTAATTGCTTAGACCTTTCCGGTTAAATTGAATAAAAAAAAAAAAAACCTTTCAGCATAATCCTATTAAGGTTCTGTCAATGAAATGAACGAGGTGGTTTCAGGCACTGGTAAGGAGGGAAGACATTTCAGCTGTGGTGCTGGGGGCTCTGTAGCCCTGTCGAACGGAACCCTGCACCATCACCTCATCAGGAGCACTCCAAGCCCACAACAATTACGTCATATCATGGACCTGAGGTCAAGGAAAGAAAAAAAAAAAACAAAGAAAATCCACATGGCTTGCGTTTTTCACAGCGTTTATGACCACATGCATTTGATCGACAGCCACAATCGCCATTAAAATGCAGACAAATTAGAGAACCTTAAATTGGAGCTTAAATAATTAATATTCATACATGCAAACCGGTGCTGAATTATCAGTCTGTCTACAACTGAAGGGACACAAGGAATGTGACTCAGTTGTAAGGCTGAGGTGAGAGGCTCCGGCTGGATACAGCACAGAAGAGAAATCGCATAGCAGCCATCCTCACTAACCCCAGCTCCTCACATCACACCCCAGCTCCTCACATCACACCCCAGCTCCTCACATCACACCTCAGCTCCTCACATCACACCTCAGCTCCTCACATCACACCCCAGCTCCTCACATCACACCCCAGCTCCTCACATCACACCCCAGCTCCTCACATCACCACGTTGCCCTGCGCAGCTAAACCCTGAAGACTCTCTGAAGTCTCCTTGCTTTGGCACGGCTCCGTGTGCCTCAAAGCTCCCGGAATGTCCATTCCTAACGGGTCAACGGACTGCACCCACGGGCAGCTGAGATGGTGCCAGTCCTAGCGTGGTGCCTCAGGCTGGGTGCGCCTGTGTGGGGGGATGGCAGCAGGCCACAGTGTGCGTCCTTCTTCATGGGGACGATGATTCCCGAGAGCGTGCTGCTCACTACTGTATGGTCAGCAGCGAGCAGAAGCGTCTTGGCTACAGGTGGGCGATATGGCAAAAATATTATATCGTGATGTTTTTCAGACAGGATCAGGATCCACGATCTTATCACAATTCTTTTTTACTATTTTGCAAGTTACTTAGCAGTACAACCAAACTAATTCCCCTATTTTAAAAATATAGCCCTATAAGGTAATAAAACAAAAAGATAAATGTACTCAAGTACATTTAGGGACTAACTCCTCTACGTCGTCCATGCTGCTATGCTACCACACAGGAAACGGGCTATGTGTTTCCCATTGCATGTTGGGACACAGGCGAGAGAGGAAGAGAGGAAGAGATCCAAGGCACTACCTACGGTTTGCTGTCACCGGGTTATTGGTGTGCAGAAACGGATTCGGTTGACAAAACAACTTTAGATGCATGCATGAGCCGTAGAACTGCAACTGATAGAATGATACTAACGACCTCACCGTAAAGGCAGTTTGTGGAGATATTTCAACCGTTCACGGTCTATTATCATCAAATCGCACACCCCTAGTCTTGGCTGCCACTCAGATGATCTGAAATGCAACGCAACTTCACAATTTGTGAAGTGTTGGTTTTGAAAACACAGCAGCAACACAAGTTAATTGAACATTTCAACAGTGTTACAATGAAATGTCCCTCTCCAAATTATATACCTTAAGTTTAAACATTTTACAGAAGGTTTTTGGCTTAAATTCATGCTTGGTTTGTACTTGCCAGCTACTAAAACTAATAGTTGTTTTCCAGATTAAACAGTTTAAGTAAAAATATGAACATGTACTTTATCACGTACAGGAATGTGGAACACAGGAATATAAAATACTAACATAAAAATCAATACAATTAAACAATTATAAAACACTAAAAATATGTCGTACAAAATGATGGGCAGTCTGTCTGTCACCCTGTAACAATGAATTAACTCCCCAGAGATACACATTATACTGACAGCAGTGTTTCTGTGTTATACTTTAAACCCACACTGGACAGCTGTTCAAAACCACAGACCAAGGCATCGACATGATCTACACAACTGACCTTCCTTAATCAATTAAGAGACCTTCTAACGGTAAAAACAGGATAGGGAAACAGGTACTGAGAAGTAACCTACATGCAAAAAAGGGATTGTTAAACCGCAGTCATCCATCTTATACACCCTGCATCCAGTGCACGCTGGTACTGTTTGTTACCACTAGAGACCACTGGAGCAGTTCAAGACTCCCATGACTTTCTGAATTAGGCCTGAAAACATTTGCCAATCAAGAAAGAAAAAAAATCAAGAATCAATTAGGAAAAAAATGTGATCTTGTAAAGCTTACATTGTGGATTGCAGGGACTGGGCAGAGAAAAAGCAGTATTCAGGATTCCTTATAACAAAAACTAAAGTTTTGTTAGTTACAGGCAGCAGACTAGGTAGCATGACATTCAAAGAGGTAACACGCCTCACAATCTGAAAATGGATGTTTTAGATGCAAATGGATGGTCTTAGGAGATGAACATGAAGACACCTACCTGCAGAGGTAGAAATTTCAGGTCCTGAAAGTACACATCCAGACCAAGATTTTGTTTCAACCAACCAGTTGAGTACTCTGTGACTCTTTATGCTCAACTGGTTGGTTGAAAGTAAATCATGGTCTGGATTTTCACTTTCTGGACCTGAAATTGCCACCTCTGCCTACCTGTCCTCAGCAGTATCAGTGTGGCCCTTTTCTCTGAAAGCGCCGGCCTGCTGCTTTCACCAATAACCACCGAAATACATGTAAATCTATTCTACAAATTAATTATTCTCCAAGGCAAAAGTGTACAGACAGCATGACTAAAATGCCACAGGTCCAAACACAGTAATAAGCTCATTCTGGCACAGGTGCATGAATGCGCCCATAATCGAGGAAGCAGGACGCTGATGTTTGACTCTTGGAACCGGCAGTACGGCCCCCATGCGTTTGACCAACAAGCTGCCACAGCACCTGTGATGCTAGATGAGAAGTTTCCTTAGCAAAGCGGTCCCCAGCTGTCACTTGTTGATCGGATTAGAGACTATTTACGTTTCCTAATTAGGCGTAGGAAACACCCAGTTTGATGTGCTTTATCCCTGGTACAACACACACAAGCATGTCTTTTTCAAATAGGCTGTCTTCAGTGACTGGGGACAAAAACCAGTCACATCTCTGACTGGCAGCTAAAGAAATGACAGCATGATGATCTGGGGGCTGTTCCACGAAGCAGGGTTTCTTGCTTGGCCGGATAACTTTTCGGATTTAAGGTAGTCTGGAGCTATATGTAATTGAACAAAGTCCATTTAGCTCAGACTACCTTAAATCCAACAAGGTATCTGGCTAAGCAAGAAATTCTGCTCCGTGGAGCACAACCCAGAGCTACAAGCCTGGATCCACACATTCATCATTTGATCCAATGAAGAACAGGCCCTTGTCCATAACCTCCAGACAGGATACTTCAGCAGCAGCAAGTGAGGCTCTGTTATACCAGATGTCACACAGTCCAAATGTTGGCAGGATCAACATCACTTTATACAGGATTAAACTCAGCAACATTTTAAGCTTTCGCTTTAATGACACATCCACCATCAAGTCTCATTAGCAGATACCTCAGCTATGGTCTAATTTACACACAGCACCTGTCCTTAGGGCTGGGCGATATGCCCTCAAATCAATATCACAATTAACTGAATATTTTTTTCTCCATTACAATTAATGAACGATTCTTTTGTTCTTGTTTTTTTTGCTCTCATATTTCATTGACAAGGTTTGTACTGTAAATATGCTCAAAGTGAATTATTAATACAGTATTTGTACAGGAATGATTCTGTCCCAAGCTTTTTGATCCATATAAGTGGTTGACCAATATAACCATGATCACTATAAGTTTCAACTGTATTTTAAATATTTCCGGTGCTGTATCCGATTAGTGGTAATACCTTTGGTAGCTGAAACTATATTTCCGCAGTGTTCACATTTGTTTGGTGTCTTCTACACTAAAGCCACAATGTGTCCAAACGACGGATACGGCATTTTTCTTTAACAAGCTGTTCGAGTTGCTCATTAGGCTCGGGGTGGGAGTTCACCTCCGTATCGCTTCCAGTCACAGACTGGATGGGGCGGAGTCACGTGACGACACACGCGGTGGTGAGTTTCTAAGGGGACAGTACATGAACACACACAGGGGAAACTATTAACCGAATTAGAAAAACAACAAAGTAACCGTCAGGCATGATTACGTCGATTACAGGGTCTAACTGTCGGTTTTGAATAATTTTCAATGAATCGCGCAGCCCTACCTGTCCTTGTGGAAGGACCGCTAACAGAAGCCGATTCACACTCAACTAGGCCTTTGGACAGAGCAAAGTTAATTCTACTGAGAAATGGACTACAGCTGGTGCTCTGCTTATTTCTCACACACCGCTGTGGTCTGGGCAGCCAGCTCTGACTGTCACACACACCAGCGCCGCACCAAACCCATAATCTCACAGTGTCCAGCCGCTGAGCTTCCTCACACTCGCGGAAAGCAGAGAGAGGCCTCTGCACTAATGACAGCTAATGGGCAACTGTCAGCAGGCCACCAACACAGGCTCTGGCACTGCGCAATTTATCATACCGCACAGGGAGAGCACTGACAGCACAGGGAGAGCACGTGGACAGCACAGGGAGAGCACGTGGACAACACAGGGAGAGCACGTGGACAGCACAGGGAGAGCACGTGGACAGAACAGGGAGACCACGTGGACAGCACAGGGAGAGCAGGTGGACAGCACAGGGAGAGCACGTGGACAGCACAGGGAGAGCACGTGGACAGCACAGGGAGAGCAGGTGGACAGCACAGGGAGAGCACGTGGACAGCGCAGGGACAGCACGTGGACAGCACAGGGAGAGCACGTGGACAGCACAGGGAGAGCACGTGGACAGCACAGGGAGAGCAGGTGGACAGCATAGGGAGAGCACGTGGACAGCGCAGGGCCCTATACAGGATTCTGCAACAACTAGACAAACAACTGAAGCAAGTTTCTTTTTAAATGAAAAGAAGAAGATTGAATTGTTTTTTAATATTACTATATATTTTTATTTATATAGTGCAACAAGGCTTCAGCAAAATTTTTGAAATAAAAACTGCTGTCATATATATTTCTGAAATAATTTCCATGTCATGTGTAACAATACTGTTAGGCACTATGAAATGCTGTAGCATAAAGATAACCCAGTTCCTCCCTGACATATTTGCAACAAAATTGAAAAGTGACAAGTTTATTTTGCAGGATACAAATGCATGCGGCAGGAAAAATCCACCAACTTACGTATGGCGGCGTGTCCAAAATGTCTGTGCTCACCACAACAGGGGGTGGATTAACCTAGGAATGAAGGGAAAAATACAGGTTACATGTGGACAAAAACAGGTGAAGTACACCTGGAATAGAGAATTCTAAGACATCTGCATTGAAACGGTATATGGATAATGACATCTTGGGTAGGCGCTTCACTGCAGGACAGCAGAATAGTTCAATATAAAGAAAAATAGTTATGTGTCTGCTCTGTGCATTCTAGAACGATACAGAGAGCAGTCATCAGGGATTAACGTGGACAGACAGACAGACAGACAGACACAAAGGACCTTTCTGCTCCACATGAAACACTGACACCCAACAGAAACCCAAATGAATGTAACAGTGGTGTATTATGGCTGCATTAATGTATCCCCAACAGTAACACAAAGAGCTGCTGCTCCTCTAATCTGTTACCCTACTAAAGCATCAGTGGAAGCGGAAGACAGGAGAAAGAATGACAGAAAAAAACCATGTGAATGAATTCAATGAATAACAAAATCAAAATTAAAAAATGAACCTGTGGAGCGGGCGTGGTGGTGACTGTGGTCTCGGCTAGGGCTGGAGAGACGGGGACCACAGGGATTATGGGAGCAGAGGATGGGACAGCATCTGTGTGCTGAACAACGGCAGGGTTCAAAGGTCAGGAAGCCATGGCGGACAGGTACAGAGCTGACATTCGTGAAATGTTAACAGTCGCAACACAGTGTATGAGGGACAGATTAACACAGCACAATATTGTAACTGGCGTGTCGATTAGGAGGTCAGTCTGGTGTGAAAATGACGTATGGCACATGAACCAGTGCGTGATGGAGGATGTGGTTTGGGTAGACAGGCATACCTCTATTCGATAGCATAAACCAAATGGGCTTCTGATTTATATAGTTATTTCTATAACCAAAGCAAGATTTGAAACTATCAAAACTTTTATGGTCCAAGGACTGCTAGATATTCGTCTAAAGCAGGGTTATTCAAATCACGGTCCTCCAGGTCCGAGCCCTGCTGGTGTTCCAGCCTTCCTTTACCTGTCAGTCAGGTGTGAAGCCTCTGACCAGTAATTATTAAACTAACTACCTGGGAGAACTGAAAACAAGGCCCTGGTCTAAAGGCATCATAACACAAACAATACAAAATGTTGGTTTAACTTCCTCAAACGAGCACCTTGCTATTATGGGAAGAGCAAAATCCACATGTCATTCCACAAAGACAGCAGGAGTCATTTTGAAATGCAAGGCTTCTCCAAAACAAATCTGCCCTATTAAATTTATTCCGCATTTTTTCCCCATGCATGAACAGGGAGAAACGTCTCCCACAAGCAAGCTAACCAGTGAAAGGTCATACTTCACAAAGACTGTGGTTGAAACGCTAATTTTGACTTCAGAGGATTACTGTCCCCTCCAAGCGTGGCCAAAAAAAAAACTGAGGGTACAGATGGACAGTGAAGCATATGGCTCACATCTCAGGAGTAGCCTGTAAGAAATGGGAGGCAACGGTGACATTCTGTATTAAACCTTCTTTTGGATCCACCAGAACATACGGAATATGGCTGGGTCCTGCTGATTACTGAACGTCTGCTGAACAGCATGTTTGATATGGTCCTCTGAGGTTTTAACAGTCAGCTTCACTGACTGGAAGCATGACTGGTTATGACAACAGCAAATGGGCTCAAGGCAAGACAACACAGAACATTTACATTATATTATGTTGATGTGATGCACAATAGTTGGATTCTTTAAGAGCTGGAAGTAACATTCAGGTTATGAGTGGTAAAAGGAGAAATGTGTCTTTAAAACCCTTGGTTGGTAGGCCTGATGGTGCAGCGTCAGTGTTTGCCCCAAAGTAACCGACAGGAAGCGAGTTTAAACAGACGGCGACTTGCAGAGCGTGACCATACCCCCCCAACACGGGTTCCAAGGCATTGCCTCTCCGAAAGCCATGCCCTTAATCATCAGGAACCTGCTGGCCAGCATACATCTGCTGCACAAATGTCTCCCCCTGGAGTCAGTTAAAAGCACAGCCCATCTGATGAAAGAGCCCCAGTTTCTGCAGCAAATCTCTCACACGGCTTGTGGCATGGAACGCTCTGCCTTCTTTACACGGGCTCCTCAAACAAGCTCTGCACGGAGTATCGAAAGAGGCATAGCAATATGTGAATACCCAAATAATAACAAGAAAGCAGGTATAAATGAATACATTACCTATATAGAGCATGTAACAAATGTCCCTTTCCATCACCCTCCACAACGTATTAGATTAAGGATTTTCTAGGACACTAACACATGCATTTGTACACCCAGCAGTTGGAGTGTTCATGAAGCCGGCTGCACACTGAGCCACGGAGGGGACAGAGCGGCCGGCTGCACACTGGGCAACGGAGGGGACAGAGCGGCCGGCTGCACACTGAGCCACGGAGGGGACAGAGCGGCCGGCTGCACACTGAGCCACGGAGGGGACAGAGCGGCCGGCTGCACACTGAGCCACGGAGGGGACAGAGCGGCCGGCTGCACACTGCACACGGGGAGATCAGAGGACTGCGGGACCCAGAGGGTGACAACATCGTTCCCATAGCTCCAGCTTCTGCTGTGAAAGAATGCAGTGGTGCGCTTCATTCTGGTCGGCACCACTGGGTCCAATGGGACGCAAAGCTGAGTGACAGCCCCCCCCCCCCCAGCCCCACTGCAGGTGATCATACCTCCCCAGCATTCACTAATCTAATTATAATTCTGCTTTGAGGTCTAGACCACAGCACACTCACTCTGAAGGCTGTGGTCTGCATCCACAGACTCCAGTGCTGTGCAAGCATGTGCATGTCCGGTCCTGGACATAACTACTGCCTCTCAAATGGCAGGTACTGCAAAGTCACACATATCATCACCAGCACCTGTTACAGAGGACAAAAACTATATGGTGCTTTTAAAGTGTCCAATGCTGACAAGGAGATGGGCTGTGAACACATGGGAGGCATGAATATAAAATTAGAACAAGTCAATAATACTGGTTATAGTCCTGCTTCATCTTCAATAGAGCCACAAAACAATGTTTGGTCAAGAATAAAAACAAAACTTAACAGGACAGCTTATTTTTTGAAGGCGTCGAATATACTATGGGCTAAAAACAAGGTATTAACAAAAAAAGACCAATATTCATGCTTTACAGCACACAGACCAAAGACAAACAAACTTTTATTAATATGGAGGACACACAGTAAAACCAACACACACCAGCGTACAGGAGCGTGTTTCCTGGTATTCACCAGTATTCAGACTTTCCCAGCTTGGTGGTGACTAGAATATAGAGCTGACTCACACAAGCTCACTCACTTCCCATGAAGACCAGACATGAACTACATAAATCCACTGTTGCACATCTCTGACATATTTCACATCACACACCTCTTTTTCTAAGCCACCTGATGCACTGAACCACGCACGCTCCACAGCCACATGACATACCTTTTCCAAAGAAAGAGTGGCCCACGAACAGTCTGACCACCCAATGCTAGAGGCTTGGACCTTGACTGTGCTTTTGGTGGGGCTCTTTCTGACACTGTCTCGGAGGTTAGTGAACTTTCCTCTGCTTTTGGTCGTGGCAGGCAAGGTGCATGAGCTATAGTGCCTGTGCGAGTTCTGCAGGGACTGATGGCTTGCTTGCTCTTGGTGACGACGGTGTTGAAACGGGTCGGGACTCTGCTCGTGGTTCTGGTGCGAGTTCTGGTTCTGGTTCCGGTGTCGAGAGTGGTGACGGGCCTGGTGCTGGTGGTGGGCCGGCTGCTTCTGAAGCAGAGCATTGTGGGACTGAGAATGCAGAAGCCTCTGGGTCATGCCGCGACGGCCGTCCGTGGCCCCCGTGCCGCCGGCACCTCCCTCCACTGAGGCGCAGCAGTATTCGTGTTTGCGGCAGTGTGTGGTCATTGCTCACCGGTGGTGGAGGGAGCAGTCTTCGTGCTGAATCCGTGCCTGGGCGTCCTCCAGCGAGTACCAGGGAGATATGCGCGGGGAACGCGGAGGATATCAACTCAATCCCATTCTCTGGCTCACCCTGTTCGCCGGGCTTCTAACTCGCTCTCCAAACTCGCTCTCTCTCATCCCGCCTCACTCTCTCACCAATTAATAAGCTCCAATGGGCACTGCACATGACAGCAGTCTTTTATTTCCCAGGCATGAATAATCGATCGGTCGCTGTGATCGTAATATCAGGACATTTTATTTGCATCGGGTGGGAATTTATGACCAGGATTTTATTTTTCTTTCAGTCACCAACTAATCTTGTTTGAGAAAAAAAAGACATTAAATGTTTTAAATCAGACAGTCTTTGGGTAAACTAGAGATGGGCATCCAGCTGCAGTTTTCCTATGATGCAGGTGGCAGTGATGGAATGTCACTGGTGTATTCCCCTCAATAAAGGTCCACACAGAAGAGAACTTTTACTTCAATTTTTTTAAAAAGGCGTAAGATGAAGAATTACACAAGCAAGTTTAAAATGTTACGGTAACAAAGTAAATAGAGGTAATAAATTGAGGCAATTGGAATAATTGCATACAAAATAACTAGCAAAAAAAAAACAAAAAACCCCGCACCTAAGCCGCAGTATTCGCTTAAACGAGCCGTATATATTCATAGCTAGTTTGCAAATGAAGGAATTCCAGTATATCCCGCACCATCCGCACGCAGCCAGATTTTAAAATTACCTTTCTTCCTTATTTTACTCTTACAAAAATGCGGCTATTAAATGTTCATTTCCAGTACAATGGAACTTAATACACGATGCTGGAAAAAGTTACCGCATAAATTCATATTTATTACATCATTAACCGTTTGGTGATTAGGCAGGTGGTGTTTTAAATGCTCTTCATCATGCTCTTCATCATGCTGAAATAGGTACCTTTGAGAGTTGTTGATATTTTGAGGAAATTCGTCGCCGTTTCTTGGATGGAACCATAATAAATTTTAAGAAATAACGAAAATAGCTTGTTTCTCCAAACCAATTACACTCTGATAACACAGTAAACAAATATCACGAGTACATCCTGTAAATGATCTTGATCAGATCATATTGTAATGAAATGAAAAAATACTTCTGATGTAATGTGTCTTAGGATGCCGATTACAGCAGGCTATATTAGGGACAGATGGGGTCTTAATGATTTAATGGAAGCAGCATTAATATTGCATAGAAGTCAGTTTCTGTTGAGCTGTGTATTTGAGTTTCTCGCTGGTGAACAAAGCCCCACTTCTGCTCTTCAGCACTAATGAATGAGATACTAAGTACGACTCATCCCAGGATTTCACACATTTCACCAGCTGGGTTGTCATACTATAAGCAAACTGCTGACCCAGTTTCAACAGAGACCAAACTCTGAATACCCATTTTATCACCGAGAAAGAATGCAGTGATAAACACTGGTACCAGTCCTGAAAGCTTGATGCCAATATATTCTACAACCCACATCTTTAAGCAGACATGTTGCGAAGCAGTTTCTGGGTAGTGTCACTACTGCTGTCACTACTGCTGCCCACAGCAGCCGCACTGGATACTGCGCGCTATTATAGCAGTATGCTGCGCGCTATTATAGCAGTATGCTGAGCGTATTATAACAGTATACTGAGCGCTATTATAGCAGTATGCTGCGTGCTATTATAGCAGTATACTGAGCGCTATTATAGCAGTATGCTGCGTACTATTATAGCAATATGCTGAGCGCTATTATAGCAGTATGCTGAGCGCTATTATAGCAGTATACTGAGCGCTATTATAGCAGTATGCTGCGTGCTATTATAGCAGTATGCTGAGCGCTATTATAGCAGTATGCTGCTATAAGCAAGAGACCCAGGCTTGGAGAGCACCCTTCCTAAAGTATTTCTGAATATTCAGAAGTTAGTAGACAAACATATATAAACGGAGCTTAATACAACCGAAATTTAAAAAATTCCCTATTTCAAACACATATTTACAGACAACTACAAACGTCTAAGTCATTTCTGTGTCTCTATGTCACCTTACACAGATAAGACACTGATAAGCACAGTGGCGAAAGAATACTATGGTATTTGGTGTTTGATATGCAATTACGTTTTTTTTAGCAACACATTTTTTATGTTTATATCAAAAGTTAATTGACATAATCAGCAGTCTAGACCGAAGAGCATCTGCATAGATAGAGGTCGCAGTATTAGTTTGTGGTGTTACTGCCATCTGCAGGATGTGCTCCTGAACTGCAGCTTTGGGTACATATTGTCAGCAACTATCAAAACAGCAAAGTTTACATATCAACCGCAATGAAAAAAAAAAAAAGCCGAAGTATTCTCCCTCTTGCTTAAAGAGCGGATGCAGACCACACTGAATTAATAACACTACTTCCAATAAGTTTAGTTTTGACGGGTCTCCTGAGTGCAGAAGTCTGCTAACCCTTCTGCTATCTGGTCTGCTTCAACGGCCGTTGCTTTATTGAGATAATTAAAAGGTTCTAAGTGACCTTGCCAGCTATTGTGTTAATTAGGCATCCAGTAAAACGTGTCTGAGGACCTCCGGGACCTGCAGCTCCTGACCCACGTTTCAGTGGGAAGCTTGGCCATGGCCCACCGTTGGATGGATGGATGGATGGATGGATGGATGGGAGGAATTGGGAAAAAGCAAGAACGGTACATTTCCCTGGAAGTGAATCAAGTGGCAGACTGGACCCCATTACATACTGCTGACGGCTCTCTTTGCTGCCCCCCCCCCAGCAGGGAGCATGTGATGTGATGCCACAGAGCCTTGGCCAATAGAGAGACTGTAATCCGCTCTGACCTTGAGGTGGCCCAAGAGCACGATAAACCACACAAAACCAAAACTTCATCCCCCTTCTCTTCGGCTTAGCTGCACAGCTGATCAACGAGGGGGGTGTTACCAAAGCCAACCACAAGGGGGAGGCGGGGAGGCGAGGGGTAATTTATCTGCTCTTGGAACTGCAGAGAAACAACCATCAACCATGATCAGAAGATGTTTACTGGGTGGAATAAGCGCTTGGAAAAGGTAAAACCTAATAGGAACTAGTTAAAAAAAGCTCTAGACAATAAGACTTTTCCTCTTTTATTAGCAACCATTATAAGTAGATTTGGGTTAAAAAGTTAACTTTTGGCTGCTTGACCAAAACAAAAATGATCCGTATAATGTTAATCTGGACACAGTACTAGTCTACATATATTTATTTGACCATATTCCCCAGGACTAGAGCTTTGAATTGTGGGTAATGTGTTTAAGGTGTCCCCAAACATGGTACCACCCTAATAACTGGTGATGTTTGATGGGTGATTTATTTAGTTCTGGTCTCTCTGTGACGTTTTAATTATCATAAAGTTTAAAATTATGGACCCAGTCAATGTAGACTCGTCTGTTTTGGCTTCATCATTTTCACTCCCTGAACTTCTTCACAATGAAAAGCTCAGAAAGCTATGAATTCCTGGGGAAACTGAATTGTCCTGGAGATGCATATTATAATAGCGACCACGGTGCAGACCAAAACCTTTCCCACGGTGCAGACCAATGCCTTTCCCACGGTGCAGACCAAAGCCTTTCCCACGGTGCTGACCAAAGCCTTTCCCACGGTGCTGACCAAAGCCTTTCCCTCGGTGCAGACCAATGACTTTGCCACGGTGCAGACCAAAGCCTTTGCCACGGTGTAGACCAATGCCTTTGCCACGGTGCAGACCAAAGCCTTTCCCACGGTGCTGACCAAAGCCTTTCCCACGGTGCAGACCAATGCCTTTCCCTCGGTGCAGACCAATGACTTTGCCACGGTGCAGACCAAAGCCTTTGCCACGGTGTAGACCAATGCCTTTGCCACGGTGCAGACCAAAGCCTTTCCCACGGTGCAGACCAAAGCCTTTCCCACGGTGCTGACCAAAGCCTTTCCCACGGTGCTGACCAATGCCTTTCCCTCGGTGCAGACCAATGCCTTTGCCACGGTGCAGACCAAAGCCTTTGCCACGGTGCAGACCAAAGCCTTTGCCACGGTGCAGACCAAAGCCTTTCCCACGGTGCAGACCAAAGCCTTTGCCACGATGCAGACCAATGCCTTTCCCACGGTGCAGACCAAAGCCTTTCCCACGGTGCAGACCAATGCCTTTCCCACGGTGCAGACCAAAGCCTTTGCCACGGTGCAGACCAAAGCCTTTGCCACGGTGCAGACCAAAGCCTTTGCCACGGTGCAGACCAATGCCTTTGCCACGGTGCAGACCAATGCCTTTCCCACGATGCTGACCAAAGCCTTTCCCACGGTGCAGACCAAACCCTTGCCACGGTGCAGACCAATGCCTTTCCCACGATGCTGACCAAAGCCTTTCCCACGGTGCAGACCAATGCCTTTGCCACGGTGCAGACCAAAGCCTTTCCCACGGTGCAGACCAAAGCCTTTGCCACGGTGCAGACCAAAGCCTTTGCCACGATGCAGACCAATGCCTTTGCCACGGTGCAGACCAATGCCTTTGCCACGGTGCAGACCATTGCCTTTCCCCCGGCACACATCTGGGCATAAGCTTCCTTCTACTCGCTGATAGCGCTCCCCAAGAAACAGAAAATCCAGTGGATATGGGCAAATGGGAGAATGGGCCGGCAGGTCCGAGCGGCATACCCGCACATGAACTGCAGGTCTCAGGGCAGTCCATGCCCCATTCGATGGCAGGCCTGCTGCCAGTACATCTGGCTAAAGACCTCCTAAAAAAACAATAATTTCAAGCTGACTGACAGCGCTGTCTTTGCTCAGGGGAAGCTTGGCACGAGTGGAGCTCATTCGCTATGTACAGGTCACATGCTCATTCGCTATGTACAGGTCACATGCTTACATAAAACAAAAGGCGTACAGTCTGGTGACAAGCTCTATATGACAATATTATTTTCTCTTTGTAACAGAACTGGAAGGTTTGTTCATTTTGTATAATCGAACAGAGAATGTTTTCTTGTGAAATTCTTCATGTAAGACTTACATACATATATTTATTTAGCAGATAGTTTTGTCGAAAGTGATGTACCAGTAAGAATCAGAGAACAGAGTCAGCTACCATGCATGGGGCAACCAGGGTCAAGGGTATGGTTACTCTGTCAGAGAACCCAAAACAAGGAGTATTACAGAAAAATATACTGATGAGCAGTTATACTCATAAAACTACAGGTTTTTTCCAGATAAGATGTTTTACCCCAATCAGCACTCTGGATACACTGTGCTCTGTGTGTGTGTGTGTGTCTCTCTCTCTCTCTCCATGTGTGTGTCAGACAGCGGTCTGACCACGCAGTCTCATGCAGCATGGAAGAAAGGATATTTAATCTTTGAAATCCATCTTTTTTATTTTTTAAGATTTCTATGTTCTCTCTCTCTCTCTCTCTCTCTCTCTCACACACACACACACTTTCCATACAGGCACCAGAGCACCATGCAGAAAAATGGCCAAGATGTCCATAGATGTGTCCCGCTGCCCGCTGCCCGAGGAGAGACCTCCCCTGCCGTCACCACATGTTTATGTGAGAGGCGCAGGTTCCGCGCTGACATCCCAAAGCACAGCCAAACATCCCCTTGCACATCCCCCCTGCACGTCTCCTGGGAGGCCGCTTAAGGCGAGGGCCTAGAGGACACGACTACAATCAGGCGGTGACATCAGAGGCCCGGGCCTTACAGAGCCAGCTGGTCCCCCCTCTTAGAGAAGAGCGGGGAGCTGGCAAGGGTCACGGGCTGCTGTGTGTGTCACGCTCACATTTCAGCCAGTGTCACAGTGTCACCGCTCAGGACACACACCCAGGATGGGCGTCAAACAGAACCACTCTGCAGTCAATCTTACAATCATAATAGTAATAAGAGCAGCAGCTCTCGGGTTTAAAAAGCACTGATGAAGACAACCAAGTACCTTTACATCAGCCCTTACAAATCAGCCCTTTTCCATTAAGATTCATATCAACATCTACCTAAAGATTTCACTGACAACCAGTGGACACTGAGGCACAGGGAAAATTAAGACGACGGACATAGATTTAAAAAGGAAGGACGGTTTAAAGATTATTAGTTCTTCAAAGACAGACTAAATTAAAGTTGTGACCAAGCGGCTGAAGCAGCCTAAAAACATAAAACCACTTCTTGGATGAAAAGCACAGATTGTGTGTAGCTCTGCGTATCGCCTGGTCAGGAGGAGCCATGGCACAGACGACCACGCGCTCACCCTGAGCGACGGGCTCTCAGACGAGCTCCACTGCTAGGTTTCACACACGAACACGGCAGCCCCATCAGCAGCCTGCACGTACGCCGGCCCACAGCGGCCCTGCACGAGGGAGGCTTTACCTGGCTGGCCCCGGCCGTGATGCAGTCCGCGAAGGCGCCACGCCGGCTGAAGAAGGACAGGAGCTGCTGCCAGAAGGAGGGCGGCTCCTCGGTGGAGCTACGCTTGGCCCACTGCCTGGGCCCAGGCCTGGGCACCCCCACCGCGCCATGGCTGTGGGCAGAATGACCGCGGCTGCCCCTGGGGTAGAATGTGTTGTTGCCGAAGATGTAATTCATTTCCAAGCAGAGAGGTGAGGCGGGGGAGACAGGGGGGGTGCCCCTAACGTCTTTAGGGCCAGGAGCGAAAGGCGGTGGCTGTGAGGCGTCTGAGAGGTGAGGGGCGGGGCTGAGAGGTGAGGGGCGGAGCTGAGAGGTGAGGGGCGGAGCTGAGAGGTGAGGCCTCCGGGGTACAGTTAAAGCATTCTCTCGTATTTCTGACAGATTCCGGAGCCTGAGGACGAAAACTCCATCCAGCAAAATCAGCAGCCAGTCATCCGCTCTTCAGCAGTGGGAGGCGGATCCAACGAAGCCACCCTGAGCATCTCCGCTCAGGGCTGGACCAGGAGGCACAGAGACACAGATCCTTGCCTGGTTACTTGCAACAATTTCCCTCCCTTGACAGAAGACCCGCTTGGGGATGCTCAGGCTGCTTTCTTTGTTCAAGACGGAAGAGAGGAGGAGGAGGGGGGGGGAAGAAAGCCCCCACACACACGCCCAGGCACACAGGCAGGCAGGAAGTACATTCAATTATCAGAACGGACACCCAGCGCATGCAACCAGTCACATCTCCGCGGCGACATCTCACGCAGATGACCAGTTTCTCTTCTTACAGGCACCAGAATATTGCCGCCTGCATTAAGTACGAATGCTAAAATCACACGGCGAAGCTCTTGGTCGAGACCAGCGCTCTTCTCCTCGCATTCCTGAAGAACCGTCTCATTCTACTGTGTGTCATCTGTGCAGCAGGAGCCACCATAAGGCTTCCACAAAGCTTCGGATTTGTCCTCCTCCATCCACATGGGCAGCCAGGAAGACAGCTCAGCCTCATCATAAATAACGATTACAGATTGCGAGCCTTCCAATTCCCAAACTCGGAGACCCAAGCCTGGTAAACGGGTTAAGGAGCAGGTCTGTGGAAGCCAAAGGAGAAGAAAAAAAAAAACAACAGCACAAAAATGAGCAAACAACTGGCGGTCAGATTCCCGCGAGGGAAAGATGCAGGAAGATCACATTTTCTCCAGGTAAAAAGAGATCCCTCTCTGGCCTGGGTGCTCGCTCTCCACCAGACACGGCAGCTCTGCCATCTCCCACACTCAGCCCATCACAAATGGAAAACAGGCTGTACCATTTGAGACACACACACAGAAGAAAAAAAACAACTCCCCGCTTGTGTAAATGGCAAATTCACCTTCTGGCTTCCTCGGCAGCGATCTCTAAAATAAACATATGCTGAAGAAGACCCCCCCCTTCCCGAGGCGAGGCTGCCTGAAGGTGTGCCACAGGTGTCACGTAAGGTAGTGGTGCCACCGGAAGCCGCTGTGCTCATCCCCGAGGAGCAAATCCATGGCAACTGGTTTCACATCAAATAAAGCGAGTGAGAGTCCCTGCCTCTCTCTGCAGTCTAAATTTACTCAGCGGGCTCCGTTCACTCGCGCTTGAGCAGCTGCCGCCTGAGCTGCGTGGCTGTATTCCGCTTTTACTCTCGGTTGCACAAACGCAGGACAGGCGTCCGAAAAGTGGCACATCTACTGACAGCCATGTGGAACCCCTATTGTAAAAAAGCCACGATGTACGCAGTTTAGGTAGGACCACATCCTTTGAAACGCCCGTCATTGCAGTATAACAGCTGATGTGTGACGGCCTTAAACTTAGCTTGTACCTGTAGGCAGGAAGTGATCAATACAGACAGATGCATCTGGAAGCTTATACTGACTGCCGAAATGGCCGCAGAAAATGGCAAGGAAAACAGCTGCTCGTTGACAGCGTACTCAAATCTGACCTTAAAAATATCGCAGTGAATCAATAATGCATTCCCAATTAAACACAAACACGCAGCATCTATTTTTGATGAGACTGGCACTGGGGTCTTCACTGTAAGTGATCCAGCTGGGAGCCGTAGTTGCCATCATCCAGTGGCATGACAATTAGGCCTTCCATCTCTCAGTGTCCCTCTTGAAGAGGTCATGGTGACGTACCCAATCCAAGAGGGGCTTCATGGAATAGCTCCCAAAAGGGCTTTGTCACTCAGTCATCTTCTCCTAGAAAGGGATAGGAGGTCTGCATCATGACCAGCTGATAAATGGCTCTGATTGGGGGTGTGTGTGTTCTGAACCACCGAGGAGCACGCTGAAGGTCTGCTGCCCGTTCAAAGACTTGGAGTGAATATACCCACAGCAAGGCTTGCGTTCCCAACAACTTACGCCCATTTCACTGACTTTCAGTTCAGAAATGAATCAGGAAATGATGTGGATCCAAGTAGTCAGTTCTAGGTTGCTGAAGGCCATTATTCTACAATTAACCTGAAGAGAATGAGGGTCACCAACAAGTCAGTTCTCACAAGTGTTTGTGGGAGCAGATGGTCACAATGTTACATTTTCAAGGCAATATTCTGAAACATACTGATGAACGTATCTATTTCAGGGTTACGTACATAGTTTTTTTACACACCCTGCAACGTCATGACACTACAGATGCTGATGCCTGCTCCAGTGTGTTAGATCTGCGGGAAACTTGACCACCATGAGCATAATGAGAAGTCACACACTGGACACAGACAGCAGCATTCTCTGTGTAAGCTCAGCTGTTAAAGCAGGAGATTGGGGACCTAGATCCAATACAGTTGTGTATGGGCCCAAGCTGGCTTTTGTCACAATATACTTGTGGAATTGCCTGGTATGGAGGCAGACACAAGCTTGTAAACTCATTCCCACGAGCCCATTGCTTTTCTGTGACCAAAACCTCAGCTAGGATTAGTGATGTACAGAGGCGATCGGTATCAGTTACCGCAGCTCGATCCAAAGCCCAGTCTATTTAATTTCCTGCATCTGCCTAATTCATGTGACTTGTACAGATAATAAAGTTAAATCACACACTGCAGTAATCCTGAGGAACATGGCTCAAAACTACAAACCATCGGGATGTCAACTGTGTGGAAATTATTTTGATTGGAAACTCAAAGTAGCCCAACTGCTACCTTTGGAGACGTGGTAGCAACAGCGCGTCATATGATACAGCGAATACAATCAGGCACTTACAGAAACATCAAAGGATGAATACTGTGTAATAGCAAGGCTTATCCAGACGGAAGAATACACCGATGCTTACTGTATGTGTATGTAAATTAGGGGTGAGGAATCACCAGTGACCTCCCAACAATATCATCACGATACCAAGGTGCCGATTCGATATGTTTCGTGATTCTGTAAGTACTGCAAGTCTATAAATATCCTGATTACATACTATTTTTTTTTTTTTTTGCAATTTTAAAACCATGAACCATGAAAAAAGTTGAGTCATACCACTAAAGCTTTATTCAAGAGATGCACAGCTAAATCGAACATGAGTATATGTAGCATAACAATCTCCCCCCTCAAAAACCATTGGCAGCATTTAAACAATGCAAAACAACTTCAAACACAACAGTATGAATGCTAACTTAAAATTAGAAGCTAACCAAAAGCTGCAATTTCCTGCTGTCATGTCATAATCTACACCTAGCAAATGTTTGTATGTGGTTTAATGTTGAGAATGTTTAGCTTTTATGCAAAATCAAGAGCTGGTCACCATGATCTGGGGTGAGATTACTCATCTGGGCAGTAATAATTAAATGCAGCCAACTCCTAATGACGTTATTTTTACGCCTCAAAAACAAAAGGCAGCATTTAAACAATAAAAAATAACTTAAAATATCACAGTATAAAATTTCAAATGAGAGCGACAAAGTTTGCAAGCAACATGGCTCATGTCCAACTCCTTTTTATTGTTTAAATTTTGAAAGCAAAAGTTCCTCCATAAATTAAATTTCAACTGTGGAGCGCACCAATCTCTGCCATGTCATCCCCTATTCCTGTTATTGCTATTGGAGTCCAATGTGCCATTACATGAATTGCCGCACAAAAGTATAGCAATACATAACTGAATGGATTTTCCCCCCTCATTGCTAATGTGTATTTAAATATCTGTTAAAACATCAGATCAGGACTCTGAACCAGCAAATGTCAATACTGAATGGATCGGAATGGAGTTACAAAAAGGTTAACTGGTTCATCTGCAGATAGGATATCAGGCAACAGCTACAAAGACAAACGGGACAAAGCCCATGACATGGATCGGATTCAAGGTACCCCAGTTTAAATGGACTTTATATTTGTTGACTTACACTCAGCCCAGACTGCCTCAAATCCGACAAGTTATCCGGCTAAGCAAGACATCCTGCTTCGGTATGCAGGCCCCTGGACCATAAGATGGGCTTCCAAGACTAGTTTGGAGAGAGAAACTAGCAAATATCATTCTCGATTTTCACTACCACTTTTTAGCTAGTACCGCCTACCACCATTATGTCTGATAGTTCATTTTTTGTAAGTTTTCACTACAGTATGATTTTTGTACACAACAGGTCAGACCATCGTCTGAAGAAGCAGGAGGGGTGGCAGTCTTAGGAATAAGAGTCAGTTGAGGCAACAGGCTTGATTAGTTCCACCTGTCCTCCATTTTCACGAGAAACATAAATTGCTGTATTTTATTTAGTCCGCCAGCACCCCAGAACTATTAGGACAGGACTTGTGAGAGATATAAGTTCCGAGCTGCTCTCCACCTGCCAGAATAGTGTTCTTTTCTTGTTTGGTCTTCAGGGGCATTGAACCCTTCCTTGCCCCAGCTGTAGAGGAAAATCCCAAACCCCAATAAATCAGTAAACTTTGATCCCCTGCATATTCCCCATGTCAGGAAGCTCTTTCCACTAACCCATATGGTCTTTGAAAAAACAATAAAAGTTGCATATGAAAATTTCCAAAAATGTTCCTCAAATTTCAGCTACAGCAATAAAGAGTGCCAAAACATCACTTCCTTATGTTCCTATATAGCTTTTCTGCTGGATACAAACACTTAATGATGTCAAAATATTCTTCTTTCCACACTAACTGAAATATTTCAAGGACGTTCTGAAATTTACGTGATATCGGCCTACAAACACGAAGGAACTAAGAGATGATGTAGCAATTTGCTCCCCCAGAGTATATTATTCTTGTCCAGCAGCATCACAAAAATAGCTCCCAGCATACAAGCCCCACCCCCCATCCCACCCCGACAGCAAACCAAACAATCAGAATGCACAGACAGACAGATGCAACAGTCCAATGATGGGTCAGAGGCAGTTTGGATGGGCGGGCCATAGGGCATGGAGACCAGAAGCACTGCGAAGATGAATGCAAGTTGACCTGAAGGAGAATCTGAAGGGCTTAGTTGGCAAGACGCCTGGTTCCGGAAATGCTCACCAACTGTATCAGCCCTCTGTCAAGAGGATGGTTTTCATTATTCAGGAGAGTAGAGTCTGACCACCACTGCTTCCAGACCCCGAGGTCCTATGACAGAGGCAACTTCCCTCAAAAGCTCATTCGGTTTACCAGCCTCCTTCACCTAGATATTACCCCCAACCTGGCAAAGAGCAGAACAGAAAACCTTCATACCACTTCCTGCTCCTATGACACCAACATGCATCACACAGCGTGCTTATGGTCTACATCTACAAACGAACCTTATGGCTCATTTCTGCTTTCTGATGGACTTCTCAGAACGATGGACATTCAGCAGTTGCTCTCTGGCCATCACCCATCATAAAGGTGAAAGACTGTGCCTCATTCTCATTGCAAGGTGACCACATTAATAAAGGCAGCCACTCGTCCCTTTTACGTCCCCTGGGCTCCGTCCTCATAGCCGCCCCCCCTTATCTAAAGCAACAAGGGCTAAATAGATGCCATGGTACAAGGACAAACTCTGAAACTGCTCGGTCGCTGCCAGGTGCCACCTGAGACTGCGAGGCCGGGCATATTCTGGGTCACATGATCAGCGTGTCAGTCTGTCAAGTTAAAGATGGACCATCACAAGCTGCCGTGAGCTTGGATTTTAGTTCTCATTAACATGGGCTGCAGCCCCAGTCAGCAGACTGCTAGACGGGCACGCAGTGTGTCTTAGGAGCAGAGCAGTGTTCCCGGGGAGAAAAGTACAGCAAGCTCAACGTCTGGCACAACTGAGACCACGAATAACTACAGTGCGCTTCAGTGCAAGTGATTGCTTTTAACAGTCACTACAGCTATGACTAAGCACGGCTTTCCCGTTTTTCGGTTAGAGAAGTGACAGCAGGGTTTGTCACTGGCTGCGTTCGCAGCTTCTCAGAGGTTCAGCTTCACATGGGTTTGCCTTGAAATGCGAATCTAGTCACCAGATGTTAGCACTGCAAATCGGAAGCGTCTGCGGCAATGAAGGGGTCATATGCCAAAATGGCCCCACCTGTCACATGCCCCCCCCACCTGTCACATGTCACCTTTACCCCCCTCTACAATAACCAACCAACAGGTGATGAGATCTGCATCCAAGTCCAGACCTGCTTTAACCTTGTTCGGTGTTTGCTGGCAAACTTCCAGAAAGTACCGAACGTGTAGTGTCTGGTCTCGTGGTGCCAGCCGGACCCTGAAGGGGCCACACCAGCTCTTCTGAAAGAAAACGCAGCAACTAACAAAAGCGTTATTAGTAATACTGACCTCTGCAGAGTTTGAGGGAAAAAAAGGAGATTTGTAATCTCCTGTGACGTGTGCTTGGATCAAGCGGGCTGAAGTGCTGACCATCACCCTTAATGGTCATCTTCACTGGGAAACCTCAGGCCCAGTAATGCCCCACCAGACAGAGGGAGACCTAACGTCAGGTGCTGTGTTTTGCATTACAAACTTGAACCAATGAGCAGAAAGGCAGACAGCACATGACCCCCCGCTCTCCGTCAACATCGGACACAAAACCTATATTACATTGTTTTGAAAGTTGGTGCAAACAGTGAACAAAACCCAAGGAGGAAGAAATAATTTAAAGCAGCAAATTGAGTGACTGGTCCTTTAAAAGTGCACTTAGCTTTACCAAACAAACAGTAACAGCAGTTAAGAAAAGAGAATTCCGTAGCAAATTAGCTGTCTAATGCGGTTATGCATGCAATCACTGGCCAAACCCACGAGGCACGAATTACCCTAACAAATACAACAGTGGCCTGGGCCAGTTAATGGAATAACATTTGGGTTTTTTAACTACCGTCTAAGATCCTCTTAAAAGGTACAACAGGGTATTCGTGGTTCCCCCAGCCAAAGAAACACAGCTGAAGAAGCAGCAGTGACCTGCGTGGGTTTTACAGGCGTGAATAGAGGGAGACAGTAAACGGATCTCCGTCTCTCTTTCACGCGTGGAATGACCCGGACCACAAGTCCCAGCTACACGTAACGGAGTTAATGAGCGGTCCATTATCAGTCTGCTACTCTCGTTAAGGCTCAGTCCAGTACACAGTCCAGCTCTACGCTGGCTTTTTAAAAAAATAAAACATCATTTCAGTCCTGGAAAATATCACGCTACATCTCTCTCTGCCCCAGCCCCCACCCCCATCTGCTGGATGCTTCTCTTCTCGGAACGCTTAAAGAAATTGCCAGATTACTGCCTTAGCGTCAGTAAGCAAGGAAACAGCGAATGCGTGAAGGAGCAAGATGTACAAGCCCAAGCCCCCGCTTGGCTTCGTCCTGGCGTTCATGATCTCGGCACGGCTTGGAGAGACGGCGATCCCGGCCGGCAGTAACCGGCAGCCTCGCTGTGGAGGTGGCTCCTCTCAGCTGTCCTTTTAAATGATTCACACGCGCCGATCAGAACGGCTCCCACCGGGGGGGATGTGGCACGCATTCCAACGAGCCAGGCTCCTGCTCACCGCCGCCACAGACCTACCAACAGGTGCAGACTCTTGGTCCCACGCAGGGTCCGGATCAGGCGGCGGCCCATCCTCTTAGCGTACCACACGGAGGCTAGCATGTCGCAGCACGGCTCCCGGGGCTGGGATTGCGTATGATGGACGGTGGCCCCCCTCCCCTAGGGGCCGAGGAGGCCCGTGGCCGAAAGGGGATGGGTGGACGGGAGGCTGGGGGGGGGGGTCTATGGTCCCGCAGGCGACAGGACCCAAACTTTTCCCTCCCTGCGTCTGTGGAAAACGAAAGCGACGGTGGATACAGGCGTACCCCGGAGGAGAGCGTCGTCCACCTGGGGGGCCGGTTGGGAGAGGGTGCCGGGGGTGCACCTTAGATCAGTCTGTGATGAGGGTGCCCCCCCCCCCTCACCCCGTCAGCTTCCAGCTGCAGGATTCCCGGAAACTGCCAGAGCTCGGGGAGGAGGCAGCTTTGCAGTGCTCTGGATTTCCATCTGCTTGCTTCCCTCCGAGAAACGGGGGGGGGGGAGCGAGAGAGAGGGACTTCCCCCGCCCCCTCCTGCTCCCCTCAACCGGCCGGCAGCCGCGGCCGATGTGATTGGCGGCGAGCTGCAGGGTCTGGCACACCAGAGGGGGCCAGCGAGCCGGGCCGAGAGAGACAAGTGGGGTAGGGGGTCCACCATCAAGGCTCAGCCCCCCCCCCCATCCTTCTCCCCTTTAAATGAGTCAGCAGAGGAAGCTCCCTGAATGCTGACTAAGGACGCTGCGGTGAGCCTGCGCGCTCCTGCAACCTCCACTGCAGCCCGTGGTGAGTCTGCTGCTTCCCCCACACTTCCCTCGCTCGGCCGTCTGACTGATCCATGTCCTTTTTACCTGAATGGCTGCTGCGCTTAGTCCCGATTCGCAGATACAGACACGCCGGAGCTCTGAGCCCTGCGCACGACCCAGTTAATGTCCTCTGCAGGAACAGGGTGCCCGTCTGCCTCGGCTCCCTCCAGACACGCGAACGCCGGTGCTGACCATCTCCGCCAAGCCGCTTTAATGAGTACGGCACCATACCTACAGCCGCAGCACACTGTCATCATCCAGCGTCTGAGGAGGTTAACTTTAAAACTGTAAGATACTCAAATAATTAATGAAGCAACAAATTAAAGAATTCCCTTTGTAGTTCATAAATCAGTGTGGGTAAAAGCACATCACTAGCTTAGAGGAAAAACACAAAAACATCTTTTAACCCTTTAAAGTGGCATATGAAACCATGAACAACCCTGGGCATATAGTTTATAACAGATAGTTATATTGTTAAATTTTTTGCTCACTAAACATACTTTTTATTGAAATAAAACTCTACATAAACCAGCATAATTGGAATTATTTTATGATGCACATATGGTTGTATGTTATGCCAAAATATGAAGGCAGGATTAGTGTCAGAGAGAGACGTTTAATTTCACTAACAAGGATGTTTAAAGAGACTGTGGAGCAGAGTGTCAGGTGAAGACTGGAAGCTGGGCTTCTCAAGTTAATCTCTGCAGCGTGACATGGAGGTCCACAGCAAACCACTGACACAACTACAGCGTAAACCCACAATGCAACAGTCCTTCTGTCCCATCAGCAGCTGACATTAACCGCTAACAATACACTTGGCGACGTTCTAATAGGACGTCGTCCCCTTGATTCACATATTCATGCCCATTTTTGGCACCTTCTCATAGTTGGGAAGCTGATGAGCACCGGAAGGATGGGCACCTCGCCAGCCAGCAGCGACCGGGAAATAGGACATAGCTGGCAATCTAGGAGTGGTCCAACCAGGGGGAGAGACATTCTTCCCTTGCTGGCCTTGAAGCCAATGCTGGAAAGAAGCCAAGAAGAAGGAAAAGGGAAATGCACACATGCTTCCTGCAGGTGGGTCGGAGAATAATCGTCCTGAAGGAACAGCCACTTCCTTCCTAAAAAGGAGGGACTACCAGAGGATGACCTCTCTGGAGGAACAGCCACTTCCTACCTACAAAGGAGGGACTACCAGAGGATGACTGGTGTGAAGGAACAGCCACTTCCTTCCTAAAAAGGAGGGACTACCAGAGGATGACCTCTCTGGAGGAACAGCCACTTACTACCTAAAAAGGAGGAATTACCAGAGGACGACTGCTCTCAATGGACTGTAGGTGACCCTCTTTTCTGTAGTGTTCCCTCATTCCCTTAATAAATCTCAGCCCTAAAGGGGCACTGGCCTGCACCCTAGTCTCCAGAGTGTCCTTGGCCTAAATACTGTGGTATTAAATCAATGATATTTGGGGGTGTGGCAACACTAAACTAGAGTGAACACACATCATAGTCATTGACAGCATTTTAAAAATGAGATTTCATCACATTTCCTGTGATGAAGGACCCAAGCAAGGTCCGCGACTCTCATATCAGCACAATGACCCAAAGCCTCAGGTCCCCACCTCTCAGAGCTAATGAGCTCTACTTGGCCACATTAATCTATCATCATCCAGGTGACGCTAGCAGGGTCCTGCTAGCGTCAGCCTTACTCAAATTCAAACAGAAAACAGTGCAAATGATTACATTTCGGTCTCCATTATCACAAGACTGAATGCCTCAGAATCCACCTTCCCCGATGATCCAGGAGCGAAGCAGCATGAAAAGTGTGCACTCCTGACTATAAAGAGCATTTCATCCCACTTACACAGGGTATAAAGCTCGCACAGGGAACATCAACCCTAACATGCCCCATTTTCATGGTGCAGGAAAAAATTTGGAGTAACACTTTAACAGTCACCACTCTCCTCAACTCACCACCAAGAGATGAAAAGATTAAATTAATCCAGGAGTCTTGATAAATACATTTCAACCAAACTTCACTCCTTGTAAGTACTTAGCAAGTACGGGGAATGCTACAGGGTGTGTGTTTTCACAATCGAAATATGGTGTTTGAAAAAACTAAGGATGAATTACAACTTGAGCCAGGAAAAAAACCCTAGCTATTCAGGAGTGATAAATCCAGGCTATTATCCGATTTATATTAACAGACATGCGACACTCAAGGCACAGTCAACAGCTAGTTACCTTGACAACAGGACAAAAAGCAGGGAATGTGGTTCTGCCCTTGTAAACGCATTTCATTTTTTAAGTGAGTGAATCCATCTATATTTATACCTACAAATTTCGGAGTATCACATCACAGATTCAACAAAACCCTTTAGAACGGTAATAAGATTCATTATAGCCTGTTTGGAGGCCCAGGTGGTGAAACCATACCAAATGCTTTCTTGGAAAACTTCCCTTCAGAAAATTTTTAACATTCATGCATGTATCTGCAAAGCCAAAAGGAAGGTTTCAGGCATTTGAAAGTGCAGCTAATTTGATGGAGCCAGTTGAGATATATTTTAAGGATGTTGGCTGCACATGGACCAAGACACTTTCAACATAACTAGACAATAACTCTCTCTTTAGGTTAAAACGAAGTCCAACTCTTCAGAGAACAGGCACGGCTCTTACATCAGACTTGCTGACGTAAAGCTACGCAGCAAAATTCAATCCATATAAAACTAGATTAAAGGATAAAACATTACGGACACATCCGAAAATATACACAAAAGCATACCAACACAAATAAAAATTCAAACAGCCACTTAATCTACCATCAGTAACTGGTAGGACCAAAATGAAAATGAACCAGTGCGTAATATATGGTTGCAAAAAAATTTAAAAAAGAACATTACAGAACTAGATTTGCTCATGCACTTGGAAACCCTGCCACCTAGTGTCAACAGAGCATACAGCAACAGAGAAGAAATTCACAGCAATACAAATACTCCCACACGAAGAATGCGTCACCTGACCAGGATGGAAAGGGCCGGGTGAAAAAGGAGAGCAACCTTATAGATGTACGGGAAGCATGGCTACCACAACTGGCAGGCTCTCTAGCACACAAAAAAGCAGCACATCCAAATGACTAAAGGTGTTACCTGCAGGAGAGTGTCACTTTGAGGGTACAAGGCAGAAAAGGTAGGGGTGGTGATCTCCTCTGCTCTCAGAGCCGACGTTCCGTCATAGACACATTCCAGGGACTCAACCTACAAAGGAAGCATGGAACTAAAGAAGTCACAATGAGGGCAAACACACCATACAGGACTGAAGATAAGTGAGAGGCAGCATGGAGCACACTGGACAAACACTCACAATGGGCATCCACTGCAATAAAACAAAGTATGAATAAAATCAATAAACAGCATAACCGGCAAGCTGCTGATAATGAAGACTGCTGCTATGGTGAATGAAGGGTGGTCATGTGACAGCTTGAGGCCAAACACTTAAACTGAAGGATGACGGTGTGCAGCAGCAAATCTGGTCTGACCAAGTGGAAATGCCTGAAGACACAGAGTGAGATGGATGGAGGGCATGAATTCAGGGGCAGAGAGGGTACCCAGCGACTCGGCTCGCACAAGTGTCCAGGCATTCAGCTCGCACAAATGTCAGGAGAGACTCAGCTCACACGAGTGTCAGGAGAGATTCAGGCCACATGAATGTCAGGAGAGACTCAGCTCACACGAGTGTCAGCAGAGACTCAGCTCACACGAGTGTCAGGAGAGACTCAGCTCACACGAGTGTCAGGAGAGACTCAAGCCACACGAGTGTCAGCAGAGACTCAGCTCACACGAGTGTCAGGAGAGACTCAAGCCACATGAATCTCAGGAGAGACTCAGGCCACATGAATGTCAGGAGAGACTCAGGCCACATGAATGTCAGGAGAGACTCAGCTCACATGAGTATCCAGAGAGACTCAGCTCACATGAATAACCAGAGACTCAGCTTACATGAATACCAAGACACTCAGCTCACATGAATACCCAGAGAATCAGCTCACATGAATACTGAGACACTCAGCTCACAGGAATACCCTGAGACTCAGCTCACATGAATAACCAGAGACTCAGCTCACACGAATACAGAGACACTCAGCTCACATGAATACCCAGAGAATCAGCTCACATGAATACTGAGACACTCAGCTCACATGATGGGCCGAATGGCCTCCTCTCGTTTGTAAATTTCTTATGTTCTTATGAGTACCCTGAGACTCAGCTCACATGAATACCGAGACACTCAGCTCACATGAATACTGAGAGACTCAGCTCACATGAATACCCTGAGACTCAGCTCACATGAATACCGAGACACTCAGCTCACATGAATACCGAGAGACTCAGCTCACATGATGGGCCGAATGGCCTCCTCTCGTTTGTAAATTTCTTATGTTCTTATGAATACCCTGAGACTCAGCTCACATGAATACCGAGACACTCAGCTCACATGAATACCGAGAGACTCAGCTCACATGAATACCCTGAGACTCAGCTCACATTAATACCGAGAGACTCAGCTCACATGAATACCGAGACACTCAGCTCACATGAATACCGAGAGACTCAGCTCACATGAATACCGAGAGACTCAGCTCACATGAATACCGAGAGACTCAGCTCATATGAATACCCTGAGACTCAGCTTGCATGAGCGCCTGGAAACTCTTTCGAGAACACAAAAAGCTCACTGCATGTTAGAGGTGTACCAGCGTAACACTCCACTGAGACTCCCAGGATTAATCTGATGATAATGCACACTAAGGCAAAGCAAACCCAAAACGGATGCCCCATTTTTAATGTACCCATGGTAACTCCATTCTTCCCTCAGAATTCCTTTTTTAAAACTCATTTTTCTTAGTCCGCGCTTCGGAGCGCTGCTAAAATGGGCGGCTGATGGCTGTATCTGCAGGCTGTTACAGGTGCAGTGCAGTCGTGGGCTACCTCTACTTGGGAGCATAGAGGGCTTCAAGATGTCAGTGCCATCTGGCAGCCGGAGCGGAGCCAGGGGCTAGCTGTGCCGAGAAGGAGACGGGGAGCCTGTGGAGAGGACACGAGCAGCTCGAAATGACACTGCGCCTCGCGAGCCACACACACAAAACGGGAGCGGCCCCACGGCCGACACGACGCCTTCCCACAATGCCGCTATCACGTTTCTGTTGCACTGCGTAAGAGCGTTACGCGTTGTGGTAGAGCATGAATGAACGAACGGCAAGCGTGGAGAAAGAAAGTGACAAACGGGTGTGGAGGATGAACATGGCCTTGTGGAAGGAGGACAGTATTATGACGCTGCCCTATGCAGCTCAACACCCAGCCTGCCCTCATGGGGACACACCAAGAGCAGGGGGACCCATGTGTCACTTCACACCCGCCCCCAGAGCCATTCTTCAGCGACCCGTTGATCAGCACTGTGAATTTCCTGCATGCTGCAGTACTGTTGGGTTTGTGTACACACAGCTCATCGTATCAGTAACATCTATCCCTCCATCCAATTTCTGCAATCCTATTCCAGTTTGCAGGGGGGTCTGGCGCAAGGCATGGGACAACCTAGGGCGGGGCGCCAAACCATCGCAGGGCACACTCACACACCATTCGCTCACACGGGCACACCTACAGGCACACCTACGGGCAATTTGGTAACTCCACTTCACTTTAGTATGTTTTTGGACTGTAGGGGGAAACTGGAGTACCCAGAGGAAACCCCACAATGACACAGGGAGAACATGCAAACTCCACACACAGGGAGCCATGGCGGAGACTCGAACCCTGGTCCCAGATGTGTGTGGCAACAGAGTGAACCACTGTGTCACTGTGTCACCTGAAAACGTCCAAGCTTTTGACCAACATGCAAGATAAATCAAGCGATGACCGATGCATTTTTAAATGTGTATCAACCAGCAGTGAGCTTGTGCGTTTTTTTTTTTGGATGGGAACCACAACAGCAATCTTAAGTGAGGAGAAACGGAATGCAAGGGAGACATAAATGGGGTGAGTGTGCTGATCAGCCATTCAGGGTTGCACAGAATGCAGTGCCAGTGTAAGCAGACACACAAAAGGGTCACACTGACCACAAGATGGCGCAAGGGAGACGTGGATCTCAGTAAATCCCAGGAAATCTATTTCCGTCATTGTGCCTTACTGCATAAATGTATGTGCATGTATGTATGCGTGTGCGTGTCTATAAATGTATATATATATATGTATGTATGTATGTATGTATGTATGTATGGATGGATGTATGGAAATGCATATATGACGTGGATTCATGCCATTATGAGCTTTGGAGTCGTGAGCTCTGGGAAGAGAATACCAGCAGCTGAGCCACAGGTCAGTGCCGAGGCAGCGAGCCGACCATCAGCGCTTGGGCTGGGAGCCAGAGTGAGACGTGAGCCTCGAGGCGCGGGAAGCGAGTCGGGAGGCCAAGCCGGAGTGGCGTGGGCTGACACTGGCGATGGGGCTGCAGATCCCCCCCCCCAAGCAAAGAGCACACGCCACCTCTTCCGGTTGACGGTTCCACAACACGACAGCCACAATCCCACCCCGGGCTCTGCAGTCACTTATCGGAGTGGAAGGGCACGATTCTGGGGTCGGTCAGTAGGTCCACTGCAGGTATGCAGGTACTAGAAAGCCAGTAATGGTTCTGATAGCCACCGTTGCGGCATGTAAATCCACCCTGAGGTCCACACTCCAGCATCACGTGACTCTGCACAATTAAGGAAAATAAACTCACAATAATAATAGTTAACTTATAGCAAGAAACTTAAAGCTGATGGTCCATTATATTTGCAGAAGCATTTAACATGGGAAATCCCAAATTTATCTGAAATACTTTTTGAGGGACATCAGCTACAATGTATCGTTTTGACCAAGAGGGACGGTAGCCAAGAGCCAGTAACATACAAAAACATACTTTAAAACCGAGGTACAGGTTTTGGTGTAGGGAGCACTGCATTCCCAGTATCACCTGGTAAAGCCCCGATGCCGGCATTGGTGTAGGGAGCACTGCATTCCCAGTTTCACCTGGTAAAGCCCCGATGCCGGCCTTGGTGTAGGGAGCACTGCATTCCCAGTATCACCTGGTAAAGCCCCGATGCCGGCCTTGGTGTAGGGAGCACTGCATTCCCAGTATCACCTGGTAAAGCCCTGATGCAGGCTTTGGTGTAGGGAGCACTGCATTCC
>JAOYFF010000034.1:2650773-2666573 GCA_025773925.1 Cryptomyrus ogoouensis
GATTTCAAAGGGGGCCTCTCCCACTCCCCTTTTTCCCCAAGCACCAAAAAAAAAAATTATGGGCAAAGGCCAAAGAGCTGAAAATTGGCTGGGAGGTTGGGAAAGCCTAGGCCGGCCCCCCCCCCCCCCCCCCACTGCTCTGAAGGTCAGGTCACTTCATGCTCAAGGAGCTTCAAGGTGACCTGGTCAACACAGCCAGAACAAGGACAGCACCACATGCAAAGCAAAGGTCAATAAACAGCCAAGAGGTCCAGACAGCTACACCGAGGGCCAGGATGCTTACGATCACCGTTTCAAGGAACGGACAGATGTCTGCTTGGGGTCAGACAAGACATCATGTCACATGCTAGCCAATCAAAAACATGTCACTGGTGACATGGTACCCTAATGGCCGCAACACTCAAAAAAAATAAAAAACAGCTTTTCAATGCAGATAGAGAAAAAAATCTTCATTCACAGCACAGTCTCTGGACTGCAGTAATGGGTGCATTTCTATGCCGAGGGAGCAGGGCATAATTTCATTCAGATAATAAGACGAGTAGGAGGGAACAATTTGCATTAACCCTTCAATGTGCTGCTGCAAAGAAAATGAACTACAGAATAGTGTTTTATGCACAGACGCAAAGACAAGTTGCCGTTTACAGCTAGCAGCAAAATCTACATAACAACCGCTAAGGTCCAACTTCAGGGAAGTCACTTATTTCATTGTTGGCAGAGGGAAAAGACCGGAAAGAAATACAGTGGGCGCTCTGTATACAATTTACTAAATCAAGTTTAACAAACCAATTTCCAAAAATGGGGAAAATTTAGGGACTATATTAAAGCACAAATGCACAACCGTTTGCCAAGTCAACAACAAAGATGCCTGTTAAAGGACAGAAAATATTTCATCAAAAAAATATTTTAAAATAAAATATTGTACTTTCTCGTATTTTTGATAAAAGTGTTGATCCTAACAGTAAAATAAAGCCAACATGTTAATATCCCAACTAACATTTGAATCAGCTAATCTACAGCATTAACAGATGATTCCAGAATTACTCTCCAGATGTGGAGCAGCAAACTGATTAACATCCATGGGATACAAGACCACTCAGGCGTGAACCAGGCACTGTTCACCTTTCCACATCCATTCCTCGCTTGCTTGACAGCAACTGATTCCTCAGTTCCACGTTGTCAGGTAGTCAGGTACAACGACACAAAAAAACTTTCCAGCAACAGCTCAATGTGCAGTTAAGGAACTATTCAAGTCTTGTTACAGGAGCCTGAAATTCTCCCACGCAAGCTGCAGAGGTGCTGGCCCAGGTGACAGGCCTTGGTGGCCTACAAGACACGACACGGCCTTTGGTCAGTAGGGGGGGGGGGGTGCTTTTAAACTCTGCCTCGGAAACCTGCTTCAAGCCACGTGCAGGACAGAGATGGCTCTCTGTATCACATCAGAAGAATTTAAGAAAAATAAGGTAATGAAAAATTATTTTAAAAGTAGCACCTACAACAGGGAGCTCTTTCCGAACACTCAGAACTAAACCAGAATTGTACCACCAAGAACAGGAAAAATGGGAAAAGAGTCAACATGTCACAAAATTCCTGGGAAACAATTAGACTTTAATGAGACTCATTCATAATTTAAACACAATGTGCATTACCGTTGCTTGGAGATCTGTCCTAAGTAAGTTTAACTCAGTGACGCCATTTCCTTAGCTAGCAAGGGGTTCCGACAGCTTGGCAGAACAAGGGCAGCAAAACATAATACAAAAGAATGTCAGTGTCTCAGTAAGTGATACCTGATTTAAATGTACAAGAACTTCGATAATTTTAAATGGAAAGTATTCCGTATTTGTCTAAAGAAATGTTACTTTGTGTAGGAAATAATGAATAACTAACATATTCTGAGAAAAACCTGTGCAAAATGTCAAGCCCAGGCGGCATGTAATAGAACATTCAGAGTTTTAAGAGCATCGTTTGCACATTGAAAGATTACGCTGTTATATAATGCATTTAACTGGATTATTACGCCCTTCTTTAAAAGTGCAAAATATTGTCATTTTCGCACGGTGCTCAGTACCCCATACGCCGCGATGTCCATCTTAGTCATACCGCCCACCTCTGCTGCACACGCTTGACTTAAGTGCCCTGCCATCAACAGTTGTTCACTGAGGATGCAGGAAGACAGACCCTCCGCGGTGCATAGAGAAATAGTGTAGCAAGTAATAATCGGTTTTATTGCACGATACCCTCTATGTGCAATTCGCTCCAGGGCAGAGAAAGGAGGCTTGCTGCTGAATTACATGAAAGACCAGATAGTGAACGCGGCTAATTAGCAGGAGTACCGGACTCTGATTCATGCTCCCACGGCTCTGCGTGGTTGTCAGTGGGGGTTCGCCCACTTACGCGTGAAACACTCAACAGCACCGCCACGATTGCGGATACTCCGCACAGTGTATCGAAATCAAACAGCTCGCAAACAGAAAGAAAAGAATCAAGAGAAATCAAGAGAAAAAGATGAAGTTTGGCAGAAAACTGTTTCCCTTTCTGTTACATAGAACTACCAATTCACAACTGGCAGTCACAAGAATAGACTTTTTAAATTAATTATAATGAAAGAAGGGAAAACTGGGGGTTTACAGGGTTGTTTTGACATTGGGTGGAGTAAAGCGTTGAATTTAAGGTTAAGGAATTGCTTAAATTCGTGAATATTAAATTTTCTCCAACACACAACTACGTCTTGTATACCTCGACTCAAGACACCAAAGGGTGGATATTGAGGTTTCTGACTCGTTTAAAAATCGACGCTAATATAGCCCATTGTTATTTCCTTTTCAATAAGTAACATTTACTAATAAAACTAACAAGTACTTGGCAATTTCGAAAAATTTCAGAAAAAAAAAAAAAATATATATATATATATATATATATATCGACGTGTTAAGTTAGCGCCGTCTGTGTAGTTGACGCTAAGCAGCAGTAAATGGTAAAGTAATAATTGCCAGAGGTTGACGCACAATCCTTGCATCGCTGCTCGGGGAAATGCCCCGTCTTACCTTGGTGGTTACAATGCACAGACAATCCATGCTTGCGAGTGCTGCAGCAGCCCGACACCTCTCAGGGTTTCATCGCGATCCCTTCACTCCTGTTCCGCTGCTTTCCTCAGCAAACGTTCATCTCACATCCAAACAACTGGCATCAAGTCAGGCTGGTGCTCTGAAGCTCCAGCGGCCAGGTATCCTTCGGTCAAGGATGCCGGCGCAGTCCGGTGCATAAAGGTGGGTACCGCTCCTCTTTCATCAACTAACTCCAGTAGTCAGACACTGTTCAAAGTCACGCATGGATGTGATGCGCCGGCCATTTCCACTTTAATTCAGACACGTGTGGCTCGCTTTGCTCAGCTCAGCTCAAACCCAGCGCTTTCACCCGCCCCGCAGTTACCGCTTTGCCGGCGCACCAGTGTGAAACGACCAGACGCATCTTCTGAAGTACCGTTACCCAAGTCAAGGGCTTCAGGATGAATTAGTCCCAAAAAAGCTGCTGAAATTTTTAAAGAAGGCATACAAGGTTTTTCTTCTAACTTACTAATGAAACACTTACTGTCTGCCTTCAACAAAAATAAGCACATTGACTTTATTGACAAGCGGAATATTCCATTCTTCGGCAGAGGGGAGACGTGGGCGCGTCGGCTGGGGGTCTCCAAGAACAAGAAGAGGTGGCCCCGCAACTTCACACTATTTCGATGGGGTAAATGTAACACATGTTTATTTTCTGTTTCGTCAATAGTTTCATTAGAACATACTGTACCTTTCATCAGATTCCATACATAGTAAAGCTCATAAAAACGGTTCATTTAGCACGGCTGCTAAAGTCAATGACGCACATCTGTGCGAGTCACGTGCTCACGCGATTTACAGTTCGCGCGCTCCCAATTACTACAAATGCCTAATTTATTACCGCTGTAACAGATACTCACGCTGAAGCCCTGCGCCCATATTATGGCAGTTTTCTAATTTAACTCAGATTTCCCATAAATTTCACTCATACCAACAAGAGACAAATACTAGCAAGTGTTAAATTAACGATATGAATCTTTCTTTCCGTGTGTCCTTATCGTACAAAACATTGTTTATGTGTTCCGAGCTTCTTGGATACCCAGACACGAGTACATTTTTAAATGCAGCTAAAATGTTCCTTCTAAAATTCTGTTTATCAATTTGGCCTACTCATCAGAATCAATATTTTTGCCAAGTATATTGACGTAACATAGGATTTTTTCTGGTGGAGGTCTTACACACCAGCACACTCATACTCAACAGGCAACTCAGTTATGCAGTTAGGCAAATTAGCCTAACTGCATATGTTTGGGCTGACCTGCATGACATGGGGAAACATGCAAATTCCACACACAGAGAGCAGAGGCAGGATTCCAGTTACGTAACCTGGAGGTTTGAGGCACACAGACTTCTGTGACAGAACTTCGAGTTACACAAGACTCATAAAACCATCACAGCATTTAAGCAAAAAGTCCATTTGCGACGTGAATTTGTAATAAATACCTCCATCAGATAATCTAATGGGAGGTTTGCCAACTAGTTCTTAAATGAAATACGCCGTTAGTGTAATTTCATAATATAAAATAGAAATACCATACCACACCAGTGTGTATAATCTGCAGGAGATCTCCATTCCGACTCATTTAGGTTCAGCTAACTTTTCGACTAACCCTTTTTCTTTATCTTTATGTCCTTGTCAGGTCAAAGGACCACAGTATACATGCATTTAGCTGATATGCTGCCAAAGTGATGCGCAGAGGAATGCAAACCACTGCATGCTTCTGCCTGCTGACGAGGCTTCAGATGTTAAACGTCAAACTCCTTTCAAATTAAAAGGACACCGTAGACGTCTTCCATCTGCAGCATGTGGAGACTCCCTACAGGAACCACGGAGCCCGAAGAATCTTACACTATCATCAGAGGGCATGTGAAACAGCAGTCAAACTGGGGCAGTTCTGCAGACCGCATTCAACCAGTATATAACTGGTACACAACCATGCCATTACAGATGAAGTACAGCTTAAATTCCCAGTAGAAGGGGTCTGTGGTTTTGGGAGAGGGAACCAAATGAAGAGAAAGGGGAAAATATGAAACAGATTCATTTGCAATTTATATATTTTTGCATGAATTTTTCATGACGCAACACAAATCCGGAAGTTTGTTTTCATCTTTTATGCAGTTTAAGGCAAACAGGAGTTACACAGCATCTGTAATTTCTGTCATATTTGGAAAAATATTAAAGCAATGTTTGGCATTGATGGATTATAGTCTCTTGAGTTGTTCAGTAGAAAACCTTAATGAAGCAGTCTAGTATATGCTAAAAAAAATATGGCACGGAAAACATGTTCTAAAGTTTAAATATTAATATAAATATTAATATAAAGTGTTAAATATTTCTCATCTCATTATGTCATGAAGCACATGGAACACTGACTATGCACTCGAAATGTGTTCCTGTATTTTAAAGTCCCACACCCAGGTATATATACACTGAAGAGCCAAAACATTATGAGCACCCTCATGTGACGTGAATAACACTGTAATCTTGCAAAAAAAAAAAAAAAAACATTACATCAAGGTTTGTGATAGATGGTAAGACAACATTCAGTACTTGTAGCTGGCATTGAATACAAAAGAAATGGGCATTGGGGAAAAGATCTGAGTGACTTTAATAAGGGCAAGATTACTATGGCCAGACAACTGGGTCGGAGCATCTCCAAGAAGGCCAGGTTTGTGAGATGCTCAGAGACTCGCTGATGCAAGAAGTGAATGATATCTTGTCTGGTACAAACCAAAAGACAGGTTACAGGTGATCGTAGTGCTGGCTGTGGGAGTTGTGTCATGACACAGAGCATGGAGCCCTGCCACAGGGGGCTGCTTAGCCACCGGCACCCAGAGTGTCCATGCTGACCCCTGGCCGGCATCCAAAGTGCCTACAATGGGCACAAAAGCATCAGAACTGGACCTCAGAACATTGGAATGATCACCTGGGCCAAAGAATCACATTTCTGTTGTATCACATGGACGGCCACGTAGGCGTCAAGCATCTGCAGGACGAGTTGCCCTCAAAGATGTTTGATGTTAGAAAATGCTCATTTGTGAGTCTTGATGATGAAATCACAAGTTAATGGAAATGTAACATTTTTTTTCGCTACTTTTATACATGAAGATTCCCCATATGAAATGTTCAATAGTGAAGACCACTCTTCAATGGAACAATCGTTCACTACACATTATCATAAAAATAGTCCAACAGAGAATATCTCTTCAAAACAGACAATGCTGGACCGAATGGTTACTAAAAGAGCATTGTTCAGCGTTAGCTGTGTTTGGAAGGCGGTGAGTAGCCCCTTTGCTTTCGAGGACCCGGTTACCGGGAATGTAAGTGGTCACTGACAAAGAGGGCTTTTGGCTTTCCTGTCCCCATGCGCTGATGGTGCTTTGAATAATGCAGCAAATGACACAATCACACACTGGGGAACGACCTGAATCTGAAGAGCCGCACCTGTGTGTGACGCTCTAAGGGACTTCCAAAATCTGTCAGTCGGAGCCCACATCTATCCATTTACCACCATTTGGAACTAACTTTGGTCTTAAATAATATTAGGCAAATAAAGAGAATAATGTCTTATGCATGATGGCTTGAAGCAGGTATAAATGCAGCAGTCAGCCTGAGAAGGACTTGCAAAACATGTCAGTAATCAGAGCCTGCTGAAGATTCAGCCAATGAATGAGTGTGAAGAGAGGAACACGTGGTCCATTAACAGTGACAGGCAGGTGAATGGCATGGTTCAAGCATACAGAATGGTGAGTTAAAAAAAAAAGACATTTCTCATACCTTTTAAAAATTGACCAGTTCAAAATAAATTAAAAACCTATTTCCACCAAACACATAAAGTAGTATCCATAGTTACAATAAAGAATTACATCAGAGGAATTAAAGACATGATTCACAGACATGAATAAAATGACAGATTGTCATAATTTTCAAAACAGACAAAATACAGCAGTTCTAAATTTCTAATGTATGGTGATTAATCACCGAATGATTATACCAACAGTAACCATTTGGAATGAGTGCATGAATTTCAAGCTATACATAGTGCACCGGTCATACCAGTGCACACCATTAAGCCATTTAGTCTCTATAGTGCCTGACTGCAGGCTTACCGCTCTTCAGCAGCTAATGAGGACATGATGTTACACACTAATCTGCGGCAGGGAGCTGATTTCATGTGACTCAGTCAAGTCCAAGCCTTTCAATCACACTCGCTCAAGACGGAGAGTATCACAGTATCTGGTTTATCTGGCCAAACTTGTTATTCACCTACAGCATTCATTGTGCGCACTCTATGGAAACCTTCAATGGCTTATTTTTAAATTATCTTCCTTGCTTTCCAGAACGCTGCCTTAAAATACAGTTATTAGCAAATTCAACACTTGCTATTAAACCATGAACACTCAGAAAAAAGGGTAAAAATTTGTACTTTTGCTTGTCACTGGGGCTGTACCCTCAAGGGTCTGCCAATCCAACCCTTAACTGCAGGTAACTGTGCCTTTTAAGGTACAGAAATGGACTCTGAGGTACATTAATGCTGTTTGTACCTTTGGGATGTCCATGTCTGTACCTTAAAAGGTACAATTACAAGGGTACAAACCCCAGTGACAAGCAAAGGTACATATTGTTATACTTTTTTCTTAGTGGAGAGTAAAGAAATATTTCAAACACCTGCAATTTCTATATTCAATAATTTATGGTATCCTATAAATCAGGTGGTGACAAAGAGGTTCGCTATACACAGATTACATCTCTGTCCAGGATGCGCTGCAAGAAAAAGCTTTACAATTAAAACGGAATAAATTTGTAATCAGAAACACTGTGTTTTACCAGTACTTCATTTCATAAGAATAAAGTTCATGGGAGGTTCATACTCCCAAACAAAACAGAGCCACTATTCATCAAAGCTTCATGAAGACATCCAGTGAAGGGTGGATTCTCCTGGTTCACGTTAAAGTTACAGAGTATTGCACTAACAACACAACGCTAGAGGGAGCTAACCTCAGGAAACACACACGAATTACAGCTCTTGCTGTCAGATCACTGTCTCCATCAAGCTCTGCTAGTAACCCAGGGGTAACCAACTGTCCATTACTGAGCACATAACAGCGCTCTCCCAATCTTGTAGATTTAAGCCTGTGTGGCATGTGTTTGGCGCATACGTGGCGTGTGCAAGGCGTGTGCATGGCGTGTGTGTGGCGCAAACTGCCAGCATGAAACGTATGTCTGTTGGCGCTCACATCAAGTTCAAGGTGTTGGCTCGCAGGCTCCCATCTCCAACAAAATGCTCCTCAAGACCAATTCCACTACTGGCCAGATTGTTCTTTGAATGCTCATGTGCACTTACAGAGCCTTGGCAAGTCTTATTAGGTTCTTTGATAATAGTTATGTGTGAAGTTGTTGTGAAGTAGCTGTTGTGTAGCTCCTGCTCCAAAACTGCTTACACTTCTACCTGGGCATTCACTGGAAGCTCAGCCTAGTCGTTTCCTTGACAGCATGGATGTTTGCAATGAGCTGCATGGCTCGCTTGGATGTCGCTTTGGAGAAAAGCATCTGCTAAGTATCTAAATGAAAATGTAAGTGCATGCAGGGGCTCTCTCTGTCCGACTGGTTAAAAGTATTCCAGGGCTCAATCAGTCACTCAAATCAAGGCTCTCCGCAAAATAAACAACATCGCACAGACCAGCAAAGGCCTCCATCACCACTCCATCTGGTGGGATTCCCATGAGTGTTTTTTTTTTCATTTTCATTCACGAATTTATGATGGCATGAGAAAACCATGCCACTTGTTTATAAATCTGTGTTGATTCAGTACAAAGTAATGGTAATGAAACACAGAGCGTGTTGCAAAACAGTCTGAAAGATGCAAGGAAGCAGATTACTGAAATGTCAGCAAGGGATTTGCCTCTTGACACCATGAAACACCTTAGATCAGATTAAATAAGGCAGGCGCGTGCTGAACATTACACTGCGTGAGCTACAGCTCAGCTTCATCTGCCAAAGCAAAGGGTTTCACGCAGCAGTCACCTATAGCACTGCATCATATTTTTTAGTCTTGAACGGCAGAGGATGAGAGAAGCAGTCCAGCTGCGACACACAGACCGGCATCTTCCATACAAAGTGGAAAGTGAGGACGGCAGTTTGTGCTGAGCACCCAGCGCAGACAGCGAGCGGCTTAGAAAAAGGAATAACAAAATACAGGAGTGGAATGTTGGAACCAGCCGACAACGAGACTCTCCTTCCGAAACAGGGGAGGGCACCTCTGTTATTTGGAACTGGGTAGGTTTTAAATCATCCGAAATGGAGCAAATATTTAGTGTACAGACATCCCAGCCATTCGGGAAGTTCCGGGAGTCTCTCGTGACGCCCGCTGTCCTCCGAAGATTCTAGATAAGCTCGAGAGTCATTACTCTATCTCACATGTGCTCTTGCTCTGGAAAAACAAATGTCTGGGATATTGTATATAATTTGCGGGCGTCAGGGAGCCGCTGTCAACATGCGTGAGAATCCCGGAACTTCCGGGAGAGCTGGGATGTCTGCACCGTCCGTCTGTCAAATGTGTGCCTTCATGCTTTCATTTGCGTATTTTTCTGTTTCCGGACACAATCTGGCTCACAGCTACCATGCGACCACAAAAGTGTTCTTTTTGTACAGCAGAACTGGTCACTTTAGTTTTGTTGTAGAGCGTAAAAGTTCATATCAAGATCTTCAGGCTATTTGCATAATAAATTCTGTTCATACTGCCCCATGTGTCCCAACTGAAAATGATACATTCCATATACTTTGGAATGATCAATTATCAATATATATAAATTATCAAAATAGTTTTTGCTTACATAAAGGAACAGGGCATGCTACTCCTCCAAAAACTTGGAAAAAGGTAATACCGTGATACAATACTGTCACCGTCCAATAAGTGAAAAATACCATGGTAAGAGGACAGAGGACCCAGCACACACACACTGCTTAGAAAGGCATCTCTACTGCCCCTAGAAGAGCTGATTCTCCACTATACCTTCACAAGCCTTCAGCCACTTTGTCATAACACTGTCTTGTTTAAGCAGGACACAATTAATGTATTTAATGCATTTGAAATATCTACATATTACACTGTTAAGTACCAGGGTATGACCCACACCACTAAAACCACTATAAAATACCCATTACTTAAAAAAACATTTGAAACCATTGACTTTCAGCAAAATTCCACACAGAGCAACAAGCTAAGACCAGACTAGAAGTTAACTTAGGTATTAATGAGTATAATTAGGTACACAGATCCATCATGCTATGATCGAAGTCACATACAGATAGTGTTCCACTAAGCTAAAGAATCAATTAGCAAGTCACATACAGATAGTGTTCCACTAGGCTCCAGAATCAATTAGCAAGTCACATCTGGAAAGCGTTCCATTAAGCTACAGAATCAATTAGCAAGTCACATACAGATAGTGTTCCACTAGGTTCCAGAATCAATTAGCAAGTCACATCTAGAAAGCGTTCCATTAAGCTACAGAATCAATTAGCAAGTCACATACAGATAGTGTGCCACTAGGCTCCAGAATCAATTAGCAAGTCACATACAGATAGTGTGCCACTAGGCTCCAGAATCAATTAGCAAGTCACATCTGGAAAGCGTTCCACTAGGCTCCAGAATCAATTAGCAAGTCACATCTGGAAAGCATTCCACTAGGATCCAGAAACAATTAGCAAGTCACATCTGGAAAGCATTCCACTAGGATCCAGAAACAATTAGCAAGTCACGTCTGGAAAGCATTCCACTAGGATCCAGAAACAATTAGCAAGTCACGTCTGGAAAGCATTCCACTAGGATCCAGAAACAATTAGCAAGTCACGTCTGGAAAGCGTTCCACTAGGCTACAGATTCGAGTTACTGACGACTACAGAGTCAGCTAGTTCGGACCTGTAATATTACCTACCTCCAAGCTGGGGCTCAGACTGCTGGGCAGGGTCTCCGAGGTCCCAGTGGTGCTGGAAAGGCTGGAGAAGTCCCACAGGTTGCCTGGGGCTGAGAGGGCACTGGTTTTACTGGACCCTGCGACCTTCTGGCTGTCCAGTAATGTCACCTCGTAGAATTCGTGGATGTCTGCAACACAAAAGGGAAGGAATGGCTCAACGGTGAAATTAATGAGATATAATTTCACACCTGGCGAAAAGAGAGATGAGAACGAAATGTATTTTTACCAAAAATAAAAATAATTAGGACACGTCAATTCATAGGTCAGAGCTTTTCTGCTATTTCAAAATGTTATCTTACAAACCAATTTCACTGCTTGAAAAACAATGACGATCTGTAGTTGTTTCAATTGCCATTACCAATGAAGAAATACAATTCCCATGCAAGGCAGGAAGATGATGTGTAAATTCTATGCAGACAACTCAAAACATGTTCATTAAAAGCAAAGATACGCAAACATTTTTAAACCAGCTGGCCAGAGGGTTTAGTTTTATATTATTAGTGACTTAAGATGAGCATATTAAACTACTTTCACATAAAGTTTTGCCACTGATGCAGAGACATGTGAGGAGTCACAGGATGCCTTGGACGAGATGCCGGTCCACCTCAGGCACCTTTTGACAGCAGGAAGGAATCAAAGCACACGGTGGAGGTGAGGTTCAGTTGTGTGCATTTTAAAGCAAAAAGAGTGGGGGGGGGGGGGGTAGGGCTTGAAAGACAAAGCAGCCAATCAGAGAAAACACATGAAGAGGGAACCAGTCTGGTTTCAGTTTGGCCGCTCATCACACTGACCTTGTTTGGGCCAGATTTTAAAAAGCATCTGAAATGGGCCACAATCTGAAAGCTTCCGAGGAAGGCCGGAGTGTGTAAGGCGAAGTCTCTGGACTCTGGAGGGGGCGGAGGTCGGCTGGGGGTCGTTTAGGAGCAGAAAAGTTAAAAGGTGAGGAGCTGTCGGCGAATGGGCAGCATGCACCCAGCTGGGTGCTGAGGAACATTCCCAGAGGGGAGGTGGCCTCCTGCCCAGCAACATCATCCCAAAGAGCAGACAGGACGAATTAAAACACTGTAGCAGCCATTACATCAAGGCACCAGACAGATACCTGCGAATCAGTGTAACCCAAAAACCAGACTGACTTCAGGCCACGCTGCTCCAGAATGACACCACTGAGCCACAGAAGGGTGGGACTAAATTATTCATGGACCGGTACTGAGATCACCATGTTTCCGTCATCTGGAACCAAGACCTCATTTGCCCAAAATCAGAGAAAATCAGGAATGGAAACCCTGGAAATATTCAGATCAAACTATTGAAGACTGGCGAATGGTTAGCTCAGCAAGCTCAGCAAGAAGTTCGTGGCAATTTTACTGTTAATTAAGATGCCTGATCAAAAAATAGGGACAACTAAAATACCCACAGTGGTGACCACTGGAGAGCAAGCTGGCTGAAAGCAGCAGTCTCAGCTGGCATGGATAATAAAAGTTTAATTTATGCTTGGCCCGCCTCAGGTCAGAGCAATGCACGGAAACGAAAAACAATCAGATTCCTTCAAATTCGTCAGTGACGAAACCTCATTAGCATGTCACTGGCTAATACCTGTATGACACAGGCAGCATGATCAGCTATGAAGCTATGAAGTCCAGCACCCTGCGCGTCCGCGTGATGCGCACGCAAAATGGACTGGGCCTGAGAATAAAAACAAGAAACTTTGAGGCCCCTTAAGCTATTATCCATTTTATATAATCACACAAAACATGTACATGTGTATACATAAAGATATCGGGTCTTTAATCAAATCAAGGCACCGTATCTTCGCCGAGCCGCGCTTTAATTAGAAAACAGGCTGCACTGTGCACTTCCGCCAGTAGATGGAAGTAATGAGCTTGAAACGAGCTTGAAAGTGTTAGCACCTTTGAAAGGAAAGATTTATCAGCAAATTCTCCCGATAAATGTAGATTAAATTGTAAAATAACGTTACCCAGTTTGGGTACCATATAATATTGATGCAATTTTAACAGCTAATTAAAACCCACTAACTCCACAAGTGATTACTGTTACCAGACAGTTAGCTAATTATGGCATTACTCAGTTCACTGCAAAGACTAAATATGCAAAAAAGACCGCTGACGAATTGTCATTAAAGGAGAGAGAGCATAATATGTGTATTTCTGATAACCTTCTTCCAGCCAATGAATGTGCATGCACAGGTTCACCCAGCCCCTGCAGGATTCTAACCCTGTTTTCCTGGTGTCCTGCTGATCAGTGGCGTGTCCATCTGAAGCCCTCCGACACCCTTAATCAGTTATGATCTTTTCCACTGAGACTCTTAAGTTCTGCCAGTAGTGCTAGAGGATTCAGCTTTCAAAGGCATCCATGTTACAACAAAGAGACAAGTTGCAGCTAAACAGAACGCTGACGGTTTCAATTTACGGTACCATTTTGAACAGAGTTAAGAATTTTTCAAGGCTATTATGAAAGTTATTCAACATGCTACTTTAACAGCAAATGAACAATTGCATGAAAATGTTGATTCCAATCTCAAAATGCAGCCAAAGGTTCATAATCCAACCTGTAATTGTAACCATAGTTACATAAAAAATGACCCACAGCTGCCAGTTTTGTAATAAAATGGACAAGCGCACAAGGCAATGGCCTATGCCACAGCGAATTCTGATGGACATTTTTTTTATCAAAATGTAATTTTTACCACAGGTGTAGCCTCTAGGTCCAACCCCCCCAGAACCCTGAATAGGACAAGAGGGTACAGGAAATGGAAGGACAGACAGATGGATGGATATGTGTCCATGTACAGGCAGGTAGAAGAGGGTCCAGATTTAAAGGTAGGACTGAGCTTGTCGTGGCCCTGATGTGTGAGATAAAACATAAACAACCTCAAACATAGAGTAAAACTGCACAGATGCAAGCAGAAATGGCCGCGGGCCTGGTGATAATACGGACACAGTAAGATGTCCTGCTTGTTGTGTCACCCCTCACCCTTTGAACTGCAGCAGAGGCCACCGCTCTTCCAAGCGAAGAGGCGTCGTCTTCTCTCGCCCCTCTATGTAGCTCACAGGTGCTTCATTCGGGATAAAAGTATCCCCGCCCAGGAAGGATGAAAGGGCTCCTGTGGGCACCGACACACCTCTTACGCGCGATTAAAAGGAGCTGTGCGCCTTTTCAGGGGCCCCGCAGCTGTGGCACCGCGTTCTCCGCTCCCTGCCGCGCATTTTCAAAGAGACGCTTTGATATTCATCGTCACTTACCAACACGGTGATACAGCTGCAGAAATTACAAAATGTTTTTTGCTGTACATGTTTCACAAAACTGCATATTTGTAAAACTAAATAGCTGGACTGAAATTAATTAATGAAGTAATAATGAATTACTGTTTTTAATATACACACTATGAATACATCTTCCATTCATCCATCTTAATTTATTTCTTTAGCACCCACTTTAATCCAATGTGATACACAATTCAGAAAGCAGTCAGTCAGTCCCTGGAAGAATTGGGGTTAAGGGCCCAAGAGTGGCATCATTCGGCCAAACACGGGATTTGAACCTGCAACCTTCTGAGTCCCAACCCACAGCTACACAATGTCCCATCATCTAATTTAACCACTTATCCCACAGGGGGGACAATATAGGGCATAGATTAGGGGTAAGATGCCCATCCATTGCGTGCATGCACACATGCACACCATGTGCAATTTAGAAACTGCACAAAGAGAGGATATGCAAACTGCACATGTGCAGAGTGGAGGTGGGATTCAAACCCAACCCAGGAGGCATGAGTCAACACTGCTGTCTGCTGAGCCACAGCGGCACCAAGCCCCCTGCTCAAAATGCATCAATAGTGTTTAACACTTCAAAAAAAAAAAAAAAAAAAAAAAAAGCATTTCATGAGCTTAAAGGCCTTCCTGAGGACATCCTTCTGTGCCACACAAAGTAAATATTCATGAAAAATATACAGGCGTTAACCCATGAAGAAGCCCGTGAACCAGCACTAACCAGCCCAGGAGTCCATTGAGGGGAGGGGAATGTCAAACGTCCGTATTACACATTCAGGCATCTCGCTCTTTCAGCCCTGCTGTTAAACATAAAGCAATGGAGGCTAATTACAATGAACAGGCAGAAAAATCCTCTCAACTCGTTCACCAGTATCATTTTGTTTGTGATTCGTTATTTTTTCCATTGTTTCCTTGGCCAGTAATCTCCGTTTACCTGACAAGCGAACCCGCTAGTGATTCATTGGTTACCTGCCTTGACTGTTTAACTGTCACACGCGTACACCGTAATCTACACCGTAAGCATAGGGTGACACTTGGATCTCGTATTCCGGAGCCATGCTTGTAAGAGTGACACCTTGCTGTGTCACACCCTGCTTCACAGGTTTGTCCATCACTATGAGTACAATGACACACAATAGTGCATTTGGGATCATACCTGTAGCATACAGTATATGTGCTTTACTGGGATTTAAATACAAAGTAGCCTACTTAAAAATAAGTTACTAATAAAAAGAGTTACTAATCTCAGATTTGCTTCTCTGGGACAAAAACGTATTCAGCCCAAACTGCTAATTTACCTACAGCAAGCCTGTATAATGTCAATATCATGGCATGTTACTAAATATAACGCACCCCTTCCCGGACCCTGAAAACATACCCCCTTCCCGAAAAAAAACCCCTACGCAGGGAAAACACCTATACTTGACCATTGTTC
>JAOYFF010000034.1:2666583-2681599 GCA_025773925.1 Cryptomyrus ogoouensis
TTACCCACACACAGCCAATATAATGTCAAACTCAAGGAATTAACCAAAAAATAACCCACCCCCCCCCCCCCCCCACCTGCCCCCCAAACCAAAATCACATTATTAATGAATAACTAGATTATTTCATTGCTGCTAAAGTCACAGTCTGCCACTTTTCTGCTATGTGTGGTAAATCTTTTAGACATTTAATTTTCATATACATAACAAGCAAAAAAAAAAAAAATTTCATATTAATGGCTTAGCTCGACACATATTGTGGCATTTTGGGAAGCTGGTTAACTGGCAGAGCGTCTGTATCAAACGGAATAGCTGGACTGACAGTAATAAATGCTGAACGTGAAGGATGAAGCTGCCCCTGACGGCACCAGCTGGGCTGGACAATCGGCATTTTCTGCAACCACCGAGGTGTGGCCCTGACAGAGATCGAACCTGCGTCACCACGCCTGCATCTTATAACCTCCTACTGACATGCTTTCGGACTGCAGCTCCTGTGCAACCATAACTGGGGCAGATTTTTCTTCTTTAGTCATTTGAATTTTTTTTCCACAGCAGTACAAAGACTGTCAGTATCCATAGTTATAAGACAGTGACAAACATACTGCTCTAAAACAAACGTCATCCTAAGCAGATCTCAGCCTTAAACTGCAGAGAGAAGGTACCAGAAGGTACTCTGACTGGCAGGCCATTAACGAGTCTAACGCGCACCGTGTGTGATCTAAAGCGGCAGTTCATCAAAGCACCAGCTAAAAATCAAAACATTCTTGCAGACACAAAAGCCAAAATTAAAGCATAAAACACTGCAAGCGTGCCAGTTCATATAAAAATTAATTAATTATATTTGCCTAGAAAAGAATTCATGGCAAACTGAACAGCTGATATTCTCAGAGAATTCGCACTTAACCCTAACCCTTCTTACATCAGTGAGTTCAACTTTACATCAAACTTCAGTTCAGGGACAGAGGAATTGCACTGTGGAAAGCGAGCATCCCATATCCTTTAAAATGTGCATCCCTTTCAAAATCCTTGATATTCTTGTATCACAGCTTATTAAGACAGAAACGGTGGATGAGTATCGGCAAGCAGAAACCACACGTTTCCATCACTCAATTATGCGTCAGCCTCATTGGACCCACGCACTCGCGCACACACATACAAAGCCCAATTATCTCAAAGAACAAACACTCCAATTAAAAGAAAAAGACACACACAACACCTAGTGCGTGATGACTTTATAGTTGCACAAGCAAAAAGCTCTATTATGTTGGCAACATTCTCCAGTTACCTCCAATCAGCTCTCAGTGTTAAAATGAGGCCCAAATTGTGAGACTCCCAGTACTGACGCTGTACAAAAGAAAAAGGCCCTTTTAGCTCTGTTCCCGAAATCCAATAACTGCAGAGCACAGTCTGTGTGATAGTTGCCTCGGCATTTCATATCCATATAGCAAGCTTCCTAATTTACTGTCCCCTCACAAACATCAGATAAACGCGCCCAGAAGCATCTTACGGCTGACGGTCTGCCCCAGTCCTCCGCAAACGCCTTCCCACGTGCATGTTTACAATCGGGACCATGCCAGCGAATCACTGGAAACTGAAAACAAATGAAAGAGCGATTGTCAGTAAAGCCCTCGGCCATGTGCCCTGTAGTTTAGGGGCCAATGAGCCAAGGAATGCAAGGCCGGCCCTCTCAAGCTCAGTCATTTATTTATCGGTACCGCCTTACCTGACTTAGCCTGGCATACTCTAAATGGGGCTACTGTATACGCTGGACTGTGTACCGTACTGTGGCTGATCTCAGTAGCACTGCAGACACGCCGGATCTCGCTTTCCAAGCGTCTAACGCTGAAGGAACATCAGCAGAGCGCGAGCTGCAGGGTCATCATGGATAGTCATACCATGTTATAGAAACACGAAGTCTCTCCAAGGCGGACAGTCTCATAGCCAGGTGACTGACGCCTCAGAGGATTCTCCCGCCTCCGATATCTTCAGTAAGAGTCTCCTATATTAGCCCTCCCCATACGAACTATTAACACTGACCAATAAGGGTCAGTGATGTGGTCACATGGTCAGGGGGACGTAGGTCTGCATTAGCAGGTGGCTGCTTAAATGAACACAATTTACATCTAACAAAACTTCTTAGGTGTGGCCCTGATATTGTTCTTGTTTCCGGTTTATGGTAACCGGCAAATACATGTAAACACGAAAACGAAAATACTACTGGTGTGTTTGGCCTCAGTAAACATTTTAAGCAGTAAACAAACTAACATTTAATTCCTAGTGAAACCTGAATTAAGTGGGGAATACGGGATAATTCACCATTATTTTTAATAACCAAACGTTTTTATTAAGGAAAATATGCAGGAAAGATCTTTATTAGTTAATTCAATTTTTTTTTTTATAACAAATTAAAAGAACATAGTTTAAATTCAAATTGAATCTGATCATTCCGACAGCAGCTCAGTGAGCTGGAATTAAATGCTCAGCTGACTGAAAACCAGCCTGACCTCTGACCCTGGAATGCTGGCCCTGCAGTTGGGACCAGCTGGTGTCTTAAGTCTGAAGATTGCCGGAAATGAGGAGGATAGAACGTAAAAGGGAGGAAATGTTTGTTTGTACGAGCAACTGGGCAACACAATTAGCACGAGGGATGTTCCAGTCTACTTTTCTGGTACCCCGCTCCGACCCATTCAGCATTTATATCCGCTGATTCTGAGTCCCGATCTGATCTTTAATAAATATTTAAATATACATGGACATACAGTAGGCATCGGTGCATTCTTCGTCTGGATAAGCCATTTCACAGTATTCATCCTTTGATGTTTCTGCAAGTGCCTGATTGTATTCGCTGTATCATATGACGCTCTGTTGCCAACACGTCTCCAAAGGTAGCAGTTGGGCTACTTTGAGATTCCAGTCTAAAGAATTTCCACACGGCTGCTATTGTTCCTCAGGCTTATTGTAGTGTCTGATGGAACCTTACAAATCTGCACAGCTGATGTAAATTAATTTGATCGGGCTTTGGATCAGGCTGTGGTAGCCGATACTGATCAATTAAAAAATTCTGGATCAGCCCCGATCTTCCATATCGGCCCGGGACTAACAGAGTCTTTGATCACCTGGCAACCAGTGGGTGACGTTGTGTGATTGACCGATCCAGCACCAAAGCCTCTTCCAGTCCAAACTTGGAACCACAGAGCCCCAGTTCATATAAACACAGCACTGTGAGCACAGCCTGACAACAGACGCGTTACAGACGCCCTCAAAGTGAAAAATGCGCAATACACAAAGCAAGCGTTTTGGTAGACACGTTACGAACAAAACAAGTAAATTCAATAATCAAGGGAGCCCTTTTTGACAAACTAGAGCTGTACTGTAATTTTACGCCTACAGTTGCTTTAAAATCACTGGTTTGCCATTCTGGGATACAACTCAGACAAAATGGTGGCAATGTCAACCTATAAACTCAAAAGGAAAAACTTGACAACGCACCTTCATTTATACACAGAGGTGCAAGGCAGACACACAAACAAGCACTTTAAAGCAGGAACGAGACAGAATTGCATTTGAAGGACAGTCATGTGAAGCCAGAGGACTAAGTGCTTAAACCCCCATTCATACAAAACACAGACCCCCTCCACCAGCAAAGGTGACATCACTAGTAGCAGAGTCCGACAAATAGCAGAAATAATTCAAATGTCATTTCAATAATGACTATTTCATTTAGAAGAGTGGATACAGAGAAGAGTTCCCAGCACTTAAGGCTAAGTGAAGAAGGAAATGGAACGAGGCTCTTAATGCCCCCCCCCCCGAGCCCCAAAACAGTGGGCGAGGCCCACAGCTCCTCAGATCTAAACTCATTTCTCAGGCCCGTTCTAATCCGATATGCGGTTCATCCAATTACACCTTCAGCTGGCGAGTCGCGCCTCGCGCTTTCTGAGGTATAATCGAATGAGCAGCGCGTGAGCCCAGGCTGGATGAGAACAGAGCGGACAGATAAGCCATCTCCGCGTGAAAAGCTATCCCCCCCGAGACGCGTTCCCCGACAGGACGAAGTGCACAGATATCATTACCGTAGCGTAACATTATCTTTAGTGCAATAACGGAGGAACCTGGGCTGGGGAAGTGGAGTCAGAGGGCCGGAGCCTGTGCTGCCTGATCCGTCTCCTCACCTCCATTTAGCAGCCACCACCCAGCAGGAAACTCAGGGACGGGAAACCCACCGTGACACTAATAAGCCTTTAAGCTGGGGTGAGAACCTGCACAAGCAGCCATATAACAAGCGCTAACACGCCCCCCCCCCCGGTCCGCTCACACGGACTGAAAGACCATATAAGATGTCGGCCTGCGTCAAGTCGTCCATTTCTTTACCCTCTAGCAATGCTCGAGATCTGTGTTTTTGCAGGAAGAAACTGGAATGGCTGGTGTTGAACCGTAAAAGCATAGGGAGAATGTGCAAACTGCAGGACAACAAATGAGCACGTACCACCGGAAGCTCAAGGCCAGAAAGGTGAAACAGTACAAGGAAAATGGCTACATCCGTCTTTGTCTACCTCTTCACTACGGCTTAGAGTGCAAATGTAGTCACAGGTCACCTCTAAGTACGTCTGCTAACTTACAATTAAATAAAACTCCTTGTGAACTCTTGTGAGCGATTTCAACTGCACGCAAAGAGCTGCTCGCAGGCCGAGGTTCGCGTGAACTGGCGCCGTCTGTGCCGGGGTCTGCATGCGGAGCTCGGTACTGCTCAGAGCAAAGCTAACACAATGCCGCTAAGGATTGTGGGGCTCGAGCAGCAGCCAGGAACCGTGAACACCAGGTACAGATACGCCGTGCACGTCAGCAGAATCATCTCACGCTGGCCGAAGGAAAACAAGGAGACACTCAGCGCTGAACATCCAAGAAGACCATGCAATTCAAAAACTCTCCTTAAAAAGGCAATGCGAGTTAAGAGGGTTCATGTCAGGAGAAGGAACTCCAGTTAATAATCTTTCGGACGCATATCTTAAAAATAAAATCCTCCTTCCTCAACATGGATTATAGGATGAAAGAGCACACAAAAACACAAGCACTCGTCCAGGCAGATACAGGACCGTCCTTAACATTTGGGTTAGAATAATTTCATTAGACTCTACTGACACTCCTGCAGCTTGAGAGAATGATGCTGGAACTGCAAGCAGAGTAATAAAAAAGTGAAAAGCAGCAGTCTGCCAAAACTGACATTATTGTGCAAGTAAGAACCACACTTTTAGTACAGAATGTGCTGTGGGGTCCTCAGCCTGTACTTGGGGAGAAAAAGATTTCCAGCTTATTCTGGTTCTCCTTCTTCCAACTTGGGCATGCACGCAGACCAAATATTAAAATTATCACGTATCGTAATAATTAACCTGCATAACTGCCACCCTGCATTAGATAAGCAGATATGGGAGATGAATGGATGACCAAAAAAAATCTTCCTTGCTGGTATTATCTGGGGGTGCAAAATTTTGGGAATTTTCCAGTTAATTCCCATATATTCCCACTAATTCCCATGGAAAGTTTCCAACTTGGAATATTTCCAAAATTCCCCAGCTAAACTTCCCATGGAGTGGAAAGTTTCCGGAAACTTCCCGGAAACTTTCCACCCCTTTACAACCCTAGTATTATCATCCATTAACTGGTTATGCTGTAGAGGCTCACAAGGGGCGATGGAGCCAATCCAAGACAGAATAAGACAGGAGTGCACTGTGGGCAGGACACAACCACACACACTACTATACTCTATGGGTAATTCAGGGACACCAATTCACCTAACAGCCCGTCGCTGGACTGGCAGAGGAAACCGCAGACCCGGAGGAAGCCCATACACACGGAAAGAACATGCAAACTCCATACAGGGCAGGTGGAAGACGGAACCTCCCAATGCGAGGTTCCCCACAGCGCCAATATGCCACCGTCTTAGTATTACAACATAATTAAATGTTAACTAATTAGCATGATTGAGTATCCATTACAATTTAGTTAATACTGCACAGTATAATCAAAGCATAGACTGGATACAATAGAACACCCATGCAAAATCGGTTACTATTAAAAACATCTAACATAGTTTGAAATATTTGTATTTGTTTGGCTCTCATCCTCTATTAATATTTTTAGCCCTTCTGTTGCACTTGTGCACCCTATTTATCTGAACTACAGACTATATGATGCGGTTGGTATAGTGAAGTATAATTACTGTGATTTCAACAATTATATACTTCAGCAATTATAATTGTATACTCTATAAAATTAGAAGTTTCTTTTAGAACCTTGTTAATTCATACCCCTTCTAAGAGGATTTTCCAGCATTCCAATGAGAAAACAATTAAATGCGTAACTGAGAAACGGATTTCATTTTCCAGTTATGCTAGCAGCTAATTTTAATTACTTCGGCACAACCCTGTCGCTTCAGCCATCATTGCTTATAAAGAGGCACAGTTCACATCAATACCAAACAGAGAGGAAAAAGCAGCACGAGTAAGAATATTCGGAGAAGCTTCCGGATGAGAGTTCAACAAAACATGATCAATGAGAAATAATATCCAGCCACGTGTCCCATACTATGAACTGCAAATCATCACCATTATTTTTTTTTCCAGGTTTTAAAGGGATTGATATTAAGCTGATTAGCACGACTGAGTGTCCAGGTGAGAGAACTGACTTGAGAATAATTTGTGTATAATAAAGGAGTGTGACCGGCTTACAGTAATACAGAGCAGAGGAACATATTTCTGATACATGACAAAAGCCGCAATATAAAGTAGCAGAAGGCTTTCAACCAGCAGCCAGTGAAAAGAGTAGCGTAAATTTGGTATAAATGAAGAAAAAAAAACAGTTTTGCTGGATTTTAAGTTTATATAAAAATATTAGAATTCAAACAAAGTGATAACAGCAAAAACATTTATTTTTCTACAGGAATATATAAAGCATTTTGGGATTTTAAACACAGAGAGTAAAGAGTGCAAATTTCTGTTGAATGTTTTGTCGCACAGCCCAAAGACAGGGTCCTCTGGTGACTGGAAACTGGGCTTAGTCTCTGATGTCTGAATGAACAGGTACACAGATCAGTCTGAGCGTGTTTGTCAGCAATGCAGAGCAGACATGCGTTCTGTCCGGGCATTAATGGGTCGTTTTCTCAGAACTTCTTTGGATTTGAGCCACGTCACCAAAAACACAGCACTGGATAAGCAGTCATTAAAAATGGATGGACCTCAAAAGAACAACTCAAGAAAAACAGAAATTACTGCGTCATATATAGACAAAGCTGTCTTATGCTTACAACTCATTATTTATGAGCTATAGGGTTATGGATGCTGTACAAGTGCAATCGAAATATCAAAGCAGCCTGTCAGCATACAATGCCCATTAATGGACATCCCATGACATCATACCAGCAACAACCAGCTTGTCTTGGTTAAAATAGAAAAAGCAAATTAAATGATTACTTCCAATTATTTCTCTAAGTCTCCATGCAATACTCACTTTGTAGCTAATCAAGCAACTAGACAAACCAAAATAAAGCGCACAAAAAAAAACAATCTGCTTTGGATCAATTTAAATTATTAATGCAACTGAACACAATAAAAATAAAAAGTGGTTTACCAGTAGCCAAAAAGTAAAGATTGATTATGTAATTATCTGACTCAAATGAATCTCATGAGACTTTATAAGAAAGGAATTTGATATTATAAAGTGTTACAGAGCAAATTCCTACACAAAAAATAGTTATCTGCTTCAATGGTTCTGAAAGCCCTCATTAGGGACCACCAGCCAGTCCGCATACGTATGTGACCCCCAGGATACCTCGCTAATAAAGAGCTTGGAGCCACGTAACCGGACATGCAGACAGTGAAGAAACCAAAAGCTCGGCATTTCCAGGCAGCTATTGTTACTGCACAAAATTAGGATTTTAAAAAAGATCCAAAAGTCTACTTCATAAAATTAACTCACTTTGAAACAGAAGTGATCAGAAATGCACTGACAAACTAACGAGTGCGCGAAAAGCAAGGAAATGGAAATTGGCATTAATTTACCGAGGAGAGCCTGGAAGAGGTTGCTCTGAAAGACGCCGATGACCCTCTCGATGGACTGGCGGAGCTGCTGGTCCGTGGTACGGCTCAGCTTCGCGCGGTACTCCTCCAGGAGCAGCAGCGCGCGCTGGGTGTCTGCAGGGGAGCACAGCAAACTGCTCACACTCCAGAAGACAGTCTGCATAGGCTTATAATACACAGGTCAACGCCAACTGCTGACACTCCAAAAGTCAGTTTAGATCATGTCATTATGCACTGGTCAAGACGAAATGCTGTTACTCACAACCAATTTCATTTTGACACTCTGAGGTGCAGGTATTTCGTGCAACAGATGCAAGTTTCAACGTCATCCGCGGTCAAACTGTAGTTTATTGAAACTTCAAAGACATTCATGCACTTTATAATAAATAAATGTTATTCATTTGTTCACTCACATCATGCCCATTCGTGGTCAGGCGTACCTCGTTCCGTAGTGACCTTAAGGCTACACAAAGTAACATTTCCAGTGGACGTGGCAAAACAAAAATATTAAATACTAAACAAGAGAAAAGTTAAACTCACCCTTCTTCCTCACCGGCATCTTCAGGTTCCAAATGTCAAAAAGAAAACAAGCAGCGCTTTAGTTCAGCAAGGTTTCAGGTCACAGCCTCCGGCTGGAGCTGTAGACCACCATGAACCCCGTAAATCTCTCCCTATCTTTGCTGTAAGTACACCGTTACTGGGAAAAAGGATCCCTAGGACTCTCCGATGCGGTGATCAGACCCAAGACTGCCGTCTCGATCGTCTTCAGAACCGGCCAGACAGGGTCTGACTTTGTATCCGATAGGAGGCTGAAGCTGGCATCAGATCCCCGCTGTCACACGCACTGGCTGTCAAACTCAGCTAATCTACCTGCGTGCACTTCCTGGGAACGAAGCACGCCTACAATCCTCTACTGTGTCTTCCCCAAGTTTGCCTTTATTTATGCAGCCACCCCAATTACCGCAAATTAAGTTAAAGAAGGGAAAAAAAACATGCATACAATTTCCTCATTGCCTGGGATATGCAATATTCAATCTGTGCATCCAAAGCATGTTGGATGGGAATTTTCCAGCCCCTTTCCTTGTCGCCCGCGCTAAATATTTTTTTTCCCTTGAAACAGAAAACTTCTCTCACTTTCCCCGCCTCTTTTTTAACTAATGCAGCTTAAAATCCCAACTTTCCTGCAAAATGGCGCCGCAGACCCGGAAACACTGCGGCGTGATCGAGCCCGGTCGCCCTGTAAGTCAGTATTAAAAGGTGCGACTTGGAAAGTTTGCGAAGTGAGTAAGGCGATCGCTCCGTGCTTCAGCGATGCATGCTCGGTTTACACTGTCATTTTGCAGATGCACAGCCGCCTGGTAAGGAAATGTGAATTAAAAAGCGTCCGATCAATTCCAATCAGCTCACTTAGGGAAACCTCTTATATAACCATAAATCCGTAAAACGCGAATTAGAGGTACTTCAATTTAACTCGCTCATGACATCAGATGTACGATTCTTATTTTAAATTAAAAATATTTTTTTTTCTGTGACAATTCAAATTTTGTTAAGACTAATATATCCGGTGCCCAGTTCTTCTGAAATATTGTTCTGTCAAATGCATTCTTTTCGTGTCCTTATGGGAAAGGTGCGGCTTTTATTTCAGATGTCCGTCTAACGACTACTAGAGGGTCATAGTAAGTCTGAAGCCTGAAGCAGGAAACACGGGGAATGATGCAGAGATACCATGCAGTCCGCTTCAGACTGTGCACACACACACACACTGAGCTGAGGGATTCCTTCCAGAAACCTTGGAGATGGGCGTGTTACCTATGCAGCCTACAGGCAGCTACATCACAGTCATGTTATTTTCCTGTGTAAGTAGCAGTAAATAAATATTTTTGCAAAGCCTAATCTGTGTTTGGACAACTTTTATTGATGTTCATACTATATGGAAGGACTGTTATTTTTGTGTTTGCAGCTGACTCGTGCTTATTTACAGTGTCCTTTGCAGTCTATTGTTAGGATTAGACTTTGTGACTGTCATTGTTTTTCTGTTTATAACTTAATTGTATCAGGTTTTATGTTAAATGCAAGCTACATAAATTACTCCTAAATAATCTCAGCATTAAATCCATTCACACAATTAGCAGAACTCCCTAATTTGGCTAAACCTAATGTCTTTACTGTGGGAAGGACCAGCAATACCTGAAATGCATGGAGAACATGCCGTCTCCGCACAGTCCGTTGGGTCTGAGACCACAGTGCTACCTACTGACACTCCATTCCACCCCCAAACCAGTTTATTGCCTCTTAAAAGCTTCCTTATTTGTGTGAATGGGTATTCCTTCCTCATTTCTGTGACAATGCAAGCAGGATGGAATAAGATATTTATATGTATCTTAGTGAAAATCTTATCTCACTGAATACATCTCATGCAGTGATTTCATCATAGACACACTGAAAAGTGATTAGAACCTAAATTATACATTATAAATGTATATAATCTATAAATGTAAATCATCCAAAATGATTTTAACCACTTTGTGAACAATGCATTCTTTTCTCCTAACAGAATTTCTGGCCTTCACTTTCCAAAGCATACACTGCAAGCTTTTACACAAAAATCTTTCGTTTAAAGGCCACGTTGGTTGGGTTTAGTTTCCCTGCTGTTCGTAGACAGACATCTTCAGGCGCATCTCGCTGATTAACTAAGAATTAGTGACAATTAACTCAGTAATTGAGAAGCCCATCACAATAGGATAATTGTTAAACTTGCAGTGCAAAATAGAGGCTCCATTGACAGCTTATACTCGTTGCAAAAAAAATTTAAAATCCAAGCTCTATTTATAACAATGATTGTATGAGAAATAGGTGTGTATTACTGGGCGTTAGCATCATGGCAATTAAATCTAAGGACACTGACAATGGATTTGTCAGCACTAATCTGTCAAGACAAAGGTCTTGATAGAGCATGAATTATCTTCGACCAAGAACTTCCACCATAACGTCACAGTGCGTCTTCATGAGGCCCCAGAAGAGCAGTGTTTTGCAACAACAAGAGTGCTACAGCCTGGGCTGACCACACATGATGTCTGCTGGGACGCTGGTTGTTCTCAACTGAAAAAGAAGCTTTGTCAGTGGAATGCATCCAGGGAGAGAGGAAGGACACCAGTCACTGGTTCTGACTGTCAAGCGCGGCCGGACCCGAGGTGTGGCAGTCCGTGCCTAGCACAGAAAACAGGGCTGCCTTTCATGCAACACTTGATTGACAGGCAAGCAGGAAGTGAATGGGATTTCGATCGTTAATATATTTTCAGGCTCTGGGCATAGGCCAGCAGAACAGAGTCAGGCACTCCTGCTGAGAGTTCCCATTACTTTCCATCATGAAACGACTGGGAGATAACAAAACATATTTCACCACCAGAATCTCCAGTCAGCTCCGAGGCACGTTTTACAACATTTTCACATTTTCCCACAACCTCTGAAAATCAGCCCAGTGGTTTTAGCAAGCCTGGTCCTGTCCAACGCCCTGTGTGCGCTCTTTGGTTTCGTTTGTGCCATGGTAGTGCTCAGGGCAGCGCAGGGTTTGGATTCCAATGAAATTCACAGGCACCCACACACCCATGACACATGTGGCTGCAGAAGGAGGCGGTCAAACCAGTCAGAACCAGAAAACTCAATGTTCCCAACTTCTCTACATACATCTTACAATAATATATCTAGCTTTGTCAGGAGTTTTATAAGAACTTTTTCACCCAAAACAATGTAGCTTAATTCTTGTATTTCACTGTCATTGTCTTTGAGGAAAACGGTCTCTTTTAGTTTCTAATACTGCTTCCACTTGAAAAGAAAAAGCTTTAATGTTTTGCTGACTTCAGTGCCACCTTGGCATGTAAAATTTTATTGTGGTTAAAAATGAGAAAGGCGGTTCCAGAAGAATTCCAAATTATCTGCAATAAGCGGTACCGCCTTAGAAAAGCCATGTGAAATGTGACACATAACTGCCTTTGTGAACATAAGCCTGTCGTTTAACATTGGAATCACTTTTATAAATACGATAAAACATGCTTACACAAGATGTTTACATGTGCACTTTGGCGCCCTCGTGATCATTTAATTTAAATGTTGCATGTCAGAAATTTTAACAAAGGCCTTTTTTATTTCGCAAAACTGACTGTGAATTCCTGCCTAGCTGAGACGCCAGTTATTTACCGCCACTATTTACATGTGCAGTTGTATCTGATAGCCAGCTCCTTCTAAAAAAGCAACACAGTGTCAAATATGAACAAAATGTCAATATTTGGGCAATAGAGGCTTGTGAAGTTCTATAAACGTGGATTTTCCACTGAACACGTACTAGTGTGGCAGATATCAGATGGAGGTGTTGTGGAGTTTCTCTCTCACTAACCGCCGTCAAACAGGAAGCCACACAGCATTGTCTTTTTGTGTATTCATTCAATTCAGCATTTTAGGTGAATTACTTTTTTCATTGTTACAGTGTAACACAGTAGTTCTGGTAATAATGCAACTCTTTAGACGAAGTCTAGTTACTTAAGCTGCTGCACAATTATAAAAAGCATTTATAAATCCTGCTCCTGTTTTGTTTCTCAGATAAAAGAAAATTCTAATGCACATTGTTCACAGCTCTCAAGACCCTGACCAGGATAAATGGATGGGTAGATGGATTGCCTGAAAGCTCACCCCACACTGCATATAAACACACTGCATGTAAACACACTGCATGGATATGCGATGTGCAGGATAAGAGCCAGGCCTGGATTAGGAGCTCCGGGGACTGTGAGCCTGGGGTGACCAGATAATCCACGTCAGGGAGGACACTTTGAGCTACTTCAGGTTTTACAAACTTCAAAACTGAAAGGTTCCTGTGCTTGGCTAAATATTTATTCTTTTGCTTTTATTGGCTTTTTTCCTTGATTGAAAGACTCATCCAGCTGTTTCACATTAACATTAGTGACACACGCATGATTGTAGGAGACTGACCAATCAGCACAAACAAGGACTCAGTGCTTAAGTGCAATCCGGGTGATTTTAATTGAAATGGTCATTTACAAAACCTGTCCTAGCTCATAGTGTCCTTGCTGCTAAGGCCAGAAATGAGTCGCAGACTTTGTGTCCTCAGACCATCTGCAGGGTTTCTGCTATCTGCTGCCCTCAGTCAGCTGGGCCAGTAGAATGTAAAGCATTCCTAACATGCAGATCAAGAGCAAGTGGGTCCATCAATGCAGTCATACAACTCAGCTTCATCCAGAGCCGTCACCTGCAAACTGTACATTTTTCATTGGCTAAAATCTTGGTTCCATCAGAAAGACGGTCCAATGCGGAACAGACCTTTGACATTATGCCGGTCGGCTGTAAGGCTGTAGCTGGGGCAGGGTTAAACTCTACAGCGCTGAGAGGCGTGACGTTGTAACATTTCCAGCTCACCCATCTTACCACCTAACTGGTCATCAGAGGTTCTACGTCAGGAATGGATGACATGTACCAATTCAGCTTCTCAAACTGAGGATACACAGGACTGAAACGATGATGCATGATGGGTGAAGGTATGACCAGGTGTCACACGGTTGGTCTCCCTGTGATCCCATCAATAAGACTGATTTCATAAGGCTGTGTTAGGTCTGCACCGTAAAGTGGTCATGCTGTGTGGCAGACCAGCACAAACTCACAGATTCAATATCAGAATTAAATATTACAGCACACGCCTCATGCTTTCTGAGTTGCAACAAGTTCTAATAAAAGTATATTTATTCATTGACTTTTTCCATATTTTTCCACCAGTTTCACCACTGCAACATCTGTTTTTCTTGTTTTAAAAAGACGTTAATGACATATTGACTGAACTTGTCCTACACAGTCAAACCTAAACTGATATAAACATACAGCAGATATAGAAAGTGGATAGATGGATAGATATGCTGTATATACGTATATAATTTCCATTCATAATTCAAATATGTGATGTAGCTATATTGTGACTTTATATTGCGGCTATTATTATTAATATTCAGCTAAGGAGGCCTTAGCTTGGGGTTTGCCGTAATCAAACAACTACAGCATTTTTAACTCAATTATTTGCACTACAGGAACATCCATCGGCGTTTCTCACATTTGTAAGCTGAGAGCAACTGGTCAGCATTAGAATCTCGTCTTGTGACGTCACCTGGCCTGACCTCTCCAATGCAGTCTTTCTGTGGGAAAAAGCGCTCACCTTCATATCAAAGCCCATACACTTTTACCGCAGTGCCCTGCCGTTAGAAGGAAATCCTATTACATACTTTGACAAGCTACAGGAAATCCTGAAAACAGTGCAGATTCTCCTTCACAGGAAACAATAACTTCACTTTGATTGACTTACTCGTCTCCAAAATGACCCTTATATAAACATGTCTGCGGATCTATTAGATTGTCTCAAGTGTTGTTCATTTAACTTATAAAGCAACTCTCCTTACATCTATCTGCATACCATGTTGTGACTCACTAAAATCCATCACTTGCATTAATTAGTCCAGTGTTTCCCAACCCAGTCCTTGGGTAACCCTGGACAGTCCACGTTTTTGCTCCCTCCCAGCTCCCAGTCAATCAAGAACACAGAGAACTTGGTACAGGTGCACTGAGAGCTGAGAGGAAGCAAAAACGTGGACTGTCCAGGGTTCCCCGAGGACTGGGTTGGGAAACACTGAATTAGTCTATGGTAAGAAAAAATATCTGAAAGATGGTAAATTAAAATATCTCAGTTGCTAAGGGATATTGGTCCAACACATTTGAAACACTTCCAGGAGAGGTGTGTGGCTCTGTGTCCAGAAGGTGCTGGTTCCGATCCTGAGGCTGGCAGGATGATCACGTAAAGCAGGGTTCTTCAAATCTGGACCACGATTCCAAATCCAGGCCTTGTTTTCAGTTCTCCCAGGTAGTTAGTTTAATAATTACTGATTCTGATTGGTCAGAGG
>JAOYFF010000034.1:2690309-2700901 GCA_025773925.1 Cryptomyrus ogoouensis
GGGCGGGGGGGGGGGGGGGGAGGGGGGGGGGGGGGGGGGTGGGGGGGGGGGGGGGGTGATATAGAGAGTGAGCAAGAAAGAGAGAGAGCAGTGCGAACCTTCAAGTGTGCGAGGAACCAGAAATCCACGCACCGATACAAGATTAACGAAATATCCCCACGTCCAGCCTATCCCCCAAAAGATAACCTTTGCGTTTTCCTACCCAAGACATATCCAATGTAAAAAGTGTATTCCATAAAAATGTACTACGCAGGAAATTCTCCCGGGGCGGGCAATCGCATTTATAAAGTAGTTTCTTTAATCTTTAGCCTTCAAGCCGGTTACCGGCCGCATCACTCCAGGACCGCCTCTTTACGCTACGAGCCGGGGTCGTTATATATAGCGCGACGCGATAATGTATATAGGTTACACATCAATAAAGAGAGTTCAGTCCTAAAGCGTCGGCTACCCGTAACCAATGACCTGGTTCCGAATCGAGAGCGATCGGGACGTTTATTAGACCGTCCTTAAATCGGTGATGCTTCAACGCGTGAATACAGGGAACTACGCATTTCTTCCGTTCCGCGTCGGAGCCGCTCGGTGACTCGGAGCCGCGCTCGGTCCGCCTTCCGAAGGCTACATCGAGCGAATGTAGGTTAGACTGCCGCCGGGTACCGGCAGATGGGGAGACTGGGGGGAGCAGCCGCGTCGTCGCGAGCAAGCAGCCTGCGGTTCGGTTCGGCCAGCGCGCGGGTAGAACGCGCGGCGCGGGAGCGGCTCGGCCCCGCGATCCGGTTCTGGCGGGTCCCCGTCAGTCACACGCGCTGGCCGCCTAGTGCGGGACGGTTTGAATTTGGACAATGAACGAAAGCGGCGCTCGGAAGGGAGCATGCGGGGTCCGCGGCGCGGAGCTGCGTCCGCATCGCCAGTAATTCAGACAGGGACGCTTTATAAACAGGCTGCCCGTCGAATATTACAATAAAAATGCTCACAGTTCCTATTCGCAGCAGTACTTCGGTGAATCTCCACTCCGCAATTTAAATCTCCGTCCAAATAAACACTGACTGAACTCCAGTCTGTGCGACTTTTACGTCCAAATGCAGCCTAATTAATAACCCCGTATCACTAGTATATACTTTCAGAACATGCGTGAACGCATTAACACATATTGAAGATAAAAGTAGGCTACATTTTAGACTATCCAAAGTTAAGTGATTAAATAAATTCAGTATTTCACATTAGAAAATTAAATCATATACAAATTATCAGTCTTTATACAGTAATCAGTGAAAGTATGACGATGAAAGTACTGCTTGGCCGGACATGATAGGTCATTTTTTGCGCTTCATGCATTAAAAATGCAGTCAAAAAAGAAAAACAAAGATTAACCAAATACAACCCATATTACCGCGACTGAGGATTTAAAGTAGTAAGCTCCATTTTACGATAATGGTCTTCAAAAAGGAACCGACACGCTTGTATAAACAAAGAACCCGCGCAGATTCTTACATTCTGGACAATAACGCAATACTTGCGAATATACATCTTTTAAAAGCCGAACTTGAGACCGCTGGTAACATTTGCCTATTTTCCGTATGATGAGGGTGGTTTAAAGAACGGTCCTTAACGTTAAGACAACTTGCAACCAACAATTCATTCTGAAAATTCACGGCACAAAAACATATTCCTGTAAATGACAAAATGTGAGAAAAGCCATAAAATATAAAATACGCGTATGATATAGTTTAGGCACCCCTCTTACCTTGGTAGGGGTCTCCGAACTGGTATCTACTTTTGTGTCTGCCATTTTATGCCTTAACGTCGGAGATCTTATGCGGAATCAAGAAAAAAATTACAAAAAAAAAATCAATCCACTTGCAGAGACAATAATACAAAAAGACTATTAAGTATCAGTGGTGAACTCACGCGGTTGAGTCTTTAATATAGAGTTGTGGGCGGAGTCAGGGGGCGGTAAGTACGGTGCGATTGGCCAACGATTACAGGAATTTGTGATTTTGATTCGTCGGTGTGGAACAATGGATATGATTTCTGAACCAAGCAGACACGCCTTTTTTGAACCAGCCACCGACTCGTGTGGCTGGAAGCCGTAGCCTCCGCTTTCGGCTTGTTAGCTGTACTGACAGATTAAATGGTTTTGTACCGACCAAAAACCGGCGTTTTAAGAGAAATTCAAGAAGTACATTCACATATTCCCCAATACCGTTATAACACACAAACTAAATACATTTTGATACATTTAAGTGCGACGAGTAGATAAGACATCAGGTCAGCTCCGCTTACATTTCGTGCTTTTATTAATTCCAAATAATTTTTCGCGCCGTCTGTGTATATTTCATTAGCCGATATATAACTTAATCTTACTTCTTGCCATAGTTAAGATTAATCTTAGCTTAGTTTAATTACCGATTGTACTTAGGTAAAGTTTGAGAAGACATTGATTCTTAAATACTGAAGGCAATCAAATGACTGACAATTGACGGTTTACAAATAACCATCTTCTTAATTCGGTTTTACGAGAAATCATTTTTAGTGGCCGAAACCAAATTTAGCCAATAGAATCATCGCGGAATCCAGCGAGCCATCCTCCGCTTCCCGGGCGTCATATAAAGGTATTACCCCTCCCTTGTTCGCCTCACAGGCTGACAAAAAAAAAATTCTGTACAATGTTTAACCGTGGACATGCTGCGAAACAAGTGGCTATAGGCCTACCGGCTTTTCAGGACATGTTCAGTAAAGAAGTGAAAAGAGACGTCCCCAGTCCTCCCCTAACCAGAAACACTCATTTTGTTTCATTACATTACGTGAACACGATTTTATTATAGTATTTTCTGGATCAGTTATCTTGGAAACTTATTTTCGTTATCTGGTATAGACCACGTGTGCTTCACAACAAACGATATACACTCTTGTATTTTTAAATGAAAACGAGAGAGATTACAAACGTAATATTATTTACTACGACGTACATTCGTTTTAATAGACTGGGGGATGGGGTTAGTTGAAGTTAGTTACCCGACCAGCACGGCCAGTAAAAATCATACCTCTTTTTGGCAACGAACGCATATTCAACAGATCATCCGTGATTGGTCGAGAAACTGGAGCAAACACAGACTTGACGCTTTGCGGAGTCTGGTTGGCTCATTTCAATGTCGATCAATGTAACTTACTGCCTTCGGTCTCATGGAAAATCTGGAGAAATAGTCTTTGTTCGGATTTACGAAATGTGTCGTTATTTGCAAATAACGTTTACCTCAATTAGTGCATGACGGCTTAAATTTAACGCATTTATAAGAAATCTGCCATATCACCTGGTAAATAGTAGATAACTGTAGTGATTAATAAACACGTGAATTTTTATTGGTTTTGAAGTTCTTCAATGAAAGTTTTTTGTTGCATTTGTATAATACAAATGTATACAACTATACTAATGTAGTAATATGTCCCTTAATACACGCGCTTTTGAGATCTTAGTTCGTCCATGTAACTTTCAAAAGACCGGTATATCTGTGCCAATCGCTAAACGTGTAAGATTGACCTCCTTCAAATTTAAGTAATCTAATCTATAGTTTTAGTAAACAATGAAATATAATTTGGAGACGGATATTCCGTAGATTATTAACTGAATTGGAAGGATACACAAGAGAATTGCAATGCCGCCACTATGCATTTGTCATATTGGTATTTTGTCGCCAAAGTTGACGTTGGGACGTTGTTTAACAAATTGTAACGCCTTCAAAACCTCGACGTTATGTTCATTGAGAATTCCCATAACGTATGTATACTGCTTCAACTGTCCAGATTCTTCAGTTTATCTTCACCCTGGAGACATCTTGGTCAGAATCGGCTGTCGACATAGTTAAAACATCGTCTCTCAGAAAGGCAGTGAAGGGCCGTACATGTTGGAACCCGTTAGTAACCTGCTGGTAGAAGGGAAGGCGTCAGCAGTGTTTCTTGCAGAGTTTCAGCAGCATCCTGCGGTCTTTAGGATATTACAGTACTAATTAAAGCACGTGCAAAATGTCCCTCGTGTACATTTCTTGCTGTCTCCTGTATTTTGACCATGAAACCTGTTAAAGAGGTTGGGCAAACTTTATAATGTTTTCGACTTTACGTCATTCTTCCTAATGCATAATTTATTTGCCCATGGGTCAATTGGCAGTGAATAACTGAGTAACACAACAAAACTAACAAAGTATTAATATATCTATATTTCAAATGCTGTTCTTTTTGCCTTAATAAAATCTATCTATCTATCTATCTATCTATCTATCTATCTATCTATCTATCTATCTATCTATCTATCTATAATCTATCTGTCATGTGTCTATTTATTTATAAACTATTGACCTAATGAAATGTGATACATTATTTAAATGGTTCATAATTAACATGGGAGTTAAAGCATCGCGTAATGACTAAACCGGTGAAAATAAAATTCCATTTGCAAAATGTTGTACTCCATCTAGTGGAACCATGGCGATATATCAGTAGGGTGCATAAATCTTAGCCGTGGTATTTATTCTCCCTGCTTATAATAATGGCGCACATTTAGGCCAGTAGGAACTGTAGTAGTTTTATCGGAATCGAAAAACAAGGTCATATAAACCACCGTGAAGTACCGTAACTTCTATTTAGAGAAAGTCGAAGACTTTCTTTATATCCGGATTTTTATGCTGAAAGTCAGACCTTCAACTACAAAACTTTAAAAGTAGCCTACGTTTATAAATATGGAATAGAAATGTGTATTCCACATTAGTAATCGATCGATTGTAATGTCTTGTTTCAAGTAAGACGTTCATCTTTTTAAATATCCGTTTTATCATCCTTACACACCATTAAATCTGTTGTTTAAATGGATATATGGAAGATCTAAGAGGGTAAAGAATTAGTTTGGTAGTACAGTAGAGCTGGGTCACATCTCCAGGGTTGTAGGTTCGAGTCCAGGACTGAGTGTTCGAGTATAAACACCTTTTAAAAAGTCTGTAAGAAATAAACACTGGGTTACAATGGCAAACAGCAGCGATTCCGGTCAAACTGCAACACGTAGCCTATGTTTAAATATGGAGCTATTCTTATTAAAACGTTACTTTCACACAAAAGCCGCATTATATTATAAGCACGTATATTACGAAATTTATCTTGAGCATTTGCCTGTCGTATGTGAGCTATGACTGATGAAATTGCGAGCCCCGTCATGTTCACCACTTCGCCCATATTAACAGATCCCGAACCTGTCGCCGTTCCTGCGAACGCAGCGCGGTATCTGACGTTCTCACCTCCACACATCGCTGTTTCAGCCGCTGCCCCACGTTACCATACATGAATGGATATTTTTATCTAAATATTGCTGTCATGTTAACATGTCATCTTTATTTTGTGTAGGACTGCCTCAGATTTCTCCTCATTGTCTCTTTACGGAAGGAATTCCTTTTTTGTGACTATGGTTTGAGGTTACATTTTTGTGTATTGCTCTGTGTAGCTGATATATCCTTCGTTGCCCTTTGTAAAGTACGCATGTGATGGTCTTGAGGAGGTAGACATCACATTCTAGCGTCCCGTGCTCGCTCTTCTCAACACCTTCAATCTACTGTCTGCCATCCTGCAGCCCTGCATATCCTCCATCTACAGAATTACACCAGAGATTAATTAAATTTGTGAGAAGAGTTTCCACCAGACAGTGTTGCCAGACTTCTTAGATGCAAGCTGTTTAATGATGTCTAAGCAGGACACATGCACACACGAGGCTTACTGCGGAGCACGTGCTGGCAGATAGCGTTCGTTTGGCAGCAGCTGACGACGGCTGCTGGATCCACCTTGTTTGAATACTGTTGATGCAATTTCAAGATGAAGCAACCTGTTTTTCAAGTAATTGTCATAATCACATGAAGAAATTACTGAAAACAACGATCGAAATCCCTGATCACAATGCACCATTAAAAGCATTACGTTTGATGTGAAAGCTTGTATAACCTAAAAAAAAAAAATCAAAGAGTATTTGCATATAATGGTGTGAGATGACTGAGAATATTCTCTTGAAAAAATACCATCTACTTTAAAATGTAAATTTCATAGTGCATAAAAATCATCTTATTCATATGATCTGTGACAGTATCTTAAGAGCATTTATGATCTGTGAGGATGTAAGTCAGTTGAGGCTAGAAAGAGATTATTCTGATCATTTATAAGTAATACAAAAATATCCTAATTCTTAGTTTCTGATTGTGTGGGAATTGAATGTCCTGAATATTGTGCAACACAGAGGTGAAACACATTCAGTCTTATTTAATTGTCTAAAATTATTGCAAGTGATCCAGGATTGTACATTCGGAACATGTAAGGATCCCGTGTATGAAATGAAGCTTCGTCATTTGCACAAGTACGCAGGAATGCTTCATTTTCAATATATCCCACCTCCTCTCCTTTAAGGTGCACACACACACACACACACACACACACACACACACTTGAAAGTGAAGTTTGGGGTCTGAGTGTAGTTAGGCCATTTAGGCCTACTCAGAATTCCTGGGGGTTAAGGGTGTTACTCAATGGACCAGCAGAGATATGACTTTTCTGCCAAGGACTGATCTCAAACCAGCAACCTTCTGATCACTGGCACACAGGCTTAACCCAATGAGCCACATGCCGCCATCCCCATGCCCCTGTCAGAGTAGCTCACATGAGTTTTTGTTAACTCATCCGGTTCCTTCCGGCCAGGCTGTTGCTCATATTATGCAGGTCAGGGCACCTTGATGGGCTGCCAGCTAAGCGCCTCCTGCAGGTCACTGCAGGCCGTGCCACCCTCCTGGTGGGCTCACCTGCAGGGCACTGTTTGATGGGCACCACCTGCAGAGAATGATTAGCTTGGCAGGTAGCGTGCTATAGAGCTCATTGCATCTGAGGCATCAGTCACGTTTAGTACGGGGGGGCTCCTCAGATGACCTGGAGATGGATGGATGGCTGGATGGATGGTGAGTGCGCTGCACTTATTCAGCAGGTGCTACAAAGCAGACATGAAACTGAACTGGTGTAGCTGGATCTGAGCCTTCTCCTTTCCTCTCGTGCTCAGAAAATGGTTCACACACTAAAGCAGGGGTCTCCAACTCCGGTCCTGGAGAGCTACTATCCAGTCGGTTTTCAATCCTACCCGGCTTCTGATGAGCCACACCTGTTCTCAGGTAAATACCAGGGCCAGGTGTGACTCATTAGAAGCCAAGTAGGATAGAAAACCGACTGGATAGTAGCTCTCCAGGACCCCTGTTCTAAAGATATATGCATAAGCTAGAGGCTACGGGCATCAGTCACGGTGCATCTCCAGGCACTCTTAAATACAACCTGCGACAGTACAACTGTCCACCTCCTCTGCATACAGTAAACCGTTTCCTCTGAAATGAATTTGCTTTTCTTGCTTCAGCGGCCTGACAGCATATTCGCCAAAGTGTCCCCGAGAGCGATGGCAGGCGAGGATGTGGCTGGGTTGTGACGCAGTCAGCCTGGGATCTATCGCCGATTTCTGTGCCGTTGAAACACAAGACCCTCCCTCCACAGATGGGAGTCGGCTCGTAGGCGAAGGGAATTAACACGGCTCTGAAATTGCTTCGCCGCCCGGCCTCTTCCTGTCTACCTCTGTCATGGAAGCGCTGGGAATTCCCCTCCTCTGCCCTGCTTTGCCCGGCCGCACGGACCCAGGGTCTGCGGCTAAACGCTGAGCTCGCTGGCTGCCCGTGGTTAGACGCTGGCCAGGCTCGGCCCGACTGGCACGCTGCTTTTTTGTGACCCCTCCATGCTCCCACGAGCCCACGAATGCCACTCTCCTCTGGCGCTCAGTAACACAGCGCTAAGAGATTTCCGGATGCAAAGTGTGAAACTGAAAGCGGGCGAACGAGGTGTTGACTGGGCACATTTGTGGCGACGCTGACATTTAAAAAGGAAACGTCTGACTATAATATTCAGCACTATTTCCTCATGTGAATTTTTACTTCTACACAATTGTAAAAGAGAAAGTTTTACCATTGATATGAATGTGCTTTTAAGTCATCCATCATGTAACATTTATATGTAGCTTAAAATAAGATTTTGAAGTAGCATGACCCTGACCTTTTGGGTCCCGCGGCAGCCTGGAAGCCGGACAGTGAGACACTCTGCTGGGTGGTTTTGTTCTCTGCTGCGCAGTATTATGAATCTGTGCAGCATTAGGTCAACATTTTGTCTGCAGCAAAGCAGAACTTTCTGCAAAACATTTCTCGTCACTGTTTGGAAGCAGGATTTTCTGTGTTGGTCTATGTCTTCCTTTAAAAAACACGGTCACTGCCAAGTCCCAGTCCTGCCGCCTCATCCCTTTGCTCATTTCTCATTTTTATTTAAATATAACCAGCTCTCTCTCTCTTTCTCTCTCCTCACACACACACACACACACACACACAGCCACTCACCGAAATTTCCCACAGCACCGATAGAGCTTAAAAAGTCAGTCCTATACGTTTCTAATGGCTATTTTCTATCGGGTCACAAAGCGTATGTTTCCAGACTTTTTCTGTAACAAAATATGTAGCCTACTATCCGTCTTCAGGATATATTTAATAATGCCCTTTATTTTAATTAATTATGAGGGATACGGTTTGATGATCGTCTCTGCTCTGTTATACACATAAATCGCTGCTGATAATCTCACAATGGCAGATATTTGATTGAGTCCCCAAGGACCCGCTACTCGAAGGCTACCGGTGCTTGAGGAAGGTGACCTAAGAGGGTCGAGCTGAGAGCGGCATCTGTTTGAAGGGAAACTGCATTCTCCTCTCCGTCTCCTCTATCCGCTGCCCCCTTCCATTATGTCATAAATAAGGCATGCTGTGCTTGAGAGGAGATCGATGAGAGAAATCAATGGGGCTGGTGAGCGGGGGACACAGACCAGCCACCATCTGACCTCTGCTGGAGCTCAGAGCGCTTCACAGGTAACGCAGCTGCACCGGAGCATCCCGCTGGCGCACCGGCACCGGCGACCACGACTTCAAGCGGTCATTCGTGTCTGGGAAGCGTCTCACAACAATATCTCAGTAGATGAGGCTCTTAGAAATGCCGTTGTAAATATTCCTTACACATTTAATTCTGTGCAGTGTTCGATGAAGAAACGGAAATATTTATGTTTGTTTGCAGCGAGTCGCTCTGCAGAGATTTACTTATCCAGAGCAGCCCGGTGCGGCTCCTCTGTCCGCAGATTGATTATTATAGACGGGCTCCGCTAGCAGGAAAACGGGTTTCGGCTCATGTGAGATACGGCTGAGCAGCACTGTAACCTTAATCATATAAGCATTTTGTTTTTTTACTATTACCATTAGCATTGTAATAGCAAGTGCTACTGGCATTGAGATTAATGGAATGTACAGTAGTTTTAGTATAATATTCATGGTTTTTTTCTGATACTGAGAGTGGAAGTCTTATTTTGTACAAAAGTTTGTTTTTATTTATATAGTCAGGGTCACATATGTTGCTTCTCCTAAAATGCCGGCTCTCAGAAACAGAGACAGTGTTTTACCTGCTTTAAAGCCTAGATGGCAGTAATATTCAAAAAGTCCGAGAGATCAGCGCCTACATGAAGAATAAAATTGCTGCACAGTGAAAGCGCTGGATCACTTAGCCTACAGCACAGGTAAGCAGAGTCCTCATGCAGAAGAAGAAGGGACATTTTTGGACTAAATGGACCATTTTAGAACAGGATGATTTGCATTTTGTTATCATTTGAGGTAAGTCCAGGTTTTGGTTACAATCGTCCTAAGCTGGGAATATGAATACGTCTTGTTGCTCTCTAACATTACACAGATTGTGCATAAAAATGTATCTTGCACCTATATACAATTAAATTTTAAACAAATAACATTTAACATGTGAACAACCTGGATTATTGGATAGGAAAATGTTAAGGTGTAATAATGCCTGGATAATACGGATTCATTTATATGAGATAATGCATTTTAAATTAAAGAATATATTTCTGACTTTTTATTACTTTGTTTCATTCATAAAATATCAATATGAAATAGATATGAAATAAGATGAATATCACTTTGTTTAAAAAAGGCAAGGGAAATATCGAGTGTCCCTATCGTAGTATTTTATTAAGTTAGAAACAATTGGGTATTACATTATATTGCACAATATTAACAATTGAAATATATAATTTTGAAAGAAAATCAAATTCGTAATTCATATTTACAAATTACATAATGGAATATTAGCAGTAGCATATTTAGTGTTTTTGAATTCTAATCGCATCATTTTGTTTTGGCACAGAGCAATAAGGCCAATAATCACATGCATCCATTAATAACAAACGTGAAGCAGAGGGGCAGCCAGCTCAGCTAGCCTAACGCTAACCGCTACGTGAGGCGTGTGGGTTTGTCTCAGGCTCCTGCAGCCAGTGTAGGAGGGATGCGGGCGTCTACAGGTCTGCATGGTTATTTACGCAAGCAGATCTGCAGGCTGTACTGAGGATCAGGCTGATGGGCTGACCAGCGGGGGGGGGGGGGGGAGGGGGACGGGGCGGGCGCCGGCTGGGCGGGGGGCCGTGAGCGTCGCAGTTCTGTGAAGGAAGAAAAAGA
>JAOYFF010000034.1:2711316-2721521 GCA_025773925.1 Cryptomyrus ogoouensis
GAGACACAGAGAGACATGGGGAGACACTGGGAGACACAGAGAGACATGGGGAGACACAGAGAGACATGGGGAGACACTGGGAGACACAGAGAGACATGGGGAGACACAGAGAGACATGGGGAGACACTGGGAGACACAGAGAGACATGGGGAGACACAGAGAGACATGGGGAGACACTGGGAGACACAGAGAGACATGGGGAGACACAGAGAGACATGGGGAGACACAGAGAGACGTGGGGAGACACTGGGAGACACAGAGAGACATGGGGAGACACTGGGAGACACAGTGCAAACACACATGAAAGGATATAGACAGACACACACACAACCTGGCTTTTCAGTATGAATCCTAGCGGACTGCAGATAGCCTCAGGATTTCACATACAGGCATAATGGACCATCAGGCTCATCTAGACAGTAAAGCCTTCACATAATGAGAGCGCTGCACTTACTCCTTCCATTTAAACGTACATTAAAATATCGAAAAGATCATCCTCCCTGCAAGAGTAATAAAAATATTTACAGCAATATTTTCTTTTGCCAAAGTATATTGCACTGGCGAGAAAACGGTTTAATGATCTGATCTTGCTCGGTAATATAATGGTTTAAGTGCTGACATGACGGCATATTCTTCAGGAGGTATTTCAGACGTTTGTGAATGTTTAGCCATGTGCACTTTGTACTGACAGAGCGTCTTAGGTTCTCTGACATGTCTCACCCAGATGGCGGCAGCTCTACTCGAGATCCTTTCTAGGTACGCCCGGAACTTTCAATCACGTGCAATTACATTTGTGAGCCCACACAAATTCTCACTGTGAGAATGCTGCCCCAGTAGTAATGCATGTTAAATTCATTATTCGGCTCCTTCCCGATCGCAAGTATACGTTAGCTGGAAAAAAATAGCCAGTCAGGATGATCCAGCTGCAGCTGAGGGCAGGCCCTGTCATTTCATATTACAGAATCTCTGCATTTGTAATAATGACTCCTCCATCCCCATATAGAAAATAAAATGGCAAAGCACTGTGCTTGGTGCTGTGAATGAATACATTTGTACAATGAGCCGGCCACAGTAAAGCAATCAAACCAAAAACGTATCTCCTATAAAAAAAACCCAGACAAAAATCTCATTTTGTAACATCATGAAATATGTTATTATATTGCAAAAATGCATTTAGCCTATAATGAACTTATTTTTTTTTTTGCGAGACGGTTGAATACTACCCTTCACAGTAAGCTGTCTTACCGCCTGCCAGCCGCAGTGTATCCTGCGTTTCCTCCTCAGCAGGGAAATTACTGTCGCAATGACATTACGCGTTTTTACACTTTAAACATTTATATGTGGAAACAAAGCCGAGCTCTTCCTTGAATTTAAGCTTTAAATAGATGTAAATGCAAGAATTACAAAATATAAGCAGTTTGATTGCAAGCCGACGTGCTGGAGCATGACGATCCCCACTGTGGATACGTGTCATTTGGCTAAATCTGCTGGAGTGGACAGAGTATTTGAGGGATGGGAACTGCAGCATCTGGCATGGTGATGCAGTGCTTAGCACTGTGGCCTCACACCTCTGGGACAGGAGTTTGAGTCTCTGCCATGGTTCCGTGTGTGTGGAGTTTGCACGTTCTCCCGTGTCGTTGTGGGGTTTCCTCCAGTTACTCTGGTTGCCCCCCCCACATGCTGAGGTTAATTGGAGTTACCAAATTGCCCGTAGGTGTGCCTGTGTGAGTGAGTGGTGTGTGAGTGTGCCCTGCGATGGATTGGCTCCTCATCCTGGGTGTGTGAGTGTGCCCTGTGATGGGTTGGCGCCCCATCCTGGGTGTGTGAGTGTGCCCTGCGATGGATTGGCTCCCCATCCTGGGTGTGTGAGTGTGCCCTGCGATGGGTTGGCGCCCCATCCTGGGCGTGTGAGTGTGCCCTGCGATGGGTTGGCGCCCCATCCTGGGCGTGTGAGTGTGCCCTGCGATGGGTTGGCTCCCCATCCTGGGCCTGTGAGTGTGCCCGGCGATGGGTTGGCGCCCCATCCTGGGCGTGTGAGTGTGCCCTGCGATGGGTTGGCGCTGAGGCAACCCTAACCCTAAGCCTAACCCCATGCTGAGGCAGAGAACAGAGACGGGGGAGAGCAAAGGCCGAGGGAACGGGGGTGTCAGCAGGGAGGCAGTGATCAGAAGGTCACTGGACTCGGGGTCCGATGGCGGTGTAAGCCCAGCTGGGCCATCCTGCGGGAACACCTTGGTGTGTGACCTCACAGTGACGCTCTGTGATTACAGTGCCGGCTTATCAAAAGCATAGTACAAGCATATTTCCGAACAAAAGGATGGCGACAACAAGCCTTTCTAAGCCTGAATACTGCAATGGCTTTCAAAAACAAATCCCTCCAAAATCCGAATGAGGAAAAAAAATCAAGACGACAGTCTTATTACAATATAAATCACACACGGATGGTCATGCAGGCTCCATTTAGTAAACAGCGCGGTTCATTGGCCAGTGGAACAGTAAGCAGAATATTCATTGGCCAGTGGTACAGTACGGTCCATAGTTATTGGCCAGCAGTACAGTAAGCTGCATATTCTCTGGCCCATGCTATCAGTAAGACTTTTTGGCCAAATAGGTAAAGGGAGTTTACTGACCGAGGCTGAGATCCTACTGGGTTGTGTTACAGAGAAGAGTGGCTGTGCATTCCTGGACCTCTCACATCCTCTAGTGGCAGGATCAGTAACGGTATCGGCAAGCTGACATGGCTGATTACAGCCAGCAGCCTTCAAAGCGGCAGGGTGGAGGGACAGACGATGTGCGAGTCACGCTGTGGCACAGTGCAGGCGGAGAAGCTGCGGGGATTTCATTTTCTGTTCAATTGATTACATTTCCAAATAACTCCCTTCTTAACATGGAGCGCGAGGCTGTGTTGCTCCAAAATGCTTAACCAAGGCCTTAAGCAAGTATAGCTGAAGTGATTGGGTAGAGAAACTATGCTGAGGACTCAGATATTGCCTGGTAAAATTGTTTTATATAAAGGCTGATTCATACAAGCCCGAATAAAAAAAGTGAGGGATTCTTTATGACAGAAACTATGAAAGATGTGCTGAGATTTAACTGCGGAATTTCTGTGGTAACATGTGTAAACTGAGAGGTAACACAGTCTTGGGAGACGGGTGCAACGTCGAAGTCAATGACCATGAATAATGGCCCAAAATATATATTTGGCATGATTGAAAACAGGCAAGTTTAGGCCATACAGTAAAATAGGAAATTTTTTTCCGTACCAAAAGTCTTAATCATTTCACAAAATGGCCATCAATGAAAACATGCAAATTGTAGCAAACTGTTAGCCAGTCAGTCGGGCCTGTAACTGAAGGAGTCATGCAGGCGGATAAGAGGACAGCCATTTAGTCTGTCAGCAAATACTGTCAGAGTAAGGAGTTTGCAGTCTCTTAAGGAAGGATTCTGTTTGGGTATTAAGGTAACGACAACACAGGGATTTAAAAAATGCCCGTGCTGGCTGTAAGTTTGGTGTGGTCCACTCACTGATCCCGTGGCAGGATAACTTATAACATCCATCCATCCCCATAACTACTGAACCAGTACAGGGTCACTGTGAGGCCGTAGCCGTAAGAACTGGGCGAGAGGCAGGGAGCAGTCTGAGTGGGATGCCAGCCCATCACAGAGCACACACTGACATACACTCACACACTATGGCAACTTACAGTCACCAGTTCAACAAAGTGCTCAATTCTGGAGTGCAGAAGGAAAACAGAGTCCCCAGAGCATTATTACATTAACTTTGAAATATCAAAAGAGTGAGGAGCCATCATATGAGAGATATGGTTATGGTACAATATGTAGACATTTATACACGTGAAGTTTCTTGGGCACAGTGCAGTACGTAATGTACAAAGAGATTTATACACATTTTTACATTGTGTGTATACAGACGCTCCTCTACTTAAGAACTTTCAACTTACGAACTTTCAGACATACGAAAGAAGAGGACTGTAAGTCCAAATTGTGTTCCTTGGGCTCCCGTTTCCTGTCCGCAACATCAATCATTTTTTTCTGCCCGCCAATTCCGCCTAGTACGACTTCTGGCCGCTACTCCCGCAGCGTAGCAGCGTAGCGTGCGTACTCCCAGCATCCTAGTTCTTAGTACTTGCATATACCCTTAAAATGGTGTTGAATAACGATTTACAAAAAATTTGGAGCGTACCTCGTTCGTAAGTAGAGAAGCGTCTGTACTGAAGTCCATCTGTGGTGAGCTGTTACCGTATCATCACTAATGCATAGAGCCTATTTAACATTACGGCAGTGCAGTGTGCATTAGCATGACCTGTGAATTGCCAGCATATATGGTTGCCCTTTGACCATTGCGACACAACGCTATGAATGTCTACAGCACTGGCGTTGATTAACGTTGTTTGCGAAGTCGACACATTCAATGAAATCTTAGTCATGTTCGTTGGTGTCAATGGCTCTAACGAGCACAATCATAGCCGCTGATCTGAAGCTCTCCGCATCACACGCAAGCTTTGGTGGATGTTTTAAACCACCAACAAGGTGTGTGTGTGTCTTCATGCATGAAACCACAAGCAATTCAAGAACTAGTCAGTGCAAAGAAACAGCCGCTACTGTTATACGCAGAAAAGTCCCTTCGGGCCGTGCATGCCTACACATGTGTGTAGCTGCCGGTCCAGACAGACACTCTATGAGCACACGTCTGCAACTGACATAGATGGGGATTCAAGAGGGAATAAACAGTTTGCAAAGACATTAGAAGTGGAACATTCTGACAAAATAAAATAAAATTTAACACCTCCTCTTCTGACCATGCGTTTCCTTCAGACACAGACTGATACCATGGCAACGTTTCTGCAAATTAGATATTTAACCTATTTCGGCATATACCGTTAAAATGTTAATACAGCTCTACATGTCTTTGACTGTGTCTGTTAGCCAAATACAACTGTGAGTTATATGGAGTCATTTTTTTGACTAGCAGGTTACTCTCCCCACTTTTACCTACAAAAGGGACAACAACTAAACATAGACTGATATTTCTTATCACACAGTGGCTTTTTGACTGCTGATTGTGTAAACATTTTTATCTGATGAAAGACTTGGTTTTTTATTTAATTTTACATTTTCCTTAAGTGCTTACAAGTGTTTACACAGGTGCCTTCAATGTACATACATAAATCATAATTGTACCTTCCAGTACTATGACTATTCATAACTTGAAAAAAATACCTATCTGAAGCATTTGCAAGTTCGTCCATGTTCTCCACTCAAGGGCAAATTTTCTCCACTTTTACACGCATACGATAAATGTCCCACTGCTGTCATTCAAAGGGCGTAAGGCGTACGGATGTAGTGAAAGTGACCAAGCCTCATGATATTGAGAGGAGCGAGCGCAGATGAGAAGGGGGGCTGCCATGGTTCTCAGTTAGTCAGTCTGATGTAATGATCAGATTACTCACAGGGGGCCTGTCGCTGGCGGCTAATGAGAGGCTAAGTCCCCTGGCAGAGCCGGTTGTCATCGAGATGCGGCAAAGCACTCCGTCAACCCGTCTGCTCTCTCTCCCATAAGGGAAAAAAAGGTGCAGATAATGGTCACCACTAGCAAAGATGTCTTTCGTGTAACGCCGTACTGAGAAATGGTGAAGTAACCAACATCGTTCTTCAGAAAATGGTAGCATCACAATTATTTTGTTGGTGTCATACTGCCTGCAGGACATTAGCTGAGGCCTGACTGGTGGTTTAAGGTAGCTTAGCGCCCCCCCCCCCGCACTGCACCACCATTGTCCGTCACCCAGACAATTCCCTCCCTAGAGGGCTACTGTTGACTGTGTGTAATTGCAAGCTTTAGGATGTCACCATGTGTGAGGTATTACAAAGCGCTAATGGCCAGTGTAACTTGAAAATTATTGGCCTGTTCTTTTGTGAGCATTTGTTTTTTTCTTTATGGAAATATGTGGGTGGTCAAAAAGAGTTACTGGTGCTCATAAAGAGGATTCTGTAAGTGGCACCTGAGCTGTGACAGGAAAATGAGGGTTTACATGATGGATCTCTTCAAATTTTTTTTGCCTATATTCAAAAGGTATGTCTGTAGCTTCTTCATGCATAACCAATAAGATTCTTTAAACAGCAATACCAGACAGAAAAACGAACATTTTCAGCATACTTAACCGGTGTCATGCTGAAGGACATTGCATTGGGGTAAAGATGGGGATATTGTCCAGTTAAAAAAAGGAATATCCGTTTATGACAGTTACTTGCTGCCATCTGGCGTTTGAGAACAAACACTGCAAAGGCCGCGCGTTTAAACGCTACGGTACCCAAAGCTGTTTGCATTGACTCATATGCGCCCTCTAGTGTTGAAATAAACGAATTACAGACACCGGGTACCGCAGTGGCGCCGTTTCCCGGCTTGACAGCAACCGGCAGCATAGACTAATCCTGTTTATCGCAGCGAAAGCCGGCAGCGCGGTCCTGTTTGATTTTCAGTCTTTAACCTGGGGCGCCTACGACTTCCGGGATTTCACTGCGCTTCCACGAAGCCGAAAGCTTCAAATGTCCTCGATTAGGCCCATGTATGGTATGCTTTAAAGTTCGCCCTTTTTCCTGGTAGCATTGAGGACAATACCCCTTATTTGTAATCGCATTTAACTCGACTTTCTTAATGGATTAACATGATAATGAAAAATCTGCACGTATTAAAACACAGACAGTCTAGCCAATTTCCTACACTGGGTAATTTTCCACCGTTTTCCTGCACACCGACCTTAACAACTAATATATTAACCGAAACACTCATCGATTCCAAAGGTCGCCGATTTCCCAATGAGTCGCTGTTTTAACGCGACGCGCCGCGCCGCTTCTCCGCATAGCGTCACACCTGCCGCCAGCCGCAGATCTAACTGCGCCGTTAATGCGTGACATGCGGGTTTCAGGACTCGCGCTCGCTGTCACCCCCGCCGGGGACAAAAACGCCGCAATAAGGCGACGACGTGCAGCAGCCAGGCTGCATGTTAACTCGTTTACAAACAAGATGTGCAGCGCATTTTCATTTGTACTGCAACAAAATGTTCAATAAACACAATAAATTCCGATGTGCGACTAGTAATTTGTCACCCACTGTATCTATCATTACACAGCTTGGCATTTTTTAATTGTACAATGATTTATCAAGATTACATATTCTTATTGATCAAGAAGTAACATGCCGATCGACATTGGCATATATTTGTTATATATGAAGCGTGTTATAGCTCCTATTAAAGTAGTTTTCTTTCTGCAGGATCCAAGGACACTCGGGTCGGCGAGGGGTGACCGAAATGCTTCTCGATCTTTGCCTAAGAACATTATTCATCGATGGAATGTTCATTAAATCAAGGCGCTTTTGTGGGTCATCGTGTCCAGATGGCGACTGTCATCCTTAATTTGAAAGCTAATTACTTACTTTAAACCAACTACAGGTTAAAAACGAATTAGCTATAAACCGATTTATTAACTGTTTAATAACCAGCGCAGCGGAGAAAAGGCGAGGAAATGATGGGTATTTGTGGAAAATATAAAATTGTACTTTCAAATTCCTTTCCCATTCCATATCCAAATAAAATCTTTAGCGCTGCACAGAGCAGTTTTTAGTACCTAAACTTTTCACTGCTTATAATTTATGTACACAAGAAAATATTTCCTTATTGTATAAACTAGTTTCAAGAATACTGACACGGGGGGGAAAGAAAGCAGAAAACCAGAATAATTATATGTAAGCTTCTGTTCTGTAGCTTACAAAGGCAAACGACGAAACAAAATGGAGTTGCAGCCATTTCATCAGCAAGCGGTGGCGTCGTTCTCCACCATAGAGCCGCACACTGTAACAAAGGCAGGCGGTCCGGCGCTCCTCCATGCCGGGCAGCGGAGACGCGGCGTGCGCGCCGCCAAATGGCGGAGCAAGGTGGGGACAAGGACGGCGAGAGCCGAGCTTGCGCGCCGCCGCCGCGGGGCCGAATGCAAAAGCCGGCCTGGATCCGCCAGCCGGATCGGGATCACAGCTCGCCTTTCTGGGTCTTCAACTGTCTGTAATGCAGTTCCCGAATAGTTTTCTTGGTAGTCCATTTTTTCCTTAGGTAATGCAATGTTTAAAAGCCCAACATAGATCTGTAGCAGTACGAAAAACTGTAACACAGCGGTTACATAATTAAAATAGTTACAAGGAAACACGCCATGTAAACACAGATATGTATGCTATGCAACGTTAAGATTCTCTGTAAAACAATAAGACCAGAAAAGCAAAAGACGAAGAAATAAAATCAGGAAAATTTCATATACGAATTCATATACGAATTTAGTATAACCAAAAGGGGCAATAATGTTTTACACATAAAAAAATATTTCGGAACACCGTAATCAAAAAATAGAAAGGTGTCCATATGCTAAATTCACTGTGCGTAATGAAAAAGGTGTCCTTTTAGCTATTCAGATTGATATTAAGACCAAGAGTGACATGCTTTTCCCTGAGCTTTTGTCACTAGGTTAAACAGTATTTATAGCTATATCCTGCTATTCCAGTGGAGGGCGACAGTAAGGAAGGAGCCGAAAGCGTCCAAGCATAAACTGAGCCCTGCCTTCGGGCGGACAGACGCAGGGGTGGGAGGATGAGGAATTTGAGCGCTGATCGCACGCATGTCCATACAAGTCCTGTTCTCTGGTCAGCAAAGGACTATAGGATCTCTTACCGTCCGGAAAGTGAACTATCTCTAACTGGAGGGAAATGCTCTCCTTTCACTCAGCTGTACAGGTCAGATACGAACAATGCTGCAGTTAGCAATCTAATGTACTAAATATAGCTTGACCTACACAATATAATTCAACATACAGTTCACAAGTTAAATATATTAAACACAGCTGTAAAAGTACCTTTTAAGTGTTTCTAATACTGGAGATATTTCTTCAGTACCAAACAACCCATCATGTTCCAAACGATAAACTAAAGACTTTGCAGTACTTGGCAAAAGTCGGTATTACTATAGAAAGACTTTTTAAAGATTTCAGAGTGCTAAATTACACTTTAAAACTGAAAACATGCTAACTATGAATTTCACGAGTCGTCTCTTGTGCCAGTTTTATATTTCACACCTAGTAGTTGTCTCAAACTGAGCATGTTAATGTAATTTTCTATTCCGGGTCTACTTAAATGCAGCAAAACACACGTCCAGCTGTTTTACATTGCTCACTAGCTCAGGGGCCTTACTTTAAAATAATGAGTGTCTGCAGCATCAACATTGGGCGAATGCATGAATGCTGTTTCTGTTTTACTGAGAAAGGTATTCAATGCTTCATCGTTACTTAGTGCCATTCGATAAATATAGCAGCTTCAAGGTTCCTTAGGACATGTTAAAAGCACAAGACAAGGGACATCTGAAGGAAGCTGATAGACTCCTGATGTCGGCTGTTTCTTCCCACAACACCCAGCTTCTAAAAATAATAAGAAAAACTGGGTCAGCTCACAAACCTACCGACACCATGCGAGATAAGAGGGAGGGGCAGACGGATTTTTAAAAATCTCTCTTTTCATACTCATTCGTCTTCTCCTGAGAGTAAACAGCTCTTGAGATCATTTCACCAGTGGGGCGTTGCACATTCCCAGCAAGGCTGCCTCCCTTTTAGATCACACCAGCAGCACCATACATGGGCCTGATCGAGGACAGAGAGGGAGGCGGGAGCGAAAGGGAAGGAAGCCGCAGAGCACAGTGCGAAGGGGAGGGCACTGGTGTGTCATCTCTGCAAGGGGAGGCTTGTCCCATTGCCATCCTTCAGATGTTTGGCATGGAGGGCAGCTCCACGGCGTCAGCCTGGGAGTCACGCGGCGATAGACGAGTACGGCAGAGGATCAGCATAAATCAGATCAGGAAGATCGTGGCGAAGCCTCACTGTGTCGTTTCGTCAAGCCACACTGGCGACTGTTTCCAAATGTAGTCAAGCTACATGTTGTGTTGCTTTAATTGATGTCCCAGCCAAGTCAAATGGAGCAGAGTGGCCTTTATTGTCGTACCATTCATGCAGAGGTTTACAGTGGCAGGAAATAATGCCCCCCCCCCCCCCCCCCCCCCCCCCCCCCCCCCCCCCCCCCCCCCAGTAATCACTTTTACCTTCTTCTTTTTTTTTTTTTTTTTGTCTTTATGGCTGGTTTCCCTAATAAAAAATCAACA
>JAOYFF010000034.1:2744199-2765853 GCA_025773925.1 Cryptomyrus ogoouensis
ACGCCACCCACGCAGACACAGGAGCACCAGCGGAAAAAACACCGCAGAGAGACTTCTGGAAAAAAACATGACTAAAAGGCCCATCAAAGGCACAGAAAGGCCAAGAGTAACAGTGAGGCCGTCCCGTACGGGGGATGCAGTTGGAAACAAAGCAAGTTTTTCCTGGAAGCCCGTATGAGTGTTGGCTCAGGGGGACAGGGACCCACCGACTTGCTAGGCTACCACAGTAGATGTGTACTCCGGACCGAAGCTCGGCTCGGTGGTGGCGACGTCGTCGAGAATGATGAGGAGGTCCTCAGCTCCCGCTGAATCAGCAAGGACGCCTAAGGTCGCCTGACCAAAACAGGGCCCAGTGAACCAAGGAAAAGCCATATTCATATAAACCAATATTAAGGTGAGCAGAGGAAGGGATCCCCAGCACAGGGACAGGAAGACGGATTAAGGACTTTAGATACATCGTAAAGGATGCAGGTTTAACAAAATAGTGAGCAGGAATGACAAAATCAAGACATCACTTCTGCTTCATTACAAGGGAAATGACCGTAACATATTCGAAAGATAAATGGGCATCAGGATTTAGGAAGGATCTGACACCGACACCGGTGCACGGGCTCTGACACTGACACCGACACCGGGGAGCGGGCTCTGACACTGACACCGGGGCGCGGGCTCTGACACCTACATCGGGGCGTGGGCTCTGACACCGACATCGTGGGGTGGTCTCTAGCACCTACATCAGGGTCTGACACCAACATCAGGGTGTGGGCTCTAGCACCTACATCAGGGTCTGACACCAACATCAGGGTGTGGGCTCTAGCACCTACATCGGGGTCTGACACCAACATCGGGGTGTGGGCTCTGACACCTACTTCAGGCTCTGACACCAACATCGGGGTGTGGGCTCTGACACCTACATCGGGGTCTGACACCAACATCGGGGTGTGGGCTCTAACACCTACTTCAGGCTCTGACACCGACATCAGGGTGTGGGCTCTAACACCTACATCAGGGAGTGAGCATTTAAAACATTTGAATAAATGTATTTTACAAACTTCTTCATATAAGAATAGCCTACATACAATCTTAGAAATATTTTCATAATTAGTTTAATGGAATACTACTTTACATTCTGTCACTCAGCTTGTTATGGGTTTATACTTTAATGGACCAGAGGGTTATAATACTTAATCTTTATTGTCTACATTGAAAGGAGACATAATTGTGTGTGTGTGTGTGTGTGTTGGGGAGGGGGGTCATACATCTTATACATGTTACTGACACACATTCAAATCTCACTTCAGCAGCCATTTGAGATTTGATACAATTACACAGACTAAGTGTGACAGATAATGTTCAGCAAATACCGGGGGGGGGGGGGTGAAAGCTGCCAAATAAGGATGTGTAAAAGAAACATCACAAAGTAAAACTAAAGTTTCCCCAAAATGACACGGCTGTGGTTATTATCAGAACCACAAAAAAATAGAAACCAACAGCAATTCTGTCCATCAAGCTGTACAGCAAGTATTGACTTCCTGAAGCTGGATCCCATGAACTTCTGCGTGTTCATCTGCAGCCAGGTGGAGCCCTTTCTGAAGCCGAGGGCCAAAGTTCAGCGTGATGGAATGGGATCTGCAGCTGTGCACATTTTAGGCCAATTTAACACAAGCAAGGGCCCAAAATGTGATGAACTCTCCATGGATGCTTTAACTCAAGCTGAAAGCATGTATATTTTTATACAGAAAACTAATATCACAGCAAATTGCCTTTTAAGGTGATTTTTTTTTCTCTTTAATGGCATGCAAATAATTAAGAAAGACTGAATACAGTGACCTGTTGTATGATTCTGAATTCCAGTTTGCTGACTGGTTAAAATTCTTGCTAAGTTTCAATATGACCAGTCTAATGAGTGCTGAAACCAGGCTGGCTAATGGAGGCAAACTTACTTTCTATATAGGATTACATTCGCCAATAATGACCTAAACTGAAAAGTCACGCTGATTGGGCAAGTGGTCCTGAAGATGTACGGCCAACAGACGAGGGACGGTAAAATGAGGCTATTTCACCAAATTTATGAGACAAGCATATAATTTTCTGGCAAAAGGACAACAGAGCTGCCAGACAGCCTTAGTACATAACCTTAAAAAAATCAAAGCAGCTATTTAACAAAAATATTACCAAATATGCTACCAGAATGATGAAATTATTCAATAACTCTTAAACAAAAATCAATCCTAACCCTAACCCTCTCTGACCCCTTATTACCCCCTGATGTAACCCTCTCTCACCCTTTATTACCCCAGTCCTATAGAGGCACATTTTATTAGGAGCAATTTGGCAAAACAAAGTGCTATCCAGGATAAAACATTTTGTAACTATTCCCCCCTATCTTTTTAAAAAAATCAATTATTATACACACATCTGTGGCAGGCCTTCTGCTGGAGAGACTCTTCAGAGTAACACGTACCCGAACAAAACGGAAATGAAATAATTTACACTGGAGGATTACCATGTGTAATAAAGGCTTGGGCTAATTTGTATTTCCTGTAAATTTACCTTGAATAACGTACTGAAAAAATATTTTTAAGTAAAATAATACAACCCCACTGGAATTATTTATGTATTCATTGCGTCTGAATTAACTCTCCAAACAAAGGAACCTAAATATATATATATTCTTGAAACCACTGCGTCCGTCTGCTTTGCCATTTTATTCGTTAAAGTATCTCTATCGTTAGCATATCCAGCAATCTGAAAAATGATTTTCTATTAAAGTTATTTAGAGGTCTATAAAGTAGCCAATTAGATAGCCTCATAACAGCAGGAGCCGTAGAACAGACAGTGAAAAAAGTTATAGTTAATCTTCAACGTTATTTTAAAGTAACCGTTTACATAGGACAACACTTCTGGGGAGCAGGTTCGGAAATTAAGCTCGACCACTGGCCTTAGGAGACAAAAAAATGAAGACTTGCCCACTGAGTAATAGGCTAAAAAACAGCAGAGACCGTCTTAAGTTCCACCCCTGTGTGGGAACATCCCAAGGCTAAAATAGTACAAACTGTTGGTTATTATTATTTAACATATTCCGTGATAAATAGCTTAACTGGTAACTATTTCAGACACTGCTGCAGCAGTATAATTATTCAAATCGTCCGCTGCACTTTTGAGTGCCAAAAGCTTCTCGAAACCAATAAGAATCTGAAAAGTCAAGTACGAACAATCACGCAGCTGTTCCTTCTTGTGTAGGAGTAATTCAGTGACAAACAGAATCAGCGAGCTTCCTCAAAATGCATTACAGGACAATTATTATCCAGTGAGCTATATATCAGCGATACAAGATTATCGTATTAGTCAAAAATATTATAGAAAAAAATAACAAACAATGACCAAAAGGCAATACAATAAATTGCATGTTGCACGTTGATGAAGGATTGGAATATAAATGTAGTAATCCTAGAATATTGCAATGAGGAAAATGTTTTTTTTAACTCAGGTGTCATGATGCAAAAAAAAATTATCTCGTAGTAATTCGTGTGCTCAAATTAATCACCAATCAGAGAGCACGAATTAGTAATAGATTTTTTTTCTGCCGTGACACCTTATGGGCTTCCGTACTTTGTCCTAACTTCAAATGCACAACATAAAATACACTCTTTAGAAAATATAACTACAAAGATATATGGACCAAACAAGATTAAAAAGATTGATAAAATCTCTAATGTCAGGTGTGCAACATGCTTATCCTTTGTAATGTTAAAGTGACCATTCAAAGAGCGAAATGCAGATTGTTATAAAATACTAGAAACACGTGTCGACCTAACCAGACGAAAAAGTTGCATAATATCTCTGTCAGGTGTGCAGCAAGCTTATCCTTTGTAATGCCAATTAAGTGATCATTCAGTGACAGCGAGATGCAAAATGTTCCATGATAGGTGCATACACAAATATGCACGTACATAAAAGCATGTTTCATGTTCATTTATCCCCTAAGTCCGAATTGCTATGCGCTTTTCCCGAGGAAGACGGATACACTCGGCTCTTTATTCGCCGTGCAGCGCGCAAGGGACTTCCTGTGTTGCGAGCCGAGGTTTCTGGTACTTGTAGTTCGACAAGGACTGCAATTATACTCTTTATCAAATGAAAGAACGTTTTGACTTTCGGTGATAATTGTGAATGTCATGTTCAGTTATATATACCAGTGCCCTGTCCGATAAAATCGTGGGTCTTTTCCAATTATTATCGTGCAGCATTAATAGGCATAATTTCCAGAAGATTACAACCAGTTCAAACAATGTACAGGTACTGGACAAACTGTGCGATTTGCGACGTTTCAGAAGAAACACGAAGCAACTAACAGAAGCCAAAGAGCTGGTGCTCAAATTACAGTGCACCCATCACAAAAACTGAAACATTATTCAATATGCAAAGGGAGAAACCGTCAAAAATGATCACGGCATATGGCAGAGAGACAAAATGCACTGGGAAAGTGGAGCAATGATTGCAAATCACACTGAAGGCAATAGATGGACACTGAATTGTTGCTAAACACTATAAATTGTGCCCGCAAATATTAGCAGAGAGCTGCATCATCATCTCAGTGACCCATTGTTAAGTCAAAATATATATTACGAGCGTCACGAAGCTGGGATTTACAGCAGGGCTGTCATTTGGGGACTGTTTGTATTCAAGGCCAGTGCAGAGCAAAGGTATAACCTTGTGCAAGGAGAACAAGACCCGGACTGCTGGGCAGCGGAAAACAATACGGTTTGATGAGTCGTATTTCATTTGCGTAAAACCAGACCAGCTTGTCTTTGGAGGAGGACAAAGGACAGCTTCAGTGAACAATGTCTGCTGATCTGAAGAAGCAGGGAGTCATTAGGTCCAGCGTCAGCTCGGCATGGCCATCTACCAGCCACTGAACTGTGAACCGTGCACAGCCTATGGATCTGCCACCATTTCCTCAGGATGTTCTCATATGATAATATGCCCTAATACATACTATCAAACGTGGTGTGAAAGGTTCCTGCGTCTTCCATTCCAAAAACAACTGGAGGCATCTTCTCAAAGGATGGTCCAACATCTCACTACATTCTGTCTTTGTATGGCAGCATGCCAAGGATAGAATCTGAATCGGAAGGCATTATAAGGTGCTTAATATCGATAGAAGCTTTGTCCGCCACTGTGTGAGTGAGTCTACCAACAGACTGACACATGGATCAAAAGGTTAAGCATTTAGTATTTTGATAATCTCTTGCTTTTGTGATATTTCAATACCTGAATGCTACAAAAATACAAGTGACGGTTACTGTATGTACAAAAGTAAGTGGTTAGTGCCACAATGGGAGACTTGCACATACATGCCTTACAGAAAGATACAGATTCACTGTAGTGTTTTATCTTTTAATTCATAATTACATTTAGTATATAACACAAACTATTTTACAGGTAGTGCGGCCTGGGAAAACTTGAGAACATCAACAACCACAACTGGAAGCAAAGGATTTAAAAAATACAAGCTAACAAAGCAGCAGTATACATTGCAAATAGAATTTAGAAACAAAAAGAGGGAAATGTACAAAGAAAATTTACAAGATTGATAACAATGAGCATCATTGCTCATATATACAAAAATCTGCAGAAAGCTGGAATGGTCTTAACTTGGTTGTATTTTGGATTCTTGCGATGTTCCCATTGAGGTGACTGGATCACAGCGTTGGACACGTGTGTCGTGACCCTTTCTGACCATTCGAAAGTCTTAGTTTTAAGACTGTTGTTCCTTTTTCACGTCGCAAAAAAAGAAAATTAAAAATAAATAAAATTTAAGGTGTCTGGCTTTAGACGTAGAAAAGTCGTACCCGGGAAGTGCTTACAAGGAGCTCGTCGTCGTAGAACTTTGTTTCTATCACAACGTTACCACTGAGGGGAAGTGGAAAAAGAGGGCACAATTAATAAACCTCTTAGCAAGCAGTGCGTAGGCTTTGGTGTCTGATTCCTGCCACATTACTATAACACGTCATTATACCGAGTCTTCCTCTCTTAATACTTGTCTAAGCAATTAAGTTTTCAACTCCCAACTGGTTTCAGGGTATTGGAAATAAAGTTAAAGGCAATTTCAGGAAATCTGGAGCTAGCAGTTGACTTCATTTCGACTGGGGTAAGCGTCAGTCAGAGGAGATTAGCAGAAACTTACGTTAAAACATTCGCAGGCATCATCTGTGACTCTGGGGCGGCTTCTATTAGAGACTGCCACGTGTTTGTGGAGTTAGGGATGACGAAGCCAAACTCAAAGAACCACTCTGCAGGAAAGGAGGGAGAAAAGCGAAGTCATGTCTGCAGACATCCCTCAATAATCTCAGATGCTTTGCCGCTTTTGCAGGCGAAAATCACCTGCCAATGTTCAAACAGTGCTCGCCTTGACAAATCTGGTACACCGCGTGCCAAAACAGCACAGAACTGAACCGCATCACAGGAGGACAGCCTACCTTCTAGACACTGGCCTTTAAATAAAACCTTTTGTTCCAGACGGAATTTTTCCAGCTTTTCTGATGAAGAGAAATTCAGCTCTCGGGAAACGGCTTTGCACTTTAAAATCTTTTTGGGAACACGAGCTGAAAGCACAAAAATACGCGAAAAGACAGCTTTTACGTCAGCAGCCTTTACAGGAGACACACATAAGTAATGCTACAGAATTAAACTGACAAATTACATTGCTATACATAGGACCTTAACGTATCCATGACTTTATAGTAGGTGATATGATTAAGGGCTTTCTCTAGCACCTTTGAGAAAGTTCATCCTGAACTGTGCCAACACATACAGCTTTATAAAAAGCTAAATTGTACTCTTCTTATAACTAAAAAGTGGCCAACATTTCAGGAGATGAGGCCGAGAGACCGAAGACCCTTGTGCAGGTATGACGCACCATGATAATCGTAACCAGTAATAATTCAGCAGCAAAATCATCTTCAATTCACAGACACAAAGGCCTTTAAGATATTCTGTCTGAGACTGCTGGTGTCACCACTTAACTTTCAGGCTTAGAGTGATGACAGCAAGTACCTCATGACTGAAAGCGTGCCAAAGCAGGAAATCATTTAAATGACATGAAACAATCTCCGCTGCCAGAGAAGATGGGGGGGGGTCTTGTGGCTCGGCTCTCTTCGAAACCCTCCAGTCTCACTGGGAGAATCCTTAAAGAAATCGCTCTCCTGCACCATCTTTAAAATCTTTTTTTAAAATTGCTTGAATTTTTTCTTGAGTGTTCTAAGTGTTCTATAGCAGAGGTGCCAGAGAGTGCCATCACCTTCGTGCTCCACCCCCGGGAGAGAGAGGTCCTCCGTCCCCTGCCAAAGAACCTTCCCCGTCTCCGCGTCTCTGAGGTTCATCCAGTTCCTGTTGAGGAGACTTAAGGAAGCTGAGAATTTTGAGGCAATCGTGGGACAAAATGAAACACTGCACAGAGTTAAGGTGCCCGTATATGTGAAATAAAATTGCTGGAATGGTAGCAATACGACGCTGAACTGCCTGAGCAGGGGGTCCCAAGGCAAACGTTTCCATTTGTTCTGATCCCACAGACTGTCCATGAATGACTGACATAAACGTTACACTACAAGCTTGGTCAGCAGGACTAATTATACAGAAATCGGCATGCTCTGCACTGAACTGCACTTTAAATATCGTAAACTAACGTGTGTACTTCTGTTAAACTAAATTTTAGCAGAAAATTTTAAAAGTAAATTTTGTAACCATGTAATGTTTGCTGTGGAGTGCGTGTTCCATTAGCGTGCAGCCGTGAGCGTCGTGTAAACTGTTAGCTTCCCTGCTAGCAGACCAATGGTGCAGAGAGAGCAGCTTCCATTTTAAAAGAGCTCTCATCTCCTTTATTAAAATGACTCATGCACTCACCATAATGCGTTTATTTCAGCTCTATATCTGGGTCTGCTGCATCAAAAATATTCTGTTCCATCCAGGGTTGTGGTGTGACACAGAACAAACAAGGTGACTGTCATTTTAACTACATGACAGATTGTTCCTGCCAAAGTGTTCGATTTAGGTTTGTCTGGACGTTGTTTGAAGTATACGGCAGGCTTTACGCGATACCCCATCTATAGCAGGTACGATGAAGTTAAAACGATAAGGGGGAGGGTTTGCCCAGGACCGGGAGCCCCAGGTATGAAACCAGCCCGGAATATCGGGCGCTAAAGGAGAGAGTTCAGTCAAACTCCATGCTGAAGCTCAGCAAAGTCTCAGACCTGCCAAAGACCTTGACACGTCCAGAAAAGAAAATGACATGCTAAAGGAGACCACCTCAGCGGCTGGCCCTGGAAACAGAACCAACCAAAGCATTGGAACGAAAAACAAGAATCTGGCATGAAATTAATTTTCCCAAGAAAAAGCCAACTTCAGAATCACAGCAAAAGCCAAACCCAGACACACAGCCACTAAAACTCTCCCCAACTGCTACTCAGACGAGGATAAAGCATATGCAGATTTTGGCAAAGTGGCAGCTTGTAGAGGGGACAGGTGTGTATAGCAGTGACGACCGGGACCCGACAGACCGCAGCAGTCCTGCCGCGAGGGGAGGGGAGCTCTTCAGCTCGCTTCAGGCAAAGGGGGGCCACTCAGTGTCACCCGCAGCTGAATAGGACACCTCAGGGCGCTGGTGCTGGAAAGCGAGTGTCAGCACTCAGCAGGCTAAAAAGGACCCCCCCCCCCCCTTCTGTTCCTGAGCATCGTTCCTTTGCTGCTGACATAATCAATGGCCGGGAATTCTTACTGATCCAATTTATGCATTAGTGTCTGAAATTTCCTGTTGTCTGTATTATTCTTCTACTCATGCAATTTCTGTTCTAAGCTCTGCTGTGGGGCCAGCACCTCCCACTCTGGAATAATAAAGTGCGTTTGTATGTATGTGTAGGGTCCACTGTGGGACGAGTGCAAAGACCCGAATTAAATGGTCTGTTTTACACCAAGTGAGAAACATTTAATGGAAGTGTATTCAAAAGTTCCAGGATTACACTTAAATATTTCTATTTCCAGATGTCCAGCAGAGAAAATATCCCCAGTTGAGCCAGTGCAGGTAAATGACACATGCATTTTCCCAAGTATAAAGAGCGCATGTGGAGCTTTCATTCTGCGGCCCTGCCAGTGATGAACGGAATATTGTGTCGCTCTTGTTCCAAGGCCAACTCTGGCTGGTTACAGGTCATTTACTGGGTGCTTAGCCAGGGTGCACCATGCCTAGTTGGCCTCCTGACAGCTGCATGCTCCAGGTTCTGCCTGAAAAGCATCTGCTAAATAAACAAACAAATGTAAATGTGATGCATTTATGAAGTGCATGAGTGTGTGTGTGTGTGCGTGCATATCTCCAGGCAAAAGCAATATTACATTATCCTACTTAGACAAAACATTGTCTTGTAAAAAAGGTGGACAAACAACTTCCCATAATTTTAATGAACATCACTGCATTTCCCTTAAATTGTGCGTTTAAGACAAGAAAGAATAGCAAATAATTAACTAACACCCTAAGCAGTGAACACAGTTGCTTTGGTACATTCTGCACCCTGAATTTACATGAGGCTTGCAAGCTCAGTGAAATTATGAGAAATACGAGCAATTATAGTGAACGTGTCCAGTAAGAAGCCAGAGTGACTCACGGGGGGGGTAGGATCAGAAGAAACTAAATCTATCAGGACTAAGGACTCACAGCATCTGCCAGACGAAGACATACATGACATTTTGTTTAATTATACGGGATAACATTTGCTTTTAAGTACCATTGGTCTAGTAAATGTGATTTAAGTCTCACATAAATAATCTGTATGGAAAATTCCTTAGATCTAATTATACTCATTACAGAAGAGAATCAATTGAAATAATCAGCACTGCAAACAAGAAGTCTCTTTCGTCAAGTAATCGACATCTTTGACTACTGGGGAAAAGGGAGTAAGTTCTGATTTAAAAGTAATTTTTTTTTTTTTTTTTTAAGTTTAAAATGCCATTTCACATGATGCCCCATTAAGACTCAAACTGGTCCATATCCAGGACTTTCTGTGTAGCTGGCAGAACTAGACTCACAGTCCTGAATACGACAGCCTGAGCTTGTGATATAGAGGCCATGCCTTCCGGAAGCGTGACACAACCAAAGCACCCAGTTATCTTAACCAATGGAACAAAGCCATTCCCAAATGCAACTTCCTGCAGACTAATTACCTACATAACCACCTCATTTCTCATTAAGATTAGCACGAAGCAAATGGCAGCCAGGAAACCAGAGAGGGGGGGGCACATTTAAATAAAGACACCCGCTACTGTTGTAGCAGATTACTGGAATATTACTCAACTGCTCTAAAAATAGCAGAAGAGACCTGATATTGAAGCAGTGGCACACATATATGGATAACGGAGCCAAAGTATGCAGCAAATATACCAGGCGGTTACAGGCTAGGACACTAACGAGCTCATTCTCCAGTCAAAGTGCGCCAATGAACGTCACTGCGTTTAATATTGTTGTACCAGATGATTTCTTAAATGCATTGATTCACTTGTACCAGTCCAGCTGACACGATCATTTCAATTCAATTTTAACATACCGTTTGAAATTAGCAGCGACAGATGTCTGCGGAGTCAGACCTACCAGGGCCCCCGCATCGGCAAGCCGGGGCCACCGCAGGGAGGGGGCCCTTCCAGCACCAGGCACGCTCTCTCCCGTAATTACTCCACAGAGCAGAGTATCCATCATCAGCACCATGCCTGGAAAATCACTCTTAAAATGTAACCATCTGGAAATGTAGAGCAGCCCATTCTGAAAGGTCATCATGCTAATATGTCAATTAAAGGAAAATTTATGTACTGTAGCTCAGTAATGCTACCAGAATTATGCTAGAACATACAGTCATGGTAGCAAGGACGACACCTGTGACTGGAATTCGTAGTAAGTGTTTATGTACATGGATAAGGAACACATGCACTGCGGTTTACGGCTATAGAACTCGCTTTCTCTTATTTAAACAATTTTTGACTCCATCTCTGTCTTATGTCAATGTCGCACTGCATTGTGTTGAAACTGTCAGATTGTCAAAATACAATTCATGTTCATGTTTATATTCTATTTATCACTGTTGTCTTGCACTATGACCAACAAGATCTTAATTTCATCACATCGTGTGACCCATGGATCATACAGCTGAAGATGACAGTGAAGATTCTTGGACCTGAGTTGTATAAGGCAGACATACGATGTATACAAGATACTAAAACAGAAAACTGATCATCTGCATTGTAGCATTACGGTACAGACATTTGTACTTTTCTTCATAAAGCTCAGAGTGAAATCCAAAGAGCTCTAAGCTAGGCGTGGCTTTGGAGCGAGATCGATCCACCATCAGCGGTCGACTGAAACCACCGTTTGGCAGCCGGAAACGTTCAGGAAGGCAATAGAAAAACCGTGTTGCACGTAGAGGCTCCTCACGGGGTCTCCGGTTTCACTTCTGAGTGTCTGTTCTCTGGCTCCCGTTTCTAAGGGACAGGAGAAGGGCGAACCAGACCCATGCACAAGGGAAGGCGCTCAGAACAGCACAGTCTCCCCAAAGGCCCAGAATGCATAGTCAGGGAGAATGTGCTCCAAGAGAGCAGAGACGCCACCTCTGACTGCTGCACCGAGACGACCCTCTGCGCAACTCACTGTCCTTATTCAGACTTATAATAACACTCCCCAAGCCAACCGCATGCATTGCGTGTTTTGCCGTTGTACATGTTTGCAGTGATAGCAGTCGCTTGCAGTTTCACACTGAGTGAAGTTCAGGGAATATCAAGTGAGAGAACAGTACATTTAAACAGCACCGAGAGATCTCGAAGAGAAGATAAAATTTCTGCCCTTAACTAAGAAGGTCATTAGAGCTCTACAATCAACAGGGAACAACTGTAATTTTCTTTAAATGATCTTGAACTTGCCAATTAGCCTAGCACACAGCACTGTTGAGACCTTGTTTCCAGGTGATAAGGACAATAATGGCTTGCTCTGGTTGAGGATTATATTGCTAGGTCTGGAACATTTGGCGGGGGTGGGGGGGGGTTACTGCAAATATACAGATGCTCCTCTGCATATGATGCGCTTGTCTTCCAATGAACCCATCATATGTTGAAAATACTGCAAGTCGAATATGAACGATACATTGTATGAGATGGTTACTGTTGCAATTGCGGCAGAGACTGGAAGCATGGCTGCGTGGATGCTGCGTGCATGCTGCATCATCCGGCATATTGCGAGCCTGGGAACAGATCGAGGCTCAAAGTTTGATGACTACTGAATGTACATCGCTATCGCAGCACCATAAAGTCGGATCATCGGAAAAGCGTGGAAAAGCATCTGTACTGAATTTTCACTGCAGTGTCTCTGCATGGGTTGGTATAATGACTGAGAAAACAAACACAGCCTTGTCTGAAGGAAGCTGATAGTCCTCAGACAGAAATTCCAATCACAAAATTAGACAAGCAAAACAATATTACCTGTCCTAAATACAGCAGTCTCCTAGTATCCGTCGGTGCTACATTACGAGACCCACCACGGATGCAGCGCAGAATAGGCAAGCAACCACGGACCCCATATATAGCGTGATTTTCATCAACTTACATATGGTAATTCATAGATTACGTAGAGCAAGACATTATCAACACTGAATACAGTAATAATATAATTCTGACGTTTCAGCCTAATTCTCAAGAGACGATAGAGCAATGAAAAAATATTATATCAAGGGATAAAGGAGCGATGAAAATCATGCTTTTTATAGCCCTCAATGGACAAAGGAACAAAAGGAAGACATTGGTATTCATTTCACAATTGACAGATAACTGAAACCAGGGGGCCGACTGTATTGTATATTCAAAGTAATGAAAAAGTATATTAAGTATATTAAAAGGAAAAAAAAGGTATAAAGTAGAAAAAGTATAAACAAGAAAGTAAATGCTGTACATGACCTAATGAATCATACACATATAGAATTATATTCATTCTATAACAGAGGTAGGCGGCCCTGATCCAGGAGTGCTGGGATCCAGCAGGTTTTCCATCCTACCTGCTCTCTGATGAACCACACCTGATCTCAGGCAGACAGTAACTCATCAGGTAGGATGGAAAACCTGCTGGGTCCCGGCACTCCAGGATCAGCATTTTGTACCTCTGTTCTGTACTATGACCATCTGAATTTTATTTACTCGACACTGTAACAACAATGATGCTAAAATATTCTCAGTTTCTGAGCAGGAAATCAAGTCAATTCTGTTCTATAACCTTTCAAATAAATCAAACATCCAAAGTCAACCAATCTGGGATACTTTTATTAATCCATTCACTCAGAATTTGGATAAATTCAGTTTAACACCCAAAAAAGATATCCAACGGGTGGATTTATGTGGTGCAATTTCCACACAATCTTACAGCAGCACTTAGATAATGAACATTACGTGATACCCCTGTAATACCAATTTTTAAATGCATTGAAGAACCCTGCCAGCCAAACACCCGGCCGGCAGCATGCTGCACTGACCAGACTATTGCAGGGCAGCAAATCCCTGTCCTTGGAACCCAAGGATTTAAGGAATTACGAGCCTAAAAAGTCAGCTTGCACTCCCTAAGGAAGGTCACCAGCACAAGCTGAAATCGGTGGGAAGCACCAGCCTTGTTATTATTCAAAACGCATTGATTTACCACAACAGACTTTCAGGAAAGTTCCTTGGGGCTTCATGGGGAAAAACCCAGGAATAATCATGCAGACGGAATTATTTCCATTTGTTGTACTGTATTTATTTTAAGAACGACAGTCCCCATTATGTAAACTTTGCAGCATTATGGAAAGCTGCCTATTTCTTTGGAGAACAAGTTTTCAATTTACAGCGCCAGATCTAAAGATCAGTACTATGATTTAAGCACACCATCATAACTACCATCAGGAAAAAAACAGCACCTGAGATACAACGTATTTATGTAATATGTTTTCGTTCATATTAAGTCCACATTTAATGACATACATAAACACCTCCGAAAACATAGCAAACTGCATTAAGTCACAACTGCACCTCCAGACGCATCCAAAGGGTCTGTCTTCTACATCTAGCTAGATTTCAATTAATCTCAAGAGTAACAATTTCCAGTTCCACAAAATAATCATCGCTAGTGAACTGTCAACCCGGCGAACTCCCAAGACTTGCTGCTACTAATCGCAGTAGTTTGCATCGAAGTTGGTCAGCCTGCCATGCGGATGATTTGCATAAAACGATTACTGGCCATGCATATGGGAAATGGCTTTCTTTATCCATGATGCCAAATATCGGATGCAATGCTGGTGCACATACCGACACCAACCAAGTTCTATGACTTCAGGTTAACCGGCCAGTAATATCTGACAGCACCGTACATCACACTCACCCGGCACTGGACACTACTAATGCACACAAGCTGCATAGCTAGCGGCAGGCTAACTGGCTACACTCACAATAACAAATCGGCGAAATGCATATTACACTTAAGTCCGGCGTGACCGGGCAGCCTGCGCAGCTCAGTACCAGCACTCAGCACAGCAAAGGATACAGTTTAAACCCTCTGAGAATCTCCTTGGCTCTGTCTTCGTTTGAAGACATACTTTCGCAAATTTCCAGCTTTCGCGAACAGAAACAAATACTAAACAATTACGGCTACAGAAAGAATTCAGAAAAAGGACGAAACATAAACAACACAAAACAAAAGCACACCGACGTAGTACTAATCTTAAAAGCAATACCCTTGTTGATCCCTTAATCAATCTACCCTAAATAGATTCCTAAAAGATTGACAACTAATTCGACCGGATAGCTGACGAGTAGCGTGAGGCCGAAAGGAAATCAGCCAATGAGAGCGGAGGGGCGGGTACCATGGGAGGAGCTTACTTCAGCAGAGGTGGGTCAACCCCAAGCAACCTGACGTCCCTTAGATACGGCTGTATGGCATCGTGTAGGGGACAAACTTCATATCAGGATTTCTGCACCATAAGTAATCAGAAAGGATTTCCTATTACTGAAAGCCATAAAATGTACCAAATATTTACTCGCGTTTTGCATGCAAAGAGACATTTAGTTGGAAATTATTATATACATGTGAACATTTACACATTATTCTGAAAAAAGTTAGTGCTGATGAGGATTCGCAATATATTAAGACCCATCCATCCATCTTCTATTTGCTTATTCTGGACAGTGTCTCTAGGCAACTGGGGGCTGACCCCAGGCAGTAATTTCAATTCATCACAAGGCACGCCCATACACTGTGAAAGCATTTTCGAGATGTCAGTAACTACATATCTTTGGACTCTGGCAGGAAACTGCAGTATTGAGAGGAATCCCCAGTGACATGGATGGAAGATGCAAGCTCCACACAAACAGAGCAGAGGCGGGACTCAAACCCCTGTGGAGGTGTGTTACTCACCGAACCACCGTGCCACACCGAGCTAAAATTATCAAACCTATATCTATTAGATAGACTCTCAGTTAACATAAGAAAAGATCCTGAACTCAGTGCTGCTTCTCAGAGCTAATACACATAGAGACAATCACTCAGTGGGTGCACCTTATTGCACTCCATGCAGTGACTTAAGAAATACGTGACACTGGATATTCCTCCAGAATTAAGTCATTTTTATTCCATAAAGATGGATGATATTGATCAGTTTGGCTGGAAAAGACTGTGTTACATTCAGCATATATAAAATTCTACCATAAATAACAAAAATCTTCACATCAAAACTGTCCATTATTTCAACAAAAGTTCCATGTCAAATTTCTTTTTTTAGAATTGATACTGATGCACTCATTTCTTCTCCCAAATATATTCATTTACTGACGTAAACAGGCTTGAATAATGTATACAATCCAATTTTAAAGACTACTTTGATACAATAAACATCTCAAGATGTTTCTATGAAACCTGGCAGTGTTTTTAATCACTGTGTAGCAACACGTCTTAATATGTATCATCTTGTCATTTGAGCCAGAATAATTTCAGTTAAATTTAGACACTGTTTTATAGTACTATCGTGACTGAAAATAGATCTGTCAGTGTCTGAATATTCCACATTATACCAGCCAACAAAGTCTAATGGTCTTTCTGGCGTTCAACAAAGCACAGCACACTGCCTTGCTGTCTATACAGACACATTTCTGTCATCATGCAGTTAAACATATAATTGAATTTAAATTTTTATCCTCAAAGCCACAATAGTAATCTGTTTGTTCACTGGCAATATTCACAGTTTACAGTATTTATTTAAGCATCTTCCAAAATCATTGTGTTCGGTCAAACAAGACCAGGACAGGGAAATCCAGGCAGCCAGGTTTATTCAGGGCAAAACAGGGAAGGGTGAGAAGCCGCTGCAGGGTCTTAACCAGAAGCCGAGAGGTGAACCAAAGTCGTGGTCGTTAACGGAGGAAGAAGGGGAATCCACGAGGAGCTTCACGGGGGAGGGGCGAGGTGGAAGGAGGGCAGGCAGGAGGCACAGGAAGCTCGGGAAGGGCCAGACGGACGGAACGCAGCGTAACTGTGGGAAGAACAGAGTTAAAGCGCTCAGTAGTGGCACGCCAGCAATACCTCACATCCCACTGCCGCCGGTGCGAGGCTTAAGTAGGGATTTCTACTGATTACTCTCAGAGGAGTCAGCTGCGTTTGCCAAAGAGCTGTAGTATGGCCATAATACACAATTACAATTGTAGTTTTAATTCCAATTTGTGGGTCGTTCAGTAAAGCATTCTTTCCAAAGCGTTTGTCGACATGGGGCTGATGTCAAACAGCTGACGCTGAAACTCGATCCCTCTTGCCTCCTTCAGCATCTTCGCTGCCCATGGGGGCAATAATCACATCTACTCTCTTCTAGGGAAATGTGTGTGTTTTTCAAACTTCTGAAACTGTTGTCGATTATTGGTATTTTCAGTATTGTCACCTGATATCATTTAACTGAGCAATAATTCTGAATCCTCATTAAAATGTTTTTTTGTTAGAAAAATCATTGTTTCAGAATAAAATAGAAGATTCGGCAGAACATCTGAGTCATTGTCCATATTGTTGATTTTATACATTTAATTTTATTTTTAATGAGGGTGCCAGTCATTTTTGGGCCGACTCATTAACAGAAAACAAAATTGATTTATGCAAAGTTTAAAGTGCACAAAAATGTGCGGTTTTGCCCCATGCATGTAAGTGAATGTTTTGAGTAAAGTTCAAATCCCTAATGATTTGGAAGCAGGGCACCGTCTAGGACATAAACGGTCACCCTTTAGTTAATGTTCTTGACCACTAATCCAGCTGTTAACCTGTAGCTGGCGCTGGACTGGGATGCTGGCAGACAACTGGGCATAAACCCAAATGCCACCTGGGTAAGTGAAAACCTTACAGGAGCTGATGATCTTATTGAAAGATACAACCTAGTGATTCCATCACCACGATGGGAAGTTCAGTAATTAGATGATCAGAAGAGGGTCCTGTAAGCCCACTAATGATTCCCCTAGAAGTTTACTATCCCAGCTTTGACTAAGTTCACTAGGACATAGATCCACACCAGATCCAAACTATTAATGTGTGAGTTGGCAAGCAACTTCGAAACAACACTAATAATTATTTAAGATATCTGTCAAAGGGTGTAGGGTGACACATATAACTGTCTTTTTTATTCCAACACGTTTAACAGTGTATGACTCTGTGAGCTATAAACCCCTGTGTCTGTGATCAGAAGGTCACCGGTTTGAGCCCGGCATCGGTACGTCTGTGGCTCCAGGAGCAAGGCCTTTTAACTCCCCCAAAGCTCCTATTGGGTGCTGCTGTGGGTGGCTGCCCTTCATCGCCAGCTTGCTCTCACCTACAGAGAGAGGCATCAAGAGGATTTCCCCACGGGGATCAATCAATCAATTATACGAAACATCTTGACTACCCACAAGTATATTGATAATTTTTGCCTGAACCTGAAGATACGCAAACCAAGTTAAGTTGTATTCCTTATTCTATCTATAAAGTAATTTAACTGGAAGGTACCTGCAAAAAGATACATCACAGTATGTAATAGCCAGGTTTTACCATGTGGGGGCAGCACACCATCACTGAATGTCCGCGCAAATTTTGATGAAGATTCTGAGACAATATGGCCAAGTGTGCAGTCTGGGCTGGAGTCCAGGTGCCCCTGTGACCCTGTACTGCATAAAAGGTTGGGGCATGAATGGATGGATGGATGAAAAGAAGCCAAGCTGCCAAAAGGCTTCAACTTACAATGTATTATACATGAGCTCTCTTGACAACAGAAGGCAAAGATAGTTGCTGGGCTCCTCAATAAAACATTAAGGAAATGTAATTTTCAAACTCTGCCTGGACCTGCACCCTTTTCGTATTGAATCTGAAGTTTCATAGATACTTAACAGTTATTTCTATCTACTGATTCTATAACATTTAATGTTAAGAAAAGTGTCTGCAAAGTAATGCAAAGTGTTTTCACTCATGACATACATGAAATATAATTTGATATTTGTTATATTTTGAGCGTTCTATATGATTATTGCTATATTTGCATATAAAAATATCAGACATTTCTTGCATTGTGCTCTATAATAGAAATATTTGTTTTTGTCTAAATACCACTTTAATTCCAAAGATAATTACAAACCTAGGCTGTTGTCTATATGTGTAGCTTTGCCTGTATTCTCTAAGCTGATGCCGGCTTGCTATATCAAGCCATATGCAGTGTCCCCTTTATTAGGTATCCCTATGTGGTACCAGGTAGGACCCAGTTTCTTCTCCAGAACCACTGTGAGTGCTGACAAGTCGCGCACTGGGAGCTGCATGTACCCAGTTGTATCTTTCTGTTGGCTTTAACAAATCTGGCTATTTTTCTCTGACCTCCCTCATTAACGAGGTGTTTTCAGTAACATAACCGCCACCGCATGTTTTCTGCTTATTGCACCATCCTCTGCACACGTTTGACACTGCAGTGTGTGAAAATCCCTGTTGATGGCTCCTTCTGACATGCTGGAGTAACATATCTGGCAGCCAACCGTCATACCAAATATCCCTCGGATCATGTATCTTAGCTGTTCTGGTGCTTATTCCTAAAGCCAAAGTAAATGATTTTCTTGCTGATGTCTGCATGCTGTAAGTATTCAGTTGAAAAGCCACATGATTCGCTAAGAGGATAAACAGGCTAGTTGCGTAAATAAGCCGGTGTACCTAATAAAGTGGCCACAAAGTGTATTTGTTTAAAAATTTTCCTGTATGTATTCATATAATCACATATCTGTCATTTTAGATGCTGGTGCTGCTTCACAGAAGCATTCCTAGAAATGTAGCTGTCCATCCATCCATCCAGCCATCCATCCATCCATCTTCAAATTGCTTATCCTGGTACACAAAAAAAACCTTAAAGAATCACACAATTTCAACTCCTTACAAATACTTTTATTTTTTGAATTGATTTTTTCCCCAGTCTTGCAGACGATTGATGTGAACATTATCTTGACCAGGTCCTTTTGAAAAGGGTCAAAATCAATAGGAATGGCAGAGTGTAGCCTATTGACGAACAAAGGCTTCAGCATTCTAAGAACGCATCTCTGTCAGTCAAAGGAAACAGAAACTTTAGCCATTCATTCATGCCATTCATGTGTTCCCTTTATTTATTTGTCCTTCATTCACGTTATATTGCTCAAAATCTATTCTTAATTTGCCCCAGTCTTATCGGATACACATTGAGTGAAATGTCTCCTGTTGAGATAACTTAACCTCTGCATTGCATGGAAAACATCTCCTTTCGTTTGTAGGTCATGTTTTTCCCTACCTGTAATTTAATCTGCCCAGTGTTACTTGGTACTGAACCGTCTGGCAGCACTATTTTAAAATTAAAATTAAATTGATGGCAGTGATTGATTAATGAAACTTCTTTCTCAGGGGTAATTAATGTGACTAACAACATGTCGATAATCTGTCCTGAACCTCCCTGCCTTCAGAACACTGTGACTCATAGTAAAATTTATAACTATATTCATAATTGTACGATTGCACCATACTATGCATCACAAAGGAATCAAACGGCTTTTGCACAAAGCTCTCTGCGATGTTAACATGCTCTATGCAGGCCACAGATGAATTTTGTAATTTTCTTGCAAGATTTCTAGGTAGCTCACTGCACCTTATGTAAGTTTAATGTTACAGACAAGTACTGCACCACAACCATAAGCAAATAAATGAGCAAGCAAAAAAAGAAGCAAACAGATATTTTACAAACGTTAAAATGACACTCTTCACAGAACACAAATATCCGTCCAGCTTATCCAATAGTAAAGCTTCTGCTAAAATAAAAAAAATACAAATGCAGTCATTCACTGGAAGTTCTGTCCAGCTGCACTTATGCCTTGTTGTCTGTTTGACAACGGCCTGCTTGTGGTGTACTATCTGCCTCGCATGTACGTCATTTTAGACAAAAAGCATCTGCTGAATAAATAAATGCAAATGTTGTACAAGGTCGCAGAGTCTGGACCTGAGCCCAGGTAGCATGGGGCAGATGGCATAGGACCATGCCGGACAGGAAGCCAAAAAATGCTAAATATTTCTGTATTTTAAGAAATGGAAAATTTTTTGTACAATACCTCAAAATGCATGATGCTAAAATTAATGCTTAGTCACTAAGGCCAGATGCTATCCAATCGGTATTGTATAAGCCTCGATCCTTTCCAGTACCTTCAAAAATTTTGCAGATATTTTATGTTGCTGGAACTCAAAATAAACTTCCTTAGGGACTAGATATGGTAAGAAAGAATTATCATTATACTTGCATTTTTATTATAATTAGTGGCCAATTTGTGAAATCCAAAACAATCATGAATCCATAAACAAAATCCCCAGATGACGAAAATGGGAAATTGAGTCCCATTTTTATTTTTAATGTCCCAAGCAACATTAATGTGCCACAAGGAGCCATCTCCAGGTATCATCATCAGAACAGCATTAACCTCTGTCGCGTAAATGTGTCTAGCAACCAACATGAAGTAAATCCATCCATCCGCCCAGGCATTCAGCATTACTGCTTACTCAGTGGCACAGTAAGCCTGCAGCCCTTCAAGGAAGCGTGAAGGAGTGTCAACCCTGGGCAGGTGTCCAGCGAATCACGCAATCAAGACAATCCACGCGCGTCAGAGATTGTTGGTGGACAGCAGAAAACTTGAAGCGACTTCAAGCAACTGTAGGGAAAGCTTGTGGAAAGCACACAAGTGTGCTGTCACAGTGGAGCCCCGAGATGACCAAGGGACACGCCTCACTTTCAGCACCACGAACACTGACTGACTGTCACTGGAAGGCTGCGTTAACAGTCCAGCAGCACTTCTGTGGACACCAGCACGTCACTGGGACTCCGGCCCCAGCCCATAACGAGGCATGACTGGCAACCAGTGACCGTTAGGTGGCCTGTGAGGACAAGGAATGGCCCAGCAGCACAGTGGAGAAAAATAAAGCTGACTGTGGTCTTTGTGGTTCCTCTCCGGTGCTAAAAGGTCTGAGTAGGAATGACGCCATAATTCCCTGCTGAAGCATCAGCCAGGACACTACCCTATTAACAAACACCCCACCCCCCCCCAACACTACGGCCCCCGCGCGCCCGGGCCGCC
>JAOYFF010000034.1:2765953-2789079 GCA_025773925.1 Cryptomyrus ogoouensis
CAAATCACGCCATAATCCCCACCTGAAGCATCACCCAGAAAACTACCCTATTAACAAACCCCCCCCCCCCCCCACAGTGATACCCTCTACCATACCGCTGCCCCCCCCACTCCACCACCACCACAACGACAAATCAAAATACACCGGAATTAATCACGCTTTTCAGGATTCAAGATTTCTATTTGTCACACATGTTCAGTACAATGGCAGTGAAATGTTATTGTGGCAAAACAGCTTTGTCACTGTGCATAAATATATGTAAGATATAAGTGGGACAAGTTAAGGTAAATAATAAAATAGAGAATGATAAAAAAAGAAAACTATTAGAAAAGGCAATACATTTTTTATAAAAATGAAAAAGGGAACTTCCACCACAATCACACATTGATGTTACATTGAAAGAGGAAAAAATACATGTCAGTATACATTACAAATATGCCACTTATCATCACCAGGTCCCCATCAGCTCTTGTCATACGGAGAGAAGAATCACTGTAAATGAGAGTGACAGATTGTCGTACACTGATGAAGGCTCAGACAGCAGTGTCTATCGCTTCTTATACGGTACTTTTATGATACTCGCCATTAAAAGCCTAATTGTTCAGGCTAGGGACCTTCACAAATATATTTCAGTGTTTGAACACAGTTTTTTTTTACCATCATCAGATGTGTAAATCAACCATCACTGATCTATAAATGAAAGGTAAGATCCATTTTTACTTTGACTGATGATATAACGACTATCAATAGTAAAAAAAAAGTATTTTAACCTCACCTTTACTTGAACTCCATTTCAGACTAATGTACCTGCTCCATTGTATTTGCTATGGGCAGGAATATGCAGAAAATTGGTTGTCACATTACCTGGGCCTCAAAAGACAAAAATAATGTGGTTGTGCTTTCTATGAGGAACTAATGCACTCCACCACTGACTAATGTGGTACTGAAAGATGAAATAAAGGGCAAGAGAAAATTGGTGATGTCCGTCGACTTTAGTCTATAAGGAAAGTGTATATCCTGGGATTATAATACTATATAGCTATTCGGTTGCTGGAGACTGAAAGCCGAGATACACAGGGCAACTTTTTCGTCAATGTTGCGGGGCAATTGCCAACCAGGTGAAACTAAGGGCAACTCAATTGGATGTGGATGACTAGAGTTTTTCCAAATAGAAATTTGTTGCCCAATATTAATGGGAAAGTGCCTGAGCACTGGTCAGCAACATTGCCCGGCAATAGAGAGTGGAGTGGTTTAGGTTCAGCAGATTCCTCAGCACTGACCTGACTCTGTAGGATGGACTGGGGTTTAACATGGAAATGGCAGGAGAGCTGTAGTGTTTATGGTGTTACACAACTGGGTAAAAAATGTGGAGGAAGTCACATATTTTTTGGTAAAGCTTGCACACCTAACATTTAGCCCTCAAGGAAGGTGTCCGGATCAGTACCTGCCTGGCCAGCAGGTGTCGCTAAGTCACCCCTTTCCTAGTGTTTGAGTCCTTTGTGATTATGACCCTCACCTGCATCTTGTTGTTCCCAGCCTTAATGTTTGGTTGATTGTAATTGGCCCACACCGGTTCCTCGTCTTACCCTTGTTAGCTGTGTATGTATGTACCTGTCCTTGCTTTTGTTCCTCAGTTGGTCATTGTGTGCTGCCGCTGTCTTGCCCCTGACTAGCTCCCTGCCTTAGTTTGGTGGTCCACATGCTTTGTATTTGACCTCTTGTGGTCTGTTTGTTGCTTGTGCTCTTTTTGAGTTTTAATGATGTCCCATTTTGTGAGCCACAATGTCCGTCCTTCATCACCACGCCTGTCTGTAACAGTAGGCATCTCTTCCCTGCTCCACTGTGCTTTCTTGCTCTCTTAGTCCATCTGAGTCTATTTTTTTGCTTCTGAATCATGAGACAAACCCAATGGGCAGCTCCCCAAAGCTCGAGATTAATGCCAGGTCGTGCCATCAGTGCAAATACACTCAAAGTCATCGATCCTCTTTCTTAATGTTCACACTCACCTCCAGTGCAGTTTCACAAAAGTTCAAGATGTCCAAAAATATTATTTGAGAAGATTTTTTCCTTCGAAATGTGCTATTTCCCCCTCTCCTCAGATCTTATTTACTTGGAGAGGTATTGCAGCAATTAAAGTTAATGATATTTCTAAATGGAGCTGAACAGGTAATAGTGTGTGTAAAAGGGCTCAGTGTAGTTCAATGGGAGAGAACATAAGAAAGTGGAAAATTAAGTAAAGCTCATTAAGGCTGGGCGTTAGAGCCAAAAGATAAGCAGACTGTGAGGCTCTGTTAGCTGGCTCTTCTCGTGGAGTTCCAGAGCTTCAGGAATCAATGAAGTCCCTTATAGTCACAAACTGCTAATTACAGTGGATTGATGCCCAGTTAACTAATGGCACAGAAAAAACCTCTAAGCGCTGTCCGCTGACAGATAAAATGAAAACAAGGTACAATAATAATACTTTATTTATATAGCACCTTTCATGCAAGGAATAATAATTGGGAATGTATTAATCCCGGTGGGGGAATTCTCTTTTTGTCTCCCCTAGCTTGCTCTCTGTGGGTGAGAGCGAGCTGGCTGTAAAGGGCAGCCACCCAGGGAGCTGGGGGTTAAGGGCCTTGCTCAAGGACCCAGAGATGTGCTGTGGCCAGACTTGAATCAGTGACCTTCTGATCACAGCACAGAGGCTTAGCTCACTGAGCCGCACAGCGCCCCTTATGCAGAATGTGGCTAAATGTGATTTACAGTAAAGGATATACGTGAAAATAGGAATGAGATGGATAAAATGAAATAAAATTTAATGAAATTAAAAAAAGTAAAGTCAAAGTCTAGGTTGTATCCAACTAACAGTTAGAATAAAAATTGTACCCAAAGAATAATTAAACATAACATTAAACAATGTCATAAAGTCAAGTAAAATACGTTTTATGTGGTTGTGCATAAGTGCAAGCAGAGTGCAAAAGGAATTCACAGACACAGGCACAATAAGGGTCCCCAGCATTTGTTTCACTGGGAAGAATTTCCCAGTCTTAACTCTGCCTTGTTCCGTACACCTCTCGAGGCTGGGGTCGGTTGCGTACACCTCTCGAGGCTGGGGTCGGTTGCGTACACCTCTCGAGGCTGGGGTCGGTTCCGTACACCTCTCGAGGCTGGGGTGGGTTCCGTACACCTCTCGAGGCTGGGGTGGGTTCCGTACACCTCTCGAGGCTGGGGTCGGTGAGGTCCCCCCTTTACAGGACATGAGAACGTCTATCAGATGAGGTTCTGGGCAGATAGACTGATGCAGCGTGATGTACATCAGGGGATTATGAGTACAGAATTATGCTGCCAGATACTATTGCCCAATCCTTCAGCTCGATGTAGCCATTTCCGAGCCGACCACTGATTTTGTTCTCTTGAATTTCCCCCTTTGTTTCACCGTCCGCTGTTTTTGTTCCTCCCCAGGGTTTTTTTCGGAGGCTTCCACCTCTATTGTCGTTCCCATTCCCTCCCCATGTCCTACGGTCCTGTTCTCAGTCACACCCATAGCAACTCGTAAGCCAATGTGAAAGTTCAAATTCAAAGTTTCATAGCAATCTAACAGCTAAAACGAGTCCTACTCATGTATTCTAGAGAGGTAATTAACCTATATGGCTGGTGTATATTATGCAGCTGTGTGAGGTCATACGTTATATTACAAACACTGAATGAAGGCGTCGTCTTGATGGAGCAGAAATAACAAGTGTAACATGTTCACAGCTTGAATGCTGCTAAAATTATGAATAGTGATTATAATAAAGGTTTTCAAAAGGCATGTTTATGAATAAAATGATTGCATTTTCCTGTCCACTACACCAGATTATTGCCCCCAGTCTGTACAAATATGAGCCAAAGAAAGGGTTCTATTATTTACGTGCCACATTTTTTTGTGCCAGTTTACCTTGGTATTAATTAATTTCATCCTGTGTATCTTGAATGTCACATTTTTTCCATTGAAAAATCTCCCAAATTAATCGCATTTTTGGCTGCAAATACCAGCCGTTAGCACTCAGCAGGCGGTATCTGAAATGTTGCTAGATGTAACATACACAGCCCCCTTTGGGTTAGCGGTTAGCACGCAAACATCACTAAAGCTTCATAAAGTACAGATAGATAAATAGTTCAGTACTGCTGTTTTTTCTGTCCTTATGACAGGCTTTCTTTTTTAATTAGCGACAGTTAGCTGACTGCCAAATATAGAGCCATCATTCAGGTCCTTTTCTGCATCTGGAAGGTAAAGAGACTTCGGAAAAAAAAAGATTTTACTGAGCTCAGCTGCAGTATTTCCATAATAAGTGTAAGACTATGAAAATAGCTCTGAACCTAGGTCATAAAACCTCTTTTTTTAGAATAACAAAGTAAAGCAATGACTGATTTGAGAAGTAAGATGTTATTGAAATTAGCTTTTAATACATTTTGTATGACATTGTTATGGCAACGCAAATTTTCAGAACTTTGATATTTAATATCCACTCCCAGGCTGAGGATGTATAATTTTTATTTTCAAGAAAATCTGCTTCAAACAAGACACTGTCACGCGCCCCAAATTATGGCCTGGATATGTTAGACTTGTGTGACAAATACAAACATATATTATGCTGCACAATTAAAAAGGATTATAATGCCTCCAAGGTGTGGCTGATACTTCCAGAGGACTCCTTTCATAAATAATACTTAATGTGACATCCGTGTTCTGCCAATTTGGTCATTAATGTAATAAAAAAGGCTAATGACATTACTGAAGCATTTCTGCATTAATGACATAATGAAGGGGGGGGGGGCTTAAATCTACTCCCCAAAAGCACTCTGCATACTCTGATGAGACTTTTCACATCCAGGCCCTTTGCCCCAGTGGCCAGCAGTCAGAGCTGTACTGCAGACACAACGTGGCACATCCCAGTTTGCCTGTAGGTGTTTGTGCAGTTCTTAACCTTGCCTTTAAATAAAGACATTAGCCGCAAATAAGAGGACATGGTAAAAAGGGGACATAGATTAGGCTCAGTCATGCATATCGAATGTAACTAGACTAGAATTTAAAGGAAAGGTGGCACTTTTCCTGCTTTCACAGACCAGTGAGTGTGAAGGTGTGCGTCAAGAAAGCTCAACAGCTTTGGGGTCAACAATGTCATACTCAGAACCTTTTACTACTCCTTCATTGAGAGTGTCCTCTGTTTCTCCATCGCCTGCTGGTATCACTGCGCCAGCCTGCAGCACAGGACCCGCCTGCACAACACAGTGAAAGTCTGCTCTAAGATCATCGGCCTCCCAGTCAGAGCACTTTCATCCCTGAGTGAGCAGCAAACTCTGAGAGTAGCATGCAGGATTCTGCAGGACCCCTCCTATGCTCTGCTCCCGGAGTTTGAGTGGCTGCCCTCAGGATTACGGCTCCACATCCCGGCTACAGGACCCCTCCCATGCTCTGCTCCCGGAGTTTGAGTGGCTCCCCTCAGGACGACGGCTCCGCTGTCCTGGCTGCAGGACACAGAAGAGGAGAGCGACCTCTGTTCCTAGGGCCATTCAACTACACAATTCACAGACTTCTCTCCCCCCCCCCCCACCTCCCTGCACTGGAACCCGTCATTCATTCTACACTTGACCACCCCCCCATGCCCACTAACAATTCCTCCATTTTACGTATTTATTCAGTTCTCATCTACCTGATTGACTGCAATTTTGCACAGAATCTTCTAAATGCTGTAAATACTGTTGCACTTTAGGCCAGACTGTCACTTATTCACAGGAACATGGAGTAGGAAACACATCCATAGAACATCTAGCAGTGCTGAATCCGCAAGCACTCTGTAACTCCATGAAGTAGCGGCAGATAAAGCGAATCACCAAAGGCCAAATAGAAGGAAGACAGCTCCACACATTAGGATCTTTCTGCCCCCTGACGAACGTTTCTTCAAGAGCTCAGTTCATGTGTCTCATATCACTCGCAAATGCATGAATTCCTCTGATGCAGCAACAGGAGGCTCCCATGTATGGCTTTATCCCAAATCACAACCGTAACCCTAACCCCAATCCTAACCCTAACCGCAATCACAACCCTAACCAAAAGTGTTTCATTGGTGGGATTTGTGGTTCCTGAGTCATCCAGGGAATAAGAATGCCAGCAAAAGCAGGTCTGAATTGAGGAGCACATGCTGGACTTCACAAAGATGACATTCTGGTCACCAGATATGACTGGATGTCCCACATTACTCCTGTTACTTGATGTGCCCAGCCTTGGCAGAATAGTCACGTTTGTGGGCCCTTGACCACGGCCCTTAACCCCCAGTTCTATGGGCATAGCCACGGTTGGCTGCCCTTCATGGCCAAGCTTGCTCTCACATACATGTGTGTCTGTGTCTCATGGAGAGCAAGATGCGGTAGGCAAAAAGAGAATTACTCCTTGGGGATCAATGATAAAGTGTCGTCATCAACTTCAGCTGCAGCAGTGGCTGCTGGAGGTTGTCCTGCAAGGCTCCCCAGAAATGATGGCTGAAATTGGGCCTGTCTCCACTGGGACCAGTGTGGCAATCATGCAGTATTATGGAAGCACTAAAAGAGTGCAATGGGATAACTAAGGCATCCAGGGAATACCCAGGTAAAATTAATGGTAGCAAAGTAAACAAATAGTCCAACAGTTAAACAAGGTTCAAAACATGACACCAGGGAAAGGCACTATGTAAAAGAACTAGGAGGATATTGCTAAATTTGCTCTTTACAGTATAAAGAGTAACACTAATTAAAGAGTAACAGGGAAAGTTAAGGTATGAGAAAACCATAGTGCTAAATGACAGTATTTAAAAGGAAGATATTAGATGGCAAATAAGTGCCAGGTGTAGCTCATTGACAGCAGACAACTGCGTGCTGATGGAGTCAGGCCTATTTGCTGCCATCATGTGGTGGAGTTGTGTCATAGGCTTCACACCTTATGTAGTGTACTGCATTAAATAAAATCCCACTTCTGGTTAAGCATTATAAATCCCTACCAGACCCACAATTCCGCAACCCTAATCCCTATCCCAAACCATAACCACAACCCTAATGCCTAACCCTAACTGCAGCCCTAATCCTAACCCCAACCCTAAGCCTAACCCTAACCCCAACCCTAGTCAACATCATAATCATCAAAAGCAGTCTTTTTCGCTCCCTCTTTAGAATGCATTTCATGCAAGTCCTTTCTCGGCCATCGTCATGTTAAGAATAAAACACATTTCAGCTGTATATAAATATGCAAATCAGTGTTTTGCTCCCTCCCTGTTCCTGGGCAAAAATTGGACTGTTTGTAGGGAGCTGAGAGCGAGAAAAAACGTGTACTGTCTGAGTGTCCCCAAGAACCAGGTTAGGAAAAACTGGTGTAGGCAGAAGTCTCTGTCAGGAGCACCTCCCCAGACTTGGATGAACATCTCTCTGGACTGAAGTTCAGTGATTGGGAACATGGTGGAGGATGGCTGACTTGTCCATTTGTTTTCTGAACTGTATGCATGCAACATGTGTCTCATGCATTAGTGCTTCAGATTAAATAAATTTTGTGTTGCAGAAAGAAAAATCAAGTTTTTATTTTGATAAATTTATTTTGAGACGATTAATTTATTTTAAATTTCAATCTCTTGTTTTTTTTCCACAAAGTAGTCAGAGAATAACTCTATGATGTAACATGTCACACTCACGGATATTAAAATGAATAAACCCTCCCAAAATGCCTTCCAAAGTAAAAATGAATTCAGCTTTGGGCTTCATTCATTCATCTGTTTTGTGTAATTGTTCTGTGCTATCTATCTAATTCTATACAGAACTGGGGCACCATGGAGCTTGGAGGTTCTCTTAAGAGAGCAGGGGGCACCATGCAGGGTTCCTGTAGAATGGGATGCCAGGCTGTCACAGGGCATGAGGCAGAGCTCAGCTTGGACCGCTGAAGGATCACAGCCGGTGCCTGTGTTACTGATAATTTATGCAGCAGGAGTTCACCGTCAGCCCGCGAGAGCTTAATCGGACCCACTGCTGAGATGAGAGTCGATGTTCTGGGTGGCGTATGTGTGGGCTGGGTCTGCAGGAGTGACTATGTAGAGCATCTGTCTGCAGCCCTGCTGCAGATGGTGCGGGGAGCCTTTGGCACAGTCCTTAAGGAGTAACTCAGGGGAAAAAAACAGCCTAAACTTTGTAAGAACAGCCAAAGTACCTGCACATCACAAAGAAATGCAAGAGGCCGTCACAACAGCTTTTGGGATGTTACGGACATTGGGGTCATTTCGGGTAAACATATAAATAAAAGAATGAGCTAAGCTCAAGGTAAAGAATGAGGAATGTTCACTGGAGGTCTTCTTCTTAGACATTTAAATGGCTAAAATTATTCTTTCCTTCGTCTTTTTGACAAACGTCCTTCACTGAAAACACCCAGCTGAATAAACGGGCTCCAATGTGTTCCTATAAATCATCACCACATGGTTTATAAAGCTCGATACTAAAATGGGCAGTTTGGACATTTTTTCTCAGGTATGGTTTGTAAAGCATATATAAATGTAAATACTGCCATTATTTGATCCAGTCCTTAATATTTTCAAATCCATATTTCATATCCGTGATGCTTTTCAGATTTTAGCCATCTCTAGTTTTGCAAAATCTGTTTTGGGCTGGAAAAAAAAACACATTTCTGATTTTCCAAAATGTCTTCTTTTTGGCAGTTTTCTTTAATCTCATTCTAGTGATGGACTGTCATCCCATCCAGGATGTGTCTCTGCCCCATGTTTTTTGCTGACTGTGACAGATGAATGGATGGACTTATTTCGACACACAGACCGTGACATAACACTGCTTACATTTGTCTTCATGAGTGATCCATCTGAATGGATCCTTGGCCCAGACCCTCCCACATTCACAGCTGGGCCCACCCCTTCAGATTAATAAAAATATATATATATTGTCATGACCTGCTCGTTTGATCCCCCTCGTTACCTCATGTGAATTCCTGATTGTTCTCAGCTGTTCCGTCCCTTAGTTGTGTATTTAGTCTGCGTTCAAGTCAGTTTACCCAAGTCCAGTCATTGAAGTGTTGTGAAGTGTTCTCCGTGTTTATGTGCTTTATATATACAGTATTATGATACAATTTTAAGAAAATGTAATTTTCACAAATTACACTCAACATGAATTTAATATGAATAACAGAACAACAAATGTTGATTACTATTATTATTAACACAACCACCACCACCAACAGCAATAATTATAATAATAATAATAATAATAATAATAATAATAATGGACTAATGAGTCAAGCATTAGTTGCTTGTGGTAATGATGCTGTGTTAGTGTAGTGTTAGTCTAAATGATTTAGTGTAAGTGTGTAAGTGTTAGTGGTCTTCCCTCACTTGTGTACCTCACGCATCGCTCTCATGGACTCTGCACATGCCTTCTAGTCTCCCTACACCCACGCCTGGCCACATGTAACAGGATTACTTGGTGGCTTTGTCACCTGCCTGCATAACACAGCTTGACCTGCGTAACACAGCTTGACCAGCGTAACACAGCTTGACCTGTGCCGTTTGATGAATGCCAGTAGGAACCAAAGATGCTCCATGAAAAAACAATTGTGGGTCAGTTTCAGGAACGTGCTGTTCTACATGCTGACAAGATAAGTATTAAACTGTCCCTCACTGACGGATTCATGCCAGCACTGGGCCCCTCTCACCTGACAGGTAACCAAACACAGCCTTTACAAGGAACCTTTGTTCTCTTACGTCAGCCAAACTGATTAAACTGTTATTTGAGCAACTTGCAATTAGACACTGAGTGGGCTTTGGGTGTTTACTGTAGGCAGGAGTTTATTGCTTTTTCCATTCTGTCTCTTTTTTATTTGAGTATCTTTGACTACACAAATATCAACCTGTCTGTCATTTCTCTGCAAAATTTACTGTTAAAAATGTCCACCTACCTTCCATATACAATACAGGACAGCAGTGACCCTGGAGCCAATATTTTGGAAGCAGAAGCAGGGCTGGATTAACTTGTCTGGGAGCCTTAGGCTGCTATCAGCATGGACCCATTTATCTAACTGCTCCTTTTTCCCCTGAGGTGACTGGGACCCCAGACTGAATCCTGTGCATTAATTGGCCCCTGAGCACAGGTCACTCTGCACCCTAGACAGGAAACAAACACACCCACCCATACACACACACACACACATGCGCGCGCGTTTGATACCATTCCTTTGATTGCTTATCAAGATGCTGCTACTGTTTATTGACAGAGCACAAAATATTACTAAAGAAATGTAAAAAATCATCAGAGAAAATAGTTACTTGGTAAAATACTACGTTGCTCATGTCTTTTTAGACAAAATAATTAGTCTTTATATTGTCATTTCTTCTTCTGTACAGCTGGAGGCCTCTGGAAATAATTCAGGTTAATAGTTATTAGAACTCATTTTACCATCTACTGACCATCCATTTTCTTATTGAGGGTCTCGGATGATTCTTAAGGAGGTTTAATAAGCAGAGAGAGTGAAGGGAAGCTTCCTAATTACAGGAAACTTCTCAGCTTTAATAAAAGGCTATAAATGGAAACAACTATTTAAACCATTGCCCTGCCCAGGAAATACTGTTGACTTAAGCAGAGAACGCATGGTTCAAGGCACTTCAGGCAGGAAGGTACCTGTTAGCGGACGGGTGACTGAGCAGAGCCGGCGGGTTGAGGGCTGAGGATTCCTCAGAACTCTCTCCAGCTATAGCACACATTTTGCACATGGTTGACTTAAACTGAGGGTTACCCAGACCTCTTCCAGCTGTGAGTGTACTGGGCTGCAGGTACAAAGAGCACTTTACTGCAGACAGATGGATGCATCTGACACTTTGTGTGGTCTCTGCTGAAGGTAAGAAAGCGGACTAAAGTCAATGCCCCCCTAGACAGAGCCTAGTCATTACTACACATTGATTCAGGAAGTTGACAGTCATGCTGTACGACTTAATGAGCTCCATGCGGCAAATTTGCTTGTAGTTTTACACAATTCCAAGGTGTGGTGTTTCCTGTGAATGCAAACGCCATATTTTTTTATTTAGTGCACGCAGGGCTGGATCTTGGCGCAGGGAGACTCGGCAGCTGCCCAGGGCCCATTCGGCACATGGTGCCCCGGACAAAGACACGAAAAGGTACATAAATTATATTCATAGCAAGCTGTAGCTCTTGGCGGGATGCGCAGTTGCTTAAGGCCTCCAAATTACCTGCATTGCAGAGGAAGTGACATGATCATCAGTTTTCTTGGTAGGGGGACCTCCCAAGCAAAACTTTGCCTAGGGCCCCTGAGAAGGGAGCACGTCCTCATTTTGCAGAGTTCGACACGTCCCTGGGTCAACAAAGGAGGGACTTGCGTTTCACGTCTGTAACCAATCACAGTCTTCATTGTATGACATCACCACATTAATGAGAAACAGTGGTTTCTGTCAAGCGACAAGGCGCATAGATTTGTAAAGTACCTGTTTTATTGTAAATGTCTTTTGTCAAGGGATATATAAAGATAAGATATAGATAAACATAGGCAAAACATAGGGGTATGCTTACCTGCAAAGGCTGTACGGAGCAATGTAAAGGTGCGTATTTATTTCATGATGATAATAGTAATAATAATAATAATAACACCAAGGCTTGAACCGTGACCCCGTGTAATCACAAGGCCGGACAGCAGGATGGCGGGAAGCCTTGCGTTTGAAAATTAGAAAAATAAATAAATAAATATAACGGCCCAATATGGTGATGACATACGATGAACACTGTAATTGGTGAATGAAGTGTAACACAAGCCCCTTTTTTGAATATTTTAATCATTTGGTACTTTCCGGTCTTTTGGTGGGCTACTAACTGTGTATAACAAATGCTCTTTTCATTTTGTGGGAACTTTAGCTACTAATACACATTAAGAATAAATGATTCTCAGTTTTTGAATTGTGCTAATAAATAGATTATTAAGCGCATGCATAATTCATGAGAAACTCCCACCATAATTAATTCAGGGCTTAAGGTTATTGTTTTCAGAGTGCATGCTCACTGTCTGTTAGGCCACACAATAAAATGTATTTTATGACTTTCATTTGGAGCCCCTGTTTGTGACAGTTGCTGATACTGTTTAATTTCTAAGCAAAGTCTTTTTGCTTCTTTAGCCCAGCATGGTGTAACATGGGCACATTAAGAGCACATTGTAATTGATCTCCACATCAAAGAAAGGGTTCATCTTAATCTGGTAAAGGAATCCTTCTCTGGTTACCTTGACTTGCTGAGGGACGCCTGAACTAATTATACTCCATCCTAACCTGATCTTAACCTCGAGCAATGGAAATAAGGTAGGTGTTCTCATCGCTGAGGACTGCAGAGTCAATCACACCCCAGCCAAAAACCAGGAAACAGGGTCTCCTCATCTTATTAAATTACACAAAGCAATTAAATACAGGAAATGAACGACCTCTTTCCATCACCTTAATGTCCTGCTGTTTGACAAATCATCCCCGTCTCTGGGATTGTTGTACAATGAAGAACTTCTGTGCCGTAAACAGCATGTTTTCTTATTATAAAAAAAAAATCACTGTTGTGTCTGTGCTGAGGCACAGCTACAGTCTCCAAGAAAGGCAATACTTTGGAAAGCCTCCTTTAGATTTGATTTACTCACACTTGCTATTGGTTTTGAACACTGTGCACCACTGCATGGTTTCCATGGCGACTGGCAGCACAGCTAGCACTGCTCTTTCCTAGTGTGCACATTCTGACCCACCACGGTGCAGCTGGCAGCGTGTGAATTTTTTTATTTAAAATCGAATTCGATATGCTGAACTCTGTTCAAATCTTATATAAGGTAAAGAAAAATGAAATAGGTTCATAGAAATAGTAATCACACTTGTTCTGTTTGTCCAATTCCACATATATTTCCCCTTTTTTGTCACTTTGCATTTCAAGAGGAGTTTAACTCCACAAACCTACATGATCTCCATGTTGCAGGCATCTCCCTTCACCGTAGCCTGTACTCTCCTGTCTTGTTCCTGTAACAGATCTCTACCCCATGGAATTCTGGGTACCAGCCCGTGCAATATGTTGGTACCCTGCCCAGCCAGCCCCGGGAGCCTTCAGGCAAACAATATGATTGTTGCTGTATTCGGCCCCCCCCTCGCAGTGCTTGGAGGCAGTACAGTGCATATGCGGTGACACTGTCAGGATACATTGTCCCCGCAGCCATCTCTCTACCAAATTCAGAAGCACACATGCAGAGTCCTGCACAATATCCTCTCTCTATAACGTCAGACCATCCAAAAAAACCCGATCGTACTTTAATAGGCTGTCTGAAACTTTATGAGTGGAGCTTAGAAAGGGAAAATTAATGAAATCTGAAAAGGGAACACAGACATTCGTTTGAACATTTGAAATAGTAGCCAAGGAAAAAAATCAGCTGCCGAAACAGAGGTACAAAAATCACATGTGATAATGTGGCTTTGTGAGGAAAAGTATGGGGCTCCTTTAGAAGGACACAACGTCATCCTGTCATCAGGAAATCCATCACACTTGTTTTGGTGGTGGTGGTACGAAGTGGTGTCACCACACTGATATCTCCTATAATTGTTCTACTAGATGGAAATCTGGAGATAAGAAGGTCTACTGTATAATGTTTTCATGCCCATTGTTAGAGCCATTTTGTGCTGTAACTAAATATGCACATTTGACTATGTGAATGTAATATTTTAAATAGAATTTTGAGTTATATTTTTGGTATCTGAATATTTTTATAGCTTTGTATTTGTTACAGTGTAAGAGTTAGGAACCTTAGTACGTAGTCGCCCATGATGCAAGTTGATTTACCTGCTGAGTTTGTTGTAAAAGCATAAGGACGCATAAGACAGCAGAAGCCTTGTATCTAGAAGCATCACAGTTTTTTGACCGTCACGTCACGTCGTGTAATGCATTTAAATAGTAATTAGGAATTCATCTTTTGTTTTGTATAGTTTTAAGTTTACAGTAAAGATACAAACATTACGAAAAGATCGGATTCAAGACCTTTTATTTATTTAGCTTTGAGATGTGTCGCGTATAAAAGAACTTCGAGGTTAGGGGCTAGTGAGTCAGCACTCTGCACCACCCATGAAACCATGAGGTGGGGCCATTATTATTCTGGAATATTCTACTCGCATCAAGAAAAGCCTCGGTTATTCCTCTACTAGCCTGATGCCACTCTTTGTTCCCTGAATGTTCCTTATGTTGCAGTTCTGGTCCTTGAATAGTCTTATTGGGTTCTTGCTCTGTTAGACGTTGTGTTGTCCTGCTCACTTTTGTATCTGGGGATTCACTGGAAGCTCAGCCTAGTTGCACTTATGCTTTGTCCTGTATGCCACATTGAACAAAAGCACCTGCAAAATAATAAATGTAAAATGTGAAAAATAAAATGGTTCACAGTAAGAAAAGTGATTTGCAGTCCGGCAAGCATAATCACTGAAAATGGCTCACGTTTTGTGGCATGTACCTTGCTTGCTAAAAGGGTTGAAAATGGACCTTGTCCGTGACAAAGAAACACATTTCTTGGTATGTATTTTCCTTTCCCTCTATGGGGCTAAATGGACCATACCCTGCCTAGATCATATGCCCCTCACGCCAATAGTCACCGGAACCCTTTTCATATGAAAGAAGCCGTAAAAGGCATAGGCACCACACTGGTACTTGTCTGCTTACTGAAGACTAGATGAAGGATGACTTCTGACCAAAGGGCTTTTTCCACTGCTTGACTGATGAGTGCCCCTGTTCTTTCGTGTGTTTGCATGTGCGAGCGTGTGCATGTGTGAGTGTGTGCATGTGTGAGACTGTGCATGTGTGAGTGTGGGCATGTGTGAGCGTGTGGATGTGTGAGTGTGGGCATGTGTGAGCGTGGGCATGTGTGAAAGTGTTCATGTGTGAGCATGTGTGCGCGTGTGCATGTGTGAGTGTATGCATGTGTGAGTGTGTGCATGTGTGAGACTGTGCATGTGTGAGCGTGTGCATGTGTGAGTGTGGGCATGTGTGCGCGTGTGCATGTGTGAGTGTGGGCATGTGTGAAAGTGTTCATGTGTGAGCGTGTGCATGTGTGAAAGTGTTCATGTGTGAAAGTGTTCATGTGTGAAAGTGTTCATGTGCGAGCGTGGGCATGTGTGTGCATGTGTGAGCGTGTGCATGTGTGAAAGTGTTCATGTGTGCATGTGTGAGCCTGTGCATGTGTGAGCGTGTGCATGTGTGAGCGTGTGAGACTGTGCATGTGTGAGCGTGTGTGTTGGAAGTGTCTTCAGGCTCCTAACCAAAGTCTTATTGACTGATTCCCAGATGCTCTATCCAGGTGGCAGCAGAGAAACACCCAGCTGCGAAAATTACTGCTAAGACTGGAGTGTAAAAATAAATCACTGTGACCCGTTTCAGTCACTTTGGATAAAAATGCCTGGAAAATTAATTATCATTTGTTGTTATTTATTTTCTTGGCATACCGGGGGCTGGATGGTGTAGGTAACCAGAGAATATGTATGATAGCAATTTATTTTGCTCTGCTACAGACTAAAGCAATTCTGTTGCTTTCTTTATCAGTGTTACAAGTCGGTAGAACAACAGTTTTTTAAGGAAAACTACACATTGCATGGTTCAACCATATTGTAAAATAGGTTTCAGAAAATAGTATTACATGTATTATTTATAGCCCTTAAAAAAGTTAAATTATGGGTACATACTTAACAGGCAACACTGTCATGTATGTTTGGTATTGTTGTTGTGTTCATAAGCCGAGAACAGCCAGAATTCTTTAAAAATTAAATCAGTTATGATACTGTTTAGCTGCCTAGAAACTAGTATAGCTTCATTACCAGTTTTTACACAGGGTTACCAACTCTCACACATCTGGTCTATATTATTCAAATATAAACCTAAAATTAGCTACATCATAAGCATTGAGGTAGTCTGCAAACCCTACAGACTGTTTGCAAGGTTATGAAATTGTTAGACAGATGTAAATGTGTGTGCATGTGTGTGCAGACTTGTCTTGAATTGAAAATTTCACTCCAGCCTGCTGACCAAAGTTGGCAGCCCTGTTTATATCATAGTGAAACAGGCGGGAGAAAAAAATGTAAACACCAAACTAAATATTTAATAGGTGCATGACCTTACATAGCCTGCAAAGTCTGTATGCATCGTGGTGTATTCTGTATGCATTGTGGTATATTCTGTATACATCGTGGTATGGTCTGAATGCACTGTGGTATATTCAGTATGCATCGTGGTATGGTCTGTATGCAGGTCTGTATGCATCGTGGTATATTCTGTATGCATCATGGTATATTCTGTATGCATCGTGGTAAGGCATGTATGCAGTGTGGTATATTCAATATGCATCGTGGTATATGCTGTATGCACCGTGGTATATTCTGTATGCATCGTGGTATGGTCTGTATGCATTGTGGTATATTCAGTATGCATTGTGATATATTCTGTATGCATCGTGGTAAGGCATGTATGCATTGTGGTATATTCAATATGCATCGTGGTATGGTCTGTATGCAGGTCTGTATGCATCGTGGTATATTCTGTATGCATCGTGGTATATTCTGTATGCATTGTGGGATAGGTGACTATGCTTTTCTCCCAGGGGGCGTGAGGTGGGAGAACCCAACCAGTCATTCATGCAAATAAACACATTTGTAAAAAAAATAGTGAATACATTTACAACAAATTATTACACATTGATATGACTAGCACATGCCACATTTTCAAATATAATTTTCAATTTAATTTAATTGTATTGAACTTAATATGTTCAAATAGCATCTTTCATCAGGGGATGCAGCTGTAAAATTGCCGATGCATCATGAGAGAGGTCTCCCAGCATAATAAGGGATACCATTATTCCAGTAGAGGCCATTAAAATCATACCAGATTAATGAAGGTGTTTCCTAGGGCCTGTTCCAGAATATGCAGTGAATGCTCACTCTGCAGAGGTTACGGTATATGGGTGATGCTCATCATGCCGATTCAGGGGCCGCATGTGCTCTCTTCGTGGAGGAGATGGTATTCTGAAAGTCACCCCAGCAATTAAAAACCCCGCAGCATGAGGTATGGAGAATAACTTTGTGTCAGTAGTAATTAGGGTTAACTGCCTCCTACTCAGGATCAGTTCACCTAAACCAGTGTTTCTCAAACCAGTCGTTGGGGACCCCTGATGGTACATGTTTTTGCTCCCTCTTGGCTGCCTGCCAGACCATCTATATTTTTGCTCCCTCCCAACTCCCAGGTCCTGGGATGGAGCAAAAACATGGATCGTCTGGCAGGGAGCTGGGAGGGAGCAAAAACATTGAAATTATATTTGAAAATGAGGCTTTTGTTAGAGACGTTTAATCACTTAATGTAAATGTCTTTACTACTTTTTTTTTACAAATTTATTAATCTGCATGAACGACTGGTTGGGATATCTCACCTTGTCCAGGAGCTGGGGGGGACCAAAAACGTGGACTGTCTAGGGTCCCCGAGGACCGGATTGAGAACCACTGACCTAAACCAAATGTACCTCAAACATTACAGAATCACAAGGCCACATGATGATTGATGGCAGACAGCAGTGCTGATTGGTTTTTCAGCTGCTCCGTGACCTTTGCCTTCCTTAAGTGACCCTGAATAGGACAAATGGGTATGGAAAATGATTACACAGAAATGACAGAAATACACCAGTGAGTTTCCTGGCTGGGATGTGGTCTTCTGTTTGGAGGTATACTCTTGTCTGGTACACTGTGCCTGTAACGCTAGAGAAGGAATGTATCATACACTTTAGTTTCATTTCCTCCGATTTACTTTCAGAGCAGTTACAAGTACATTGCATAGCCTATGCTGCTGATGCAGTGTCTTTTAGTGCTAAGTTTACTCTCGGCGCCAAATGCAGGTGAAGTCGCTCTGCTGACTTAGCACAACTCTGCTTCATTTTTTAAGCTACTGTCATCAATGGAAAGAGTTGCTCCATCAAAGAAGGCGGAGATATGGGGGAAACAAGGGCAGAACCGCAGAGAAGAAAATGCAAAGGAACTCAGAAGAAAGAAGCTCATCAAAAATGATGAGATTTGCTTTAAGAAAATCTGCCCAGGATGCTTTTATTAAAAACTGAGTTCAGTGATCCAAAAACTTACGATGAATTTACTGTAATGTTTCGCGTTGAGCATGTTGAAGAAAAACACATTTTAAAATTTATTTTGTCTTTTTCCAGAACAGATACTTCTGGCTTTGTGGACTCATTATTACTGTTATTATTATGGAGCAAACAAAATACAAGAGTTTTGTCATTTTTAGCTTGTCGATATCACTGTCACAGATTTTTAGAAAACTGAGTGGTCCCCACAGCATTGAGAAAAAAAAACAGGTTTTTATCACATTGTGGGGACATTTAATTTAAATCCCTTACGCCAGGGGTGCGAGGCAGCAACGTTATACACTGAGCTTTACGGTAATCATTAACTGTGAAAAAGAGAACTGCATAGATGCCCTTTTTATCCCCATTGGGTAACTGACTTCTAATCCACACCGATACACATGAAAGCCTGGCAAGTCAGAGCAAAGCATCCAGCAGGATTTGGCATTAAGGTCCATGCTCAAGGAGATATAGCCCACTGGCCATGGGTTTCAAACCCACAACCTTCTGATCATCAGGCACAGAACCCAGACCCTTAGAGCAGCATATTATCTCAAGCCACAGTAGTATTATTCTCAGCACTGCTGTGGTAGCGAGCAGTTACAGCGCCCACTATCAACAATGAAACTCCGGCATGTAAACAGAAGCTGTTCAGTAATCAATGACAACAAGAAGTTCTTCTAAGCAGGCAGGAAAGACCCACATTGCAACTCCATTACAGCAAATCACACACACTTGAGATAAATTGGAGCTCTTTAAAGGTCTTTGAATACCCATGAAAAATAAGGCTGTCTTGTGGAATGGTAAATGATACGGAAAATAAAGCAGATGTCTTGACAGTGTCTCTGGTTTTAATAATGACAGCCTTTGGAGCCTCCTTTCTGCCTTCAGGCATCCATCACTTCAACCTAAGTTTGTCAAAGTTGATTCTTGACTGCGCTGTAGGGACCCTGCCTGACCTCAGGTCTCTGATATTGATGGCTTTGCTTTAGACCAATGTTTCCCAATCCAGTCCACAAGGACCCACAGACAGCAAAAACATGGATTGTCTGGTAGGGAGCTGGGAAGGAGCAAAAACGTGGACTGTCTGTTAGGGAGCTCAGAGGGAGCAAAAATGTGGACTGTCTGGTCGGGAGCTCGAAGGGATCAAAAACATGGACTGTCTGGTAGGGAGCTGGGAGGGAGCAAAAACGTGGACTGTCTGTGAGGGAGCAAAAATGTGGACTGTCTGTGAGGGAGCAAAAATGTGGACTGTCTGTGAGGGATCAAAAACATGGACTGCCTGGTCGGGAGCTCGGAGGGAACAAAATCACGGACCGACTGTGGATCCTCAAGCACAGGAATGAGGAACATCGCTTTAGGCGATGTCAGTGGGAGTCATGTGACAAGACTGAGGTCCAGAACATAGACTCCCCGGAAACACAGAATGAAAGATGTTGGTGTTATAGGCTAGAAAAGAAAGTTGAGAGCTGACTTCAGAATGTTTTTTTTGTTTTGTATGGAAAATACCTGTGAAATGTCGCACTTCACGTTTTGCCCTGAAACAGAGGTGGGTAGTCCTGGTCCAGAGAGTAAAAGCCCAGGCCAAGATTTTGTTTCAACCAACCGGTTGAGTACTCTGTCTGACCATGATTATTTAAGCTATACTAATTTCTGCCTGTGATCAGCAGTCAGTGAAAAGTTGTAATCAGAGATGTTTGTTTGGTGATTAGTGAGTCTGACGTGATGGAGGACCTGAGGGAGAGCAGCATGATGGATCAGTGGCGGAAATCCAGTAGCAGGCTGCAGGAACGTTGTTGCTGTCCGGATTTTAAATGTCACCAGGAAAAGCATGCAGGGGGCACGGAGGAACAGGCAGCGTGTTCTCCGCAAATACGCAAGGCCTGCTTTCCATATTTGTGTGATGGAATGGAGATTTATTAACAATAATACTGTGTAGGTTTTTCAGAGGAAGTAAAGGCCACCTGCAAATCACAGGATGTATAAATTTATTTAGTGGCTGTCAGAAAAGAAGCAGAAGGAAGTATTTAAGGCTCTAAGCGAAGTACACTGTGCTTACTTGGAAGATTTCATAACGGGCAGCCGACAGCAACCTTAAACAACCTTCAGGCCTACTCACAGGCTGAGGTGTGCCTTCAGGACCACATCCGGAGAGAGAGGTTACTCTGCAGACATGCCGTAAGAATTCATTAAGAACTCCAGGCTTCTGTTTCCACCTCCCTCGTCCCAAAAGGGGAATTTGCGGTGAAACAACTCACTCGCTTTCAGCTGTGTTTACTCTGAGTATTCAGTGTTTGTGACTATTTATACTCAACTGGTTAGTTGAAACAAAATGTTATTCTGAACTTTTTTTCTCTGGACCCGAATTACCCAGGGGGTTCTTGACTCTCCGGCCCCCTTTAATGGACCCATGTCGCCTCACACAGACCACGACACTGCAAACCAGAGCAGTTATATCCACAAATGAAGGGTGCACAGCCAGTCCCACAAATCAAAATCCAAAGTGTCATGCGGAGTGTCGGACGTCATTCAGATGTGTCCTGCGTCACAGAGACCCCCCCCCCCCCACACGGGTTGCAGGGATAATTTTTCCTTATTAAATCGTGCTTCAGCGGATATTTTCATCAACCTATGTTGTTCATCATAGTTTTCAGGAGCGAAGCAAATGTTTCAAAGAAACTTTATTTCTACACATGATAAAACACAAGAGCTGCATTACATTTTTATTAGTCAAATAGAAATACTGTGTTTTTCCTAAGAAAAGCATCATACTGACTACGTGGCAAGATAGGAAATTATACATATTTGATTAATAATTGACCGATGATCATTCTTGACAAATTATTTTTCCAGTTGCTATTTATGGGGTTTATTTAAACAGCACAGACCAATGAAATACTGACACATCAGACTCCTTTGAAAATGTAAAACCTGTCTACTGTGAACTGACAGGCAGTGGGAAATTCAGTGTTAAAGCAGTAACAGTCATTTCCAGGGCACACAATTCCCATTTACTTAATTTGCATATCCTGCAGTCCATTAAACACAATCGCTAAAATTTGCAAGTGTGTGTCTTGATATGATTTTTATGTAATCTGTTCCTTCGCAAGATGGCTCAGGAACTTCTGCTCTTAGCTCACATCTCCAGGGTTGGGGGTTCGAATCCCATGTTTGCTTGACGTTTGTGGGGTTTTAATCTTCTCCCTTCTTGTGTGGGATCCCTCCAGGAGATTTGGGTTTCTTTAGTCTGAAAACACGCATCTAGGCCAGGAAACCTGCTGGATACCGGCACTTTAGGATCAGGGTGGTCTGCCCTGGTCTAGACTAACTGTTGTGCAAGTGCATCTGCTGTTAAATGACTGTAAACCCTTCCAGGGTATCCCTACCTCGTGCCATATGCTGCCTGAGATAGGCTACAGGCCCCCTGTCCAGCATAAACAGTTGGAAGATTTATGGATAGTTTTCTCACTTTTTGTTCTTTAACAATTTAATTTTTGGCAGTGGGATAAGGTGGTTAGTAGAACACCAACAAATATTTAAACACACAACTATTATTATGCATAATTTTGCATGTTTATAGAAAAGAATGTGCACATTCAAAACTATCAATCCACAAGCTGTCAGATATTTGTTTAATGTCAACGGCAGCATACCTCAGCTTAAGAGTCAGTTATTTGTTAGTGACAGAATGTGGCTGGGGTTTGCATTCTTGGTGAAACGTCTTGTCGATCTTCTTGGGGTCTAATTGGGAAAAGAAAAAGTCTGAATTGATAAGCAGTTACCTGAGTCAATATAGAATTGTGGGAGATTTTGAGTTTGAATAATTCTGGGAAAAAATATATTTATTTACAAAATATTATTATCTTCCCTGAAATATTTTGTTTTTAGTCATTGCCAAGCTCAGGCATAATTGATTTCAGATATTTAGTTTTAAAAACAAGAAGTTTACTCATTATTTGGTCAACTATGTTACGGACAAAACCTATAAGTTTTAACTTTAAGTAAATGTCAGACATTTAAAAAAATCATTACTCTTGGAAGAATATGTGTCTATTTACCTACCTTTTCAATTAAAATACCCAATTAATTAAGAAAATACACATTTTGTTCAATTGAAACCCCAAATTTCAAGTACTGAAGTAACCGGTCTGTATATTTTGTTTCCAAACTGCTTGATTCATGATAATTTTCTTGATGAAATTATGCTGAGGTATATATTTGACAGCTACTCAGTTTCTAAATATTTACTTGGAGATTAGGGAACCATTGAAATACATATATTTTTTAAAAAACATAATGGTAACTTAATTGACAGCCCAGTATCATAGTTGACAAAAGTAACATAGTTGACTGGACATGACAAAGTAGGGTGATGTATTTAACAAAAACAATCCTAAACTATATCAATTATTATATGTTAGCTAATCTTTTACTGCATTTAATCAAGACCTGTTGAATATTTCATGACATAAAGGAGAAATACAGACACACATCAGTTTACAAGGATCAATCACAACTTTATTAACAAGCACATATATCATAAGCAAGAGATCCTAACATAGAAAACAACAACAACAAAAGTATCAAAAACAGCACTTACACAAAAATTCCACCATGTAAACATTTTGAAAATCTTGTTTGTGGAATGAAATACAGTAGTGCATTGTATTGAACAAAAAATTGTAGTGCACTGCAATAAGTAACAATAACCAAATAGTGTTTTATTCTGTTGGTTAACAGAATAAGTGTGCTGCATTGGATCAAAATTTTAATTGTGCAAACTGTTGTATCTCAAAAACATTCATATGTCAGAACCCAAGTAAAACATTGGCATACCCTCCAACTTCCAGGCACCCATGAAACCGGTGGAGACAGAACACACTCCCCATTTTCTAACCCAAGAACATGGCCAATTATGGTTTGTTTTTCAATGACTTTGTCAAGCTCAATCAAGTAATCTTTGAGTGTGTGTGTGTGT
>JAOYFF010000034.1:2808738-2828384 GCA_025773925.1 Cryptomyrus ogoouensis
TGTAGCATGTCAGATGGGCTGTATTTGTATTCTAAACAAGTCACGCTGCCTCACATTACCACAGGACACAGCTCTGACATTTTTTCCATTGTCTAAAAACAAGCCAGCATTACAGTAGGCTGACTATAATAACGTCACATTCACACGACATTAAAAAAGGCCAATGCCTAAGCCTAACCCTAAGCCTAACCTTTATATGTTAATGGTACATATTCCATATTTCAGGTAACCTAACAAAGAATCGGGATGTAAAGTTTGGCAGATCTAGAGACGCCCAAATACACATAAAAAGAGAGATATGGTTGACAGTGTCTGTGAAACTGTCGTACATCACAATGCACTGGCTGGTGCGTTCTGTTAAACGGGTGAACCTGCCAATCCCGGGAATATAGGGGGGGTGTTCTACTGACAGAGAACTTTTGCATTCTAAAATTAAGCTGTCTAAGAACAACGAATATGCTGTTTCTCTGGGGAAAACAAAAAGCACTGAACGAAGAAAGTGGGAAGAGTGCAGTAATACAGCTGAGGTGTATCGCATCTGAGGAATGACAAGGCAGAAGAACCATTTTCCCTCATCTGCAGTTCCTCACTTTGAGGGCCACGACGCAGTAGCAGGTGAGTGATTTTCAGGAGATTGTCAGGGGGCAGAGAATTTAGCAAAGGGGAGCGGCTGCTTAACTCTGGATGGGTGTAAAGTGAGACCCCTGACATCTGCAGAGGTTAATCACATTATCACCAGAAAAAAGATATAGAGATGAAGGAGAATAAGAGTAGATTTCAGAGGTGTAAAGTTCAGGTTCAGAAAGTACAAATCCAGACCAAGATTTTGTTTCAACCAACCAATTAAGTACTCTGTGACTGTGACTCTTTATACTGAACTGGATGGTTGACACAAAATCTTGGTCTGGATTTGTACTTTCTGAACCTGAACTTTCCACCTCTGGCAGATTCTGAATGCAGATTCCTACAACTATGTCTAGTAAAAAATCTTAAGATTTAGCTTGGTTTTCTGTGACCTGTCATCAACCCTTTAATTTTAATTATAAATGTAAAGAACATGTAAAAATCAATTATTTCATAAATTAAGATGCATGTGAAATGTTTAATGCTGAAATTCTGCGTTGACAGATGAACTAGCTTGGTGTTTAATGGGTAGAGATGTATTTGTAAGGGCTACGCAGAATGGCAGTAACACAGAAATATTTCTTCTGGAGGTCATGGAGGAGCGAATTGGTGGGAGGAAGCAAGTGACAAGGAAGGATATTTTGGTGTTTCAGTGAGAGGAATGCTCGTCTTCCAGAATCTTTCCCGAGGGACTGAAGCTTTTGCTGCTGTCAGCGAAGGTAAACAAGGGAAAAGGTACGAGGGGAAGTTAATAGCTCATGGAAACGGCGTCTCAGAGGGATTCCCTGCAACTGGACAGGCAGCAGAACACACATGGCAAACATGTCATCATAACAGAACATGATGCAATATCAATGTCAGTGGTGTCACCATAGATGTAACATTAAGAAATATGTCTGCATGGTGTTTGGAACATAATTCAACGTAATTGGATAGAGTGGGAGGCCGCAAAGTGACAGTGGGGACAGTGGGGACTCCTTCCACAAATGTGGTAGATGAGAAAACACAACAAAAAGATCCGGATCTTCAGAATTTAGTGCCTCGCGGTCGATCCGACAGACGCAGAGCTGCCAAAGATTCAGGAGAATATAGGACACATAGGTCCCTCTGCCTCAACTGGTCATGTCCAGACACGGTCTGCTCCCCCCATCAGGTGGGACTTATGGACAGAAATCATGTCTTAGACCTCAGCTGAATGTGATTTAGTTCTTAAGGCCCATCTGCGCCCTCTTCGGTTTGAAAAACATTAGCAATTCGTCACCAGCAGTAACTGTGTACAGTTTGCTCACTGTCTTCCACTTCCTGTTCATGCAAATTCTTTTTACTTTGTTTTTGTTTTTTTTTATTTGATTTATAAAGCCTTGTTTCCATAAGTGCGCACAGCGCTGTTTTTCCTTGTCTTGTACCACAAGCATGGATTTTATGCGATGTACATGTTTTGCAGATTGTTGGGAATGAAATTCCGGTATGTTGGACAGCTAATTTTAGACGTTACCCGCCATTCTCATCCGTAAAGAAGGACATCCAACAAGCTGACAAGAAATCAGACATTTCCAGCCAACCATGGGCCGTCCATTCTCTGTTCTGACATCTCTGTAATACATCTGCTCCTTATCAGATACCACCGAACAAAGAGCGATGAATGAGTCTGATTTCTTCACTATTTAGTGTTAAGATTGTGATTAAGATAGTGTTAATTTCTTCGCTCAAAAATATGCAAAAGTCAGTTTTTTTTGTTTTTTTTTTTAATAAATGGGATTCCCAAACTCTGTAACTATTATTATCTTAGATTACACTTCCAGTTCATTGGATTTCAACTTCCAAAATTAAGAAAAAGTTAAGGAATGTAAATAATTCCAGTGGGTTCACAAAATTTCTTTCACTACTGTAGAGGGTAAAGTATATGTTTTTATTGTTTGTACATTAGGAACAAGTATCATTTTAAATATACATTTAATACATACTGTGTATATGGAAATCAGATTATTTTTATTAAAAATTGCGTCACCCTCTGAGATTAGACTGCATTATATTAACTTGACTGAAGAGGTCATTTGTACAAAATTAAATCATTACTTAGAACTGTACTGAACTGATTAAATTTACTATGCTTTTTCATCATTACCATTGATCAAAGGGGCCACACGGCTACTTATCTAGTTTCTTGATGTGTCATTAGTTATTAATACAGCTAATAAATTATAATGTCAAAAGTAACATGAGACCCTGCATGTAATTAGTGATGTGACGTCACCCTTTTGCAAATGATGAAATGTAACGATTTAGAGATGTAGCTATTAATAAAGAATAATTAAGGGCTTTGGTATTAATGTAGCAGGGGGAAGAAGGGTTCTGTGTTTTACGATGCAAAAGCAGTATCACTGGATACTGACAACACTACAGTGCATGAATTTTTGTATTCTCTGTTTGTCTTGTCTGAACAGCAAACAATTACACACACAAACACAAAAAAAATCTATCCGGCAAACATAAAATGATAAACTATTCTATTTGCATGGTATGTGGATGTTAAGGAGCAGGATGCTCGTGTTTTGGTATAATTGTGTTCTTTCATATATTTTTATTTAAGTAAATATAACAATCCTGCTTGTAGACAATGGGGACTGTATGACCCCAGCCACTGGTGTTTGATCATTAACTGTGACCTGTACCTCCATATCATTTATGTTTCTATGTTACGAACTTAAAATGAAATTTTCGGCGTGCTTTGAGTGTTAATATCAAATATTACACCTAATATTAAAAATTACATCTAATACCAAAGGTGTGGTAAAGGGGGGGTGATGGGAATGTTGTAAAAATGACCCATCTTGTACAATTCACAAGTTTTTTTTTTAAAGTGGAATCTATTGTTAATCTACCTTTGCTCATTGGAATAACCCAGATTGTGCTGATAGACTCAAGGCTGAAATAAAAGAGCCTCTTCGTGTTGATCAGATTGTTCTGAAAGCAGGACAAATCAATCCTGCGGGCATGTATCAGCCTGGGGGGGCATTTTTATTTTTAATGTCCTGCTCTGGGACCCATTTCTCTGCTCCCGTCTCAAAAGCATTTTTTCTTCTACGAGGCCCGGTGATTAATATATCTCTAATAGCAAACGGCGTTCAACCCTGACCGAACTGACCCCATGGGGGAAGAGCAACAAAGAGTGCAGACAGTTGTACGAGGCTGATAGCACACTGGGCCAAGCCCTAACCAAAAATACCCTCACTGTTAAATATTTTTGAACCAAGCCACTTCCACTGCAATTACCCACAGATAATTTTAGCAACGATGGGAACAGCCCCAACATTCTCTCTTTTCAAAGTGGCTTTTATTGTAGTTGCTTTAATTTCAGAAGTGGCAATTTCAGGTCCAGAAAGTACAAATCCAGACCATGATTTACTTTCAACCAACCAGTTGAGTACTCTGTGACTGTGACTCTTTATGCTCAACTGGTTGGTTGAAAGTAAATCATGGCCTGGATTTTTACTTTCTGGACCTGCCACCTCTATTTAATTTGATGTGTTTGATGTGATGCAAACCAGGCACACGGTTTCTATGTTCCTTTTGATTATTTCCACAAAAGGCCTCGAAATCTTTCTGTAAATATTGTATTGTTTAATTCGATCTTATTATACAGTATGTTCTTGGTTTTGGTAATTTCCAGCTTTACATTGTATGATAAAGTGTCCCCTTTGGGTTAATTTTTGATAAATGACCCATTCAGGCAAAATAATGCCATTATAATACTTGCATTCAAATACTGAGAAAAAAAAATCACTGCAATGCCTCCCCAGTGTTCACTTGTGTTTGTAGAATATGTATAGAAACAAATGAGCATTTTGAGACACTCAGCATCAGAATTCAAGCCTGTTAGAGAATAACAGCCTTGCACTGATCATCATTTACTGGGTTAATCCTGTGCTGGGAAGGCATTAAACCAAGGCTTTGTCAATCAGTTTAGGGTTAAATTACCCTGTAATAACTGCTTGTAATAGTGATGTTGACAGGAATAAATAATGATTAATGTGGCTTTTCCTATAAAAATTACCCTACGTCAAACTTCTTCAATGCACAAATGTAATGCTTTGGTGTTTTGCAGTTTTTTAGAGCCAGCTGGTTAAATTATTTTTCATCCTTGTTTTTCTTGCTTATGCAGGCAGAGCAAATAGAAATGCTAGGATGTTGATATAAATTATAGTATCAGTATGAGTAGTATAATATCATATATTCTCATTCAGGATAAAATAACAGAAGTCATAACCAAAATGAACAACCCAATACACGCAACTTAATTACACTGCCAGTGTCGTTGTGGAGTTTCAAACAGGATGTGCGATTTTTTGGCTCTGACCTGAACACAGTGTTACGAGTAGTTCCCAGTCACTCAGGCCGACATAGACCGATAGACCAATATAGACAAAGCGTTGCTCACTGCGTGTGAACAGAACAGCTCAAATTCCACACCATAAGTTTAGAATTGAAAAGACCTGAAAGTTTTAGGACCTACAATTTGACATATTTGAACTACAATTTGTCGTAGGTCAAATATGTAGGTCCCGTGTGCATAATTTATAATCTTGGATATTAGGGTACAGGTCAAAGTCGCTAAATGTTAGGGAAATCGCCTGGATGACATTGCCTACACCACCTAGGTAAACTGCAGAAAGTAGTCTAACATGTACCAAATATACAATTTGTATAAATGGTGTAAACAGTGTGATATTGTTAGATTGATTTAAGACTTTATTTATTTCACTGCCTCAATTAAACCATGAAAAATGAATCAGAAAATGCCAATCACAGATAATGAAAGAAGAAAAAATGTTATCTTTGAAATAAATAATGCTGGAATTCTACAATGAAAATTATGAGTATGCATCAGCAAAACACAGTCACAAAATATAACTGGAATTGTTCACTTACAGCTTGGGAAAAGAATGGATGTACAAAGGAAGAATTTTAAAGAGAAGCTATTGGACATCAACATATCTTGCTTCAGTCGGAAGCAGATGGTGTGAAAGGTATTTCTTACTGTCGAGTCTGTGACAGATTTGAGAACTTAATTGGGGTTAAAATAGGGAGGAAATGAAAATTTCAATGAAGAATCAGTGGAGTGAAGAGTCTACTACTTATGTGCTTTATAATAAGTCTCAGTCCCACGATAATCTATCTAATTCGTCAATTTCTTTTCCTACCACTTATTCTGGTCAGTTTCAGAGAGGGATTAGGAACCTAGGGCACAAGGCAGGGGTGCCCCCAGGACAGGATGCCAGTTGTTCACATGCTGTACGCTAATTTCTGCAAGTCAGTTTCCCCAACTGCATGAATTTGCACTGCAGGAAGAACCCTGCACAACAGAGGGAGAGAGGCCAGGAATCACCCCTGTGACTAAAGCGATCTGTGGTCCAGTAGATGTCATGATGACGGCAGCATCTTTGTCGCGACGGCGACTTCTCTGGAAAACCACTGTTAAGGTCAGTCAAACATCTACCTAATAGTACCCCCTTTGGACAGAAGGACAGGAATGTACTGTAAACATATCGGTCGGCTTTTTTTTGGAAGTTTTGTTTCCATGCTTTGAGCATCCCTGGGCATTGTGGTGCTATTTGATTTCAAGGACGAATCTCCATACGAATTACGTGAGCTCTAATAGAAACTTGTATTTTTAAACGTTCTTAATGAATGCTTTATTGGAACAATAAATACATTACGCTGAATACAGGGTAATAAAATGCAGGAAACCTTTTCTTTATTGCTGTATTAAAACAAAATATAGGAACAAAATATCCTTTTGTGCGTTAAACCAGCACAGAAAATACTAATGAATACTGGAGCCAAGAAAAACCTCTGGGATTCAAAGAAGCACAGACAGTTCACTTGCAACAGAAAAAAACGGAATTACGGCCTATTTCAGGCCTATCCACCACAGACCTAACATCCTTATCTCAGTGCCGGCCCAATAGAGTCACCGCTGGCAACCAGCCAAATATATAATTTACATTCATCATCTGAGCAGTATGACAAGATAATGAGCTGCTCCGTGTACAAAATGCTGCAGACTGCGGTTTAAGCCACTTCATGCAATAAGTGGTGACGTGACGCCGATTTCATAAATGACATGCACTCGAGCTGAGTGACTTTCCACCATAATAAGCCGGGAACATAAATGAGTGTAATGCCTACATGTAAAGCAAGATCAATTGGAAATGAAAAATCACGATGATCTTTTTTCAAGGGTAACCCAGTACATTTAAGAAGGTCCCCAGTATGGATGGCTTTGCTAATTGCTCTGTACCCCAGTCTGTGTAACCAGGAATCAGTGATCTGGTTGCTAGGGGCTGACATGTTCTTAAAAAAACTGCTTGAAACGTTACTGCACAAAAGATGGTTTTGTTATAACTTCACATTGCCTTTTATCGACGTGGAACATCAGGTGATAATGACATGCCCACAGCGCCTCAGACTGGGAGAAATGTAGCACTTGAAATGTGACTTTGCAGCATCGAAAAGCAGTGCAGTGCTGATGGGGAATGTCCATGCTATTTCCAAGACAACTGTCAGGAAGACAGAACACCATTAAATCTGTTTGATCCAAAAATTACTTTGTCAGCTTGTTTTTTTTGAGGATCAAAATATTAATTTAATGCTTTGCTGTATCCATCTCTTTTTTCATAATTTTTGATGGGCTGCCTAATTGTCTTGGTGGAATAACACACACAAACCATCTATAATAGGGTCTCTGTTTGCAGGGAGCCTAAGTATCACCATATCTCTTTCCCGTGGCTTCTAGAACCCCCCCAACCATGGAATGCAAAGACCACTGAGTGGAGCTACACCTCCCTGCACTTCCCCAGCTCAAGTTCTTTCTCCCTGTCCTATTTGGGTTGGGTTCTACGGCCTTGTAAATTCTGCCTTAGTTGGAAGTTTCACTGATACCAATGTGAAGTGGTATGGTATTTACCTTAACAAGCCAGGCCACCACCAATCTTGACTATGAGATCAATCAATCTAGGACTGTAGTCACATTTCCCTAACCTTTAAATATTAAGACATTGCTCCAGGAAGACACTCAATTTTTAGTTTCCCCAACTCTGTATAACATAATCATCCCCCACATATTCTCTCTCAAGGAACATAACCTCTGTATTGACTTTAACTCTGGGGAAATCTTGTCAGTGTGTGTGTTAGGGTATTATTTCCCTTTGATTTCTGTCACAAGCGTAGCGATGTCCCAGGGCATGGATAGTTGTGAGATTCCCACAGCCATAGGAGAACAGAGCTGAGGTTTATAGCAAGACCCTGGGGCAGCACTCCCTCTTCATCTCCAGTATGATTGTGCTGTAGACTTACTGCTGTGCGCTACGCTGTTGCTTGGGTGTATTGATCACTGGTTTCTCCCAGAGACCTAGTCCTTGGATACCGACAGAAGTCATACAGGCAGGTTAGGGTTAGGTTTAGGGTTAGGGTTAGGATATTGACACCCCTCAAAGTGGCCAGATTTTTCTTCATTGCATTGAATGCTATAATAAACTCTTCACCATTCATCCCCAATATTATAGAGTAGATGGGACTTGCAAGACTTATATAAGACTCAACCTGAGCACATATTGTTATGGCGGGGCGTGCAGAATGACGACCCATGGTGTGGCTCATAACAAGGTGCTTTATTACAGCTTCACAATTAGAAACAAAAGGAAAACGAGGGATCAAAACAAAGCAGGAAGACAGCACTGACTAAAGCGGGGAGCTACACAGGAATAGGCATACAGAAACAAGAAGTCAAGCACACCAACAAATGATACCCAGCTACTAACTACTAACTAATTCACCACAAACACAACAAACTGGAGCAAACAACGACAAGGAAGTGAGTGAGGGCAGGAACTAATAATCACAGCTAACAAGGGTGTAATGAGGGACGGGTGTGGGTCATAACTAATTTTATGAATAATACACAAACATTAGAGACTAAGAGCAACAAGGAACAGGTGAGATTAATCAGTAACCACTACATTTAAACAAATCACACTGGGAGAGACTAGAACCAAGGGCACAGAACATTTCAACAAGACTAGACACAAGTGTAGATAAGTAAAACAAAGGTACAAATCAACCAATGAAGAAATAATGAACCAAATCAACACCAGGGGCAAACCCACACTCAGCCTATTCAGTCACTCAGTGGCCCAGGGATCAGGGAAAAACATTAGGGTGCTAACTGAAGGGAAAGTAGGAGAACACAGTCCAGGATGGCCAGCGGCACCAGCTTGCGAAACAGGAAATTGACAGGGACCAATCCTGACAGCATATAAGCTCTTCCACATTTAGGAAGGCAATGAATGGAAGACCAAATTCAACCCCAATATTAGTCACTATGAGCATTGAAGTTTTTCGTTGTGCTATTTGCTGGTTTATCTCCATTGTAGCACTTGTTTGCCGGTCTACTTGAGGAGGTGGTTTGAATGATAACCTGTTCTCCACAGGCTCAGAAGGTCTTTGAGGAGCTCATAAGCCAGTTCACTTCTGCTCCAATTCTCAAGCTGTTTATAGTGGACAACAACGTCTCTGAAATTGGTGTTGAAGCTGGTCGCCTAAGTTACGCTTTGTGTGTTTTTTTTTATCTCACTGTCTTTTGGCAGCAGAGAAAAATTTTGACATTGGAAGCTGAGAACTTTTGGCTAACAATTTAACTTTGGAGAAATGGAGACATTTGCTGGACAGTGCAAACTACCATTTCCAGTTCCTTATCGACCACAAGAACTTGCAGTATCAGCAAACTGCCAAACACTTGACACTTTGTAAGGCCTGCTGGGCCCAGTTCTCCTTAAGGTTTAATTTTTCAATTTCCTGTGGACTCAATCCCAAAAATACCAAGGCGGATGCCCCTCTCCCAGTGACAGGAGAACATCACAGTTTCCTCAGCTTCCCAGGAGAGAGACACCATAGTCCTAAGTAATCATCTTGTTTCCTGAGTGTTGAGAACTTTGCCCAGGTCCAGCTGCCAGCTAGGACCTTCCCATAAGCACTTTTGCTTCTTATTTGTCTCTCTTTAAGCGTTTCACAGTCATGCTCACCATAGTGGATATTAAAAGCCTATAGACTGATTTTTTTGTCCAAGATTTCCAAAGTTAATTATACTATAACATTTATGGTGTAATTCTTACTTTTTCTTTGCCTAAGAGACGTATCAACAACATAACAGATTTACAGACAACATTAGTAGTCAGTAGTATACACTAAGTACACTCCTACAATATGTGCAGTGTTACACCATAAGGGGAGATGGTAATGAGTAATTGCAGTACTCAGATTATCTAACAGTGGCTGTTGCATTATGTAGTCGTGTAGAGTGTAATGTAAATTAGTGCTTCTTGATGTTGACTTTTGGATAAAAACTGTCCCTGGATCGCAATGCCCAAGTGTTTCGGGTCTTACGCCACTTTCCAGAGGGGATGGAGGAGTGTCGATGTAGAGTGACAGGAGTGATTTTTCTGGCACCATATGGTAGAAATGTCCTGGACATCTGAGAGCAGTGTGCCGATGACATTCTGTGCTGCCTTCAGGACCCTTTGAAGTGCCTTGCAGTCCTGTACTGAGCATTTTCTGTACCAGGATGTGATGCAGCTTGTGAGGATAGACTGAACAGTTCACCTGTACAAGTTTATGAGGATCGTAGGTAAGATCCAGGCCTTCCTCAGACCTCAGAGAAAGTAAAGGTGAGCCTACTTGACAGAAACTGTAGCGTATTGTGATCATTTAAGGTCCACAGAGATGCTGCCGTGCCTTCTTGGCTAGGGTGGAGGCATGGATGGTCCTGGTGAGCTGGTGGTCTTCTGTTGAGAGATCTGGTGCTCTTCACTCTCTCTATCACAGATCCCTCGATGTGCAGTGGGGAGTAGAAAACATTGGAGTTCCTGAAGTCAACAATCATCTCTTTTGTTTTGTTTATGTTGAGAGAGAGATTGCTGAACTTGCACCAGTCCACTCCACCTTCAGTATGTACACTGAGTCATCACTGTTGCTGATGAGATCCACCACTGTCATGTCATCAGCAAACCTGGCGATGCCATTTCTGCTGTACTTTGCAAAATAGTCATACGTCAGCAGAGTAAACAGTAGTGGGCTGTGGTGCTGCCAGAGATGCTGCTCATGCCGGCTCTTTGAGGTCTCAATCAGGAAGTGCATGGTTCAGTTGCACAGGGACGGTTTGAATACCAGCAGTTTCAGCTTCCCTATCAGCTGCTGGGAGATGATGCTGTTGGATGCTGGATGTATTTTGATGAGCAGCATCTATCATCAAACTCTGTCCTGTCCAGGTGCTTGGGATATCGCATGCTTAGTGGACTGGTTGTGAAAATTGGGACTGCATTTTTTTTTGTGTCCCATGACTAGATTCATTTCATAGTGACAGATATGAGTGTGACAGAGCATCACCGAGGCAGGAGACCTTAGACCTTTGGCACAGGTATGATGGTGGTGGCCTTGAAGTGCTTGGGGATGCCCACCTGGCTCAGGGAGATGTTGAAGATGACTGAAGACATCAGTCAGTTGGTCTGCACATTCTCTGTGCATTCAGCCAGGTATGTTTTCTGGTCCTGCAGTTTTGAATGGATATACTCTTCACAGAATTCTCACATTAGCTACGAATAAACACAGTACCTTTTTCTCAGCAAAGTGGATGGTCTACTTTGCAGGCTTGTTGTTCAGTGCATCAAACTGTGTATAGAAGGAATTCAGTGCATCTGAGAGGAAGGTGTTGCTGTCACAGGCATCTAGTACGGTCTTGTAATCTTTGATGGCCATGCAACTCAGTCACATGAGTTTCTGTTTTCGTGAAGTCTTTGCTCATATGCGTGTTGTTGCTCAGATGCTGCGAGACTGGTTTGCTGTTGCTTTCTGAAGGATTCCCTTGTCCCCCGATCTAAAAGCATCGCGATGACATTTCAGCAGTGTACATACCTCTGCCAACATCCATGCCAACAGTTTTTGATTGGCTCAGGTGGTGATGTTTCCGGAAGCAGATGTTGTAACAGATGCTGCATGCTGCTCCTGGTTAATATGGTGGCCATAGGTTTCAGCCCTCTGCCGAATGTTCCAGCCCATTCAATCAAAACCGTCCTGAAGGATTGAGATGTCTCCTTCTGGCCAAACTGCAATCTGTCACTGGACTGCTTTGACCTGTTTGAGCAGCAGAATGTATACGGGCATTAGCAACACAGGGATGCGGTCTGACAGGCCGAGGTAGGTATGGGGCGTGGGATGTAGCTTTGTATGTGTTGCATGTGTTCAGTGTTGTTCTCTCTTCTAGTAGGAAAGTTTGTGTTGGTAGAACTTGGGGAGAACAGTCTTCAAGTTGGTTTGGTTGAAGTTCCCAACAGTTCTCTGATGGCTTCCCTAACATAACAGGAGCAGTATAAGCAGCCATGATGATAATGACTGGACACCCTCCCTTTTCTGTACTTTCGTCTCTTTAAAAACCCTTTGCCCAGTTCAGGTTTCCGTTCTTCCCTTCACATCTGGGTCCGTCCTGTACACTTTGAGATGGGGACCCTCTGCCTGTCAGCGGCCCGAGACTCATCAACACTAAGTGGCTTCATCCTCCATCAACAAGAGGCCGCTGCTTTGGGCAAAAGGCCTGTTGTTCTCCGCAGGTAGCAATCTGCCCCAGGGTGCTTCTTTACTCTTGTCCATGCCATTAATTTTCCCCTGTATGTATTTCCTTTAGTCAATAAAGTATTTAAATTTTCTGACCAGCCTACCTTTGACCAGTGCATGAGCTACATGCCGTGTTACATTTTACTTTACTAGACACTTTACTTTTCTGATGTATTAGATCAAGACACCAAATCATATGCTAATGAATATGCAGCAGTTTTATGCAGCAGTATTTACATTCCATTACCTTGCAGAAAGTCGTATATCTGTGTGACAGATAAGCATCCAGAGACCTCTTGCCTGAAGCTCAGACACCTGAAACAAGGGCACTGCACCTGGGAAGGGTAACAGGAGTGAGACCATGCCCTGCGGTGGTCCCTGTAAATCTTTTTCTTTTTTTATAGAACAGCAGCAGGCGAAGACAACTGGGGCTAACAGATCATTACATAGGTGGCTGAAGGGAGGGTTGACAAGTATTTTACGCACGTCCTGATTTTGCCATGTTCAACATGTCGCTGGGTCAACAAGGGTTGGGCTTGCGTATCACTTCTTTAACCACTCACAGTCTTCATTGTGTGATATCACCACATTTGTCTGTTTTTTTTTTTACTCATTATCTAACTCAAGGCTTCTGGCCATCCAGCTGTCCGGCCTGGGGCAGTGTGTGTCTCAGCAGGCTAAGTCACGACTCGGGAAGGAGGAAGGCGAAGCCGGGCATCAGGGAAAGCAGAAGGGACTTTATTCCAACAAAACACAACACAAAAGGCAAAAGGAAACAGACCGTGGGGGGTCAAAACCAGGCTGGGAGCGCAGGGGGGGAACACAGGGTGCAGGGCAACTGGAGGGGTAGCACAGGCAGGCAGCAGGATCACACATGCAGCAATACAATAGCTCCACAGATGAGGAGCAGATGAGAGGCACCTGGGATCATCCACACGAGGGCTGAAACGAGAGGCTCTTCTCGTACCAGGAACCCGGGTGATCCAAGGTTGGGGCCAGAACCAGGGGCTCCCACGCAGAGCCCAGGGCTAAGCCGGAAGGGTCCCACTCGAGGTTGACAGCAGGGTCTGGACGGGGACCTGGGGCTGACGGAGGGTCGGACAGAAGGTCACTGGAGGGTCGGGACTGGAGGCCACCGGTGGGTTGGACTGGAACTAGGCTGACGCAGAGACGGTCACAGGCGGGTCACAGGCTCCTGGGGCAACAGGCTGGACACGGCAGGTACCTTGGGGGGCAGAAGGATCTCTAACACCTCGGGACACGGGCTGAGGTCGGGCACCTCAGGACATGGGGATCAACGGAGATCGCACTAGGAACAGGTGACAGATCAGGAACTACCCTAGGGCGGGACGCAGCGGCATCCCCAGGGCAGGGCACAGCGGCATCCCCAGGGCAGGGCACAGCGGCATCCCCAGGGCAGGGCACAGCGGCATCCCCAGGGCAGGGCGTTGCCTCCCAGTCTTCGCTTCTTGCAGCGGGAACTCACAGAGGGCCATGGAGAGCTAAGAGGCAGAGCGGTGGTTGGTTTAGGCAACAGGCAGAGCTCGGCGGGTAACGCAGGGGGCTCGGTGCCAATTGGCGGAGCCAGGGATTGGGCAGCGGAGAGACCACCTCAATCACAAACAGCCGGGGCGACGTTAGGCTCCTTTACATTGCGACATACAGTCTTTGCAGGTAAGCATACTCCTGTGTTTTGTATCTATGAAAGGTTCCTTGACAAAAGGCATACACAATAAAACAGGTACTTTACAAATCTGTGCATCTTGCTGCTCAACACTGGTTTTAAATAATGTGGTGACGTCGTGCGATGATGACTGTGATTGGTCAAAAAAGTGACCCTTATGCATTGACCCAAGGACACATCAAACTTGACAAAACCAGGATGTCCAGTATTTTACCCAGAATGCACTGTTTTGGTTTGTCTTATTTGTTGGTGAACCACTGAAGGAGATCAAATTCGCATATATAAGTATCTTGCAAATAAATCACTGCTGGCAGAGGGTCCTCGGCCTGACGGCTTTTTCTGACACCTTGAGCGTCACAGTTGGAAACTTCTGAAGGTTGCCTTTGAGGTTGCTTGAGAGGTAATTTGATGTCCACCAAAGAAAAGCTACTGCACATTCATTTTCTGAAACTGCTTCATGGTTGTGGAGGGTGGGAACTGAAGCCTATCACAGCGGCTATGGGCACAAGGCAGGGAACAACCCAGGATAGGGCACCAACCCATCGCAGGGCACATGCACACCAATGGGCAGCATAGTAAGTCCTGCATGTTTTTAGACTGTGGGAGGAGTACTCAGAGGAAACCCCCTGATGACACAGGAAGAACATGCAAACTCCACGCACACAGAGCCAATGCAGAGACTCAAGCCCTGAGCCCAGAGGTGTCAGGCACCAGTGCTAACCACTGCACCACCATTCCAAAAAAAACTCCTCACTCCCCATTACCATAGTGGACAATGTGAAAAAGATGTGGGTAGCCAGCACTGGCACTCGGCTGTCTGTGGGTCTGTTGTTTTAATTGATGAACCTGAACACCGTATGTCATTTTGAAGCACATTTCTGCTGCTACCTTCTCCAGTCCCTCTCATTACCCGCTTTTCTTACTACCTCATTTTTCTTACTCATTCCTGAGATTTATGAGCCAGTGGAAGCCCTAGATGTATCATTTCTGCTGTCCTCGCTGCATAGGAAAAATGAGACTGAAGCCCACATGCTTGCAGGCCCTGCCACTGTGTTGATTCGTTCAGGGACACGACAGGTTTTGCACGACTTTCAGGCAAACAAACCTGCGTGTGTAAGAAGACATCAGGTAGCATGAGGGCAACAAGCAAAGACGTATTCAGGTGTAAAGAGCAGGATGTTTTGAGTAAACTACCCACTGTACTTACCTGGAATGTCAAATATGATTAAGTGACTCCCTTTTAGAATAGGCCTAATAACTTATACGCTCGCCTATGCATTAATCTTATATGAATCTTATGCATTAAACAAGGCGGCAGCTTATACAGTATTTATCAAATCCTTGAATCTCACGGTCTTACTGTTAAGGGCAAAATATCTGTCATCCCACAGTTAAGTCTAAGAAATAAATGACCACCTGTCCCTTTGTAAGCATCTAAGGAAATGGAACTTTACTGCAGATATGAGCACTTTTGATGATACAGAGAAAATGTTAACTTATTCTAAATACGGGAAGCTAGTTCTGGTTCGCTTACTGGATTTTTTCAGCCATGCTTTGCGGTCACATGGTGAACAAACTGTCTGTGAGTCGAGTTAACATTCAAACCAGGCTTACTGGGTTAACTCTTTCTTTTTTCATTGAAGATGTTATAAGTAGTGACAAAAAACCTATTGTTCTACTTGTCAATCAAGATAATTTAGGGCATCAGTGGTGAATGAAATTAGTTGTCAGAGTTCAGTCAGCAAGGTAGACAGTATTCATTACAGTGATAGATAGTATGAGTCGCCCTCATCCTTACACAGCTCACTTACATAAATATACACCAAGGGCAGATGACGTTGACTTTGCACCTTCCAACTTGTGCAAGAATATATATTTTATCACTATTTATCTGAAATATATGTGGCACTATTTTCATCTGTGTCATTTTGGTTAAAAAGATCAAGGCTGATACGATGTACATTTTTAAAGCAAGATCGTGAATGGAATTTTCTGTAGTTTCTTTATCTTTAATTTATCTATCTATCTATCTATCCATCCATCCATCCATCCATCCGGCTCTTTTGGCATCTTATAATTTCACAGACACCATGCTAGGTATCAGTTATAACTTTTCTCTAATTCTGCTAGCAGTCTTTTGTAGAGTTGCTGTGATTTCTATTTAGCAGAATTATATATGCAGTATTTGATTGAAACAATAGCTTGGTGCTGTTAATGTCAGGATATTTTATATACAAATGCTGTATTACAAAGCTAGGAAGTGTTCATTTGTTTTTCATGCTCTTTCATCTTGTTGTAACTTCGTGGAGAAGGTATAGGTGCTGATCACTGTGTTATAGAAGGACTGTGTCAGAACCGGACCTGTTTGAAACCCCCGTCGTGATTATATCACCTTCTGGAGTCTAAGAAAGCCTACATATTACTTTGCCTTGCTGGGGGGCAGGTTTTTATCCCAGCAGGCCAGGCGGCGCTACAGAATGCGGCTGCTTGTCATGTCTGATTTCTGCTCAGGTTGGAAGATTCCAGATAGATGAAGGAGAATGAAGAGCATTTGCTGCTATGTGTCAGTGTCAGAGGTACAGTGTTAATCCCTGGGAACCAAACAATGGATTAAAGGAAACTTTTTTGAACTCGGGGAAACTACTGATTTGTTAATTAGTTTAAATACTAGAACTCGTGGCCATAGGTGGAAATTAGCGGGAAATTAACATTTTAAACTGAATTTGAGAAAACACTTCTTTACACAGCGTGTAGTTAGAGTATGGAATAGTCTTCCTGCTAGTGTAGTGCAAGCTAAAACCCTGGGTTCCTTTAAATCAGAGCTAGATGAGATTTCAACAACTCTGAGCTATTAGTTAAGTTCTCCCCAAACGAGCTTGATGGGCCGAATGGCCTTCTCCCTTTTGTAAATTTCTAATGTTCTTATGTTAATGACTACATACCATGACTATGACTATATACAGATAAGTGGAGATATGACCATTTTGTGGGACATAAATAGCTGGTAAAGGACAAGATGAATGCATAATCCAGGTAGCAGCAGTTTAGTTGACAGCTGAACTGCAAACATCCTCGATCGCCACAATGATCCGATTGTGGAGCAAAGCATCTTTAATGATACAACCCACAATCATAGTCCAGAATCTAGGACACAGAGGTCGGAAAGGGGAAGGCCAATAGAGTTTAAGTCAAAATACAAAGGCAGAGTTGATAAAAGAAACTGTCGAGAAAACAAAATTCTAAATTAGAATCCGTAAGCAGAAACAGGTCAGAGAACAGGCAGTCAGGCAAAACAGAAATGGCTCAATAATGGATGAACACACAATACCACACCAAGGTTTTAAGGGGAAGAAGTGGATCTCTATATGTGTTGATTAATTAAAAAGAGGTCATCTTGATAATCAGGTGAAGCAGAGCGTGGGAGCACTAAGCTGGGCGTGATGGAAGTGCCGGGCTCAATGTCAGATCTGGATTTCTGATATCTGTCTTTTCTCTGTTCACTTAGTGCCTAGGCTACAGTTATGTTTAATGTCAAACCCTCAATCTCCAAAATTCCTTGTGGGAATCGAGAAAAGTAAAGCTGGAAATGTGTCAACTTCAAAAACCTCGTTCTCACAATTTGACTTGCCTGGTAGTAAACATGACACACATGAATGTTGACCCCTGCTTGGTCAGTGCATGCCTTTTGACTCCAGCGTTCCCACACTGTGGTCCAGAGTACCAATAAAACCTTGTTAATGTCACAGCTTTACCTCTGAAGATCCTGTTTTTTCATATGTTCCTACTGGGTTTTGTTTTCAATTCACTGAGCTGCTCAAGTCAATCAGATTCCTCATCCTTTCTCTTTAAACTCTTTATACACAACCACAAAACTACTTTGTACTCTGTCAGTTTATTGAGTGTTTATTGTTCATTTGCAGCTTTTCACGTTTTGAATTTATATCACATATCCTATATGAGTCTAACTTTCCTGAATAGGCTGTACGAGTATCATTTAGCACAGTGTTTTCCAATCCGGTCCTCGGGGACCCACAGACAGTCCACGTTTTTGCTCCCTCTCAAGCAAAAATGTGGACTGTCTGTGGGTCCCCAGGGACCGGATTGGGAAACAATGATTTAGCGTGTCAGCTACTGTTCTCAGGATTATAAGTGAGAATACAGTTCTCAACAGAAGTAAACTATATATGTCTGGTCAGCACTACTAGTGTATGAAGTATATAAAGCTATGCTTAGACTGTCAGGAAATACATCAGATTACAAATTTAGGTAGCATACATGTGGAATGTTGAATTTTGCTTTTTCAGTCAGGTAATTTTAATATAGTACCAGTGACATAAAAGTAATTTATGTTGCTAATAGATTTTCCTTAATGTGCAAAAATTTCTATTCTGGTTCACATTAATATTTGAACGAAGTAGTTACTTCCATTCTTTTTACAGATGGCAGCGAAATATGATTAGTAAGCATGTCTGAGATAATTGTGTCACACACATATACACAAAACCTTGACCAGTATGTCTCCACCTGTTGTTTTATTATCATTCCATTATTCAATAAATCAATATTTCAAATCAAATTTGCTTTGTGGTCAGGGAAACACACCTAGATGTTCTTGTATCCATGTTTAAGGTCACTGAAAACATCCATACGTTTACTAATTATCCCGCAACTGTCAATTTTTCAATTGACCACTCTTTGTTTGAATCAGTGCACAAAGCAAAGTGTACTGCCAATCTACTTTCAATTGCCCAGTAATAATATTGCCGTCAAAAAAAAATATATTAGAGAAAAACCCTTGCCCACAGTGACACCTCATCATGCATTCAGACAATGACATACCCAAGTGTCCACTGTACATGGATCCAAACGGTGTAAAATAAATGGCAAAAGGAGTGCATTTATATAGCACTTTTTACTAGTCTTACAAGTACCAAAGCACTTTACAATGTATGCCTCACATTCACCCATTCACACACTGGTGGCAGAGGTTGCCATGCAAGGCGCCAACTAGCTCACCAGGAGCAATTTTGGGTTCAGTGTCTTCACTTTGATGGGGTCAGGAGGACCCAGGGCTTGAACCTGCAACCCTCTGATTGCCAAACTGTAGCACTACCTCCTGCACCACCATCGCCCCGAAAATGCAAATAAAGACAGGACGATATAATCAGAATGAAGGGAAGCAACGTGGCTTGAGTGGGAACCTTCAGCTGGATGCTTAGAATTCTCTAAGCATATGGTCCATTATCATTTGCCCTCAGAGGCAGTATCTGTTTTCAGAATAAATGCATGTCTGGAATCCCCTTAAAGATATTCTAACTGTCTACCACATAGGCTAGCAGACAGTGTACAAGTGGTCACAATTCCACACCCTAATCCACAATACCACCTGGACAACATTGATGTTTTAGGTTCCTATCATCACTGTATCTCAGAGAGATGCCTTTAAAGCAGCCCTCTAAGAAAATTAACTGTTTTGGTGGGATGCAGTGGGTGATCATAATGAGTCCTGCAGCACCTACGGGCGTGAGATGGATGAAGTTCTCCAAAAAGCCGACCCATTTGGCATCAGCGGTGACCTTTCAGGCCTCCCTGCCGGTCTCTGCTATGTCTCCCGTAACCCCTGGCCACTCGTCCCCCCCCGCCTCCCTCTCCCCCCGCCTCTCCCAGCCTCGTCCCC
>JAOYFF010000034.1:2828484-2845297 GCA_025773925.1 Cryptomyrus ogoouensis
ACGACCTCGTTGCTCAAACTAGCAGTTTGAACTTTAACACACCGGAGGCTATGAAATCGACGTTCCTGTAATTCTCAACAAGGATTGAAATTTTTTCATTCAAAGAGACCAAAACTGGGATCTTTCTCATCCTTAACTTCCTGAAGTAATTTCGCTTAATGAACGTGTGGTTTTGTGTGTGTGGTCCTCTGGAAAATGTTAGTATGCTTTTGAAAAATCGCAGCTTCGGTGCTGTGGATTCATCCAGAATTTGCATCTTCATGTGAACCGTACACATTTTTAGTTAAGCAGGGGATTTTGACAATTACACAAAAGAGTAAGTGGATAATTACTTCGGCATTAAAACGAGGCTGTCAGGACCCTCGATTGCCCGGAATTTACCGTTTATGTCAATTCCTTAACCTTACAGTGCTGTCGTTAAAGACAGGACTAAAAGATGACTTATAAGACACAGCAAAGCCTGGGTTGTGTTCTGTTCTGTTGCAGGAAGGTAATTGGTATTTTTATCCAATGATATAAACCCTGGAGGTCTTTCTCCTCCTCCAAGTGCACATACCTGTGACAGCCCATCACTGTTATAGGTCTGGAGCAAGTTATTATTATTTATAAATACATGCATGGTGTATATGTTTGCATTTGTGCGGCAATTTAATCAAATTTTTAATTGGTGTTTTTGTCATTTTATTTAAAGCATGCTGTTTGATTACTTTTTAGTTTATCTCTTCTTGTTTTTCTTTTGATATTTTGTTTTGATTTTTACTGTGGGTTGAGAGTCGTTCGTTTTTTCCATGAGGTGCTGTCAAGTTTTATGGTTCATAGACTGAAGGCTGTAGGGTTTGTTTCAGATATTTCTCATTATTTCAATATGTAATAATGCCCACATGATACACTGTCAGAATATGAGGCCCAATGTAAACGAGCCCCATCAGCTTAAAGTAATGTAAACTTTCTGCATCCGCGACCAGCCTGGAACGGCTTGGGCAGCGTACTCCCCAAATTGGCCTTTAGAACCGAAACAGAAAGTACACAATGTGAGCGACATCTGCACCCGATTAGGCCGCTAATGAGGACAGGGGGATGCCAGCTCAAATCGGGCCTGATTAGCCAGAACGATCCGTGGGCGTTTCGGCACGACCTCCGAACCGGGTCACTGGTCAGGCTCCCGAGAAACCCGATCGCTCCCGAGGCGCGGGGCGGCAGCGGAGGAGACCCAATCACACGCTCCATCCAAGACGGCGACTCTGCGCTGCTCCTAGTGGGCACGATGAACTCATCGAGCTTTTTGGGGAATGGGGGGGTGCCTCCTTCTTTATGAAGTCTAATAGAATAAGCTGGGTTTCCACATTCATACACCTCCCAGCATTGTTTAAAACGCAGCTCTACAGTGACTCTGCCCCAGAGAAACACAGAAACGTACAGACTGTAACATTTTAACTCTTCGTGCTGTCTCCTCCTTTCCTTGGGTCCAAGCAGCCCCCCCCCCCCCCCATTTGTGGATAAAGGGTTAACCCAGGCGGATGGGTGACCTTTCTCCTTACGTGCTCATTTTTTTAAAAAATTTTTTATCAATCCTCTCCAAAGGGACTCATACGCTGGGCTCTATGAACGGGGAGAAAAAGGAGAGCATTGTCCTTATCACCCCCTTCCAGAAAGTGGCAGAGTAATGGGACTTTGTGAGGAGAAATGAAGCCCAGTGTGATGGTTGCTGATTAAAAATTGACTCTGCTACATCAAAGAAGAGTTGAAGGTGAAAATGATGATCACTTCCCGCTCTCAGGGACCCCGTCGCCATTTCTTTTATTCAACCTTGAAAGGTTCTTTCTGAATAAGAAAATATCCCTGGAGTCCATTCAGGGGGGGACGCAGTATGGGGGGAGAAAATGTAGATCAGTATGCCTATTCTCCACGTTTAAAAAATAATAATAATATTCAATTTTGCTAATGACATCTCAGAAAAGCCCGTTGGTCATCAATGCCGAGGAGCTAATCCTCGCTTAAGAACTCACAGGCTGGCCTAATTGCAGTTACTTAGAGCGAGTTCCTCACAGGACCTGTCGGGAAATGGAAACGGGGCTGGTTTTTCCCGTGCTGAAAATTGCAGATTTGCCGCCGCTCTGATGCGTTTTAAAAGGATGTTTTTCCTGACACAACCTACAGGGTGGCAGGTCAATGGCACGGTGAACCACTGCGGGAAAGAATGTTTCATCAAACTGTCAGCGGTACCCAGACGCTAATTAAATAAACAAACTTCTGTTATGGAAGCCTAGCGGTCTAACACCCTTTTAACGTGCAAGTCACCGGTGTGGATATTGAATTTTGCAATAAACCATTGCGAATTAGGAAGTTGGACTTCTTGATTTTAATCTTCCAGGTTCAGGTCCCAGGAGAGACGACGCCATCGTAACTCTCTTCTACCATTTTTAATCATTATTATAAAAAAATAGGTACGTGAGCAGCCAAAGCCATAGGAATGCATTGTGCTTGATAACAATGCCCCGTAAGTTGCATCTATGTAATGTCTCACAGATTTGTTTTAAAAGGGAAGTCTATCCCAGCTCGTATACCAGTTTTACTGTAGGGAATTCACGTTGAAATACAAGCAGATTGTTTAGAGTAATATGGGTAAAGATGATGATTCTGGATGTCCTGGAAGGCTTTCAGCTTTATCTTCGTGACCTGCTACCCTCTGGTCTCAGTAAGGTGAACTGCCCGAATCATCTCTGGGTCAGTGCTGTTGTACCTGTGTGCACCGTCAGGCACTGAGTGTGATTCAGCCAGTGATACAACCAAGACAGCAGCCGAGACGGTGCGCAATTCATATGTAAACTCTCTAGTTGCAGTAGGTCGTGTCCTACCTTAAAATGTCTTTGTTAATAAAGCACAACACTGTAATGATAGAGCTGTAATGTGTTGGGCTGATTGTGGTGTGAAGCCACATGCTGAGTTAATAAGACAAAGGGAAGTGTCAGTGTGGTTTTATATACCCAATAAATGAAAATGGCTGCCAGGGCTATACTAGGACAAGTATTTTCTATTTAATTGTCTTTAAAGCACGCTTTTGTCCCTTACATGTTTAAAAAAAACTGGCATTCTGCCCAGAAGGACGTGAAGAGCCTATTATTTATTTATAGTGTGATCCAATTTTTCTGCCTTTGCAGGTCAGATTAATACATTACTATGGTAAGGATAAATACATGGAAAATGTCTTTCTGTGAAGTTCACTAGAGTTTGCCATTCCGTGTTCTGTTTATTGGTTTAATTATGCCCTGTCACGTGAATGTGTCAGTGATTTTCCTTGTTAATGCTCAGATTTCCACGATTTGGAGATATTCTGGTGACCTAGCAGTTTCCTGCTTCAGTAGTTGTCTCGTTTCGCCTTTGATTGTTTTTTTGATGGAAGACGTGGGATTGATTGTCGTTTATGGCCCGGCATCCGTTCCTACGGAAACAGTCACCTGCAGTAGAATGGAGGAGGAGTGATGTGGATCCCAACTGTCACATCTATAAAATCAAAATTAAAAGCACTATGTGACATTAGTTGTCATATTTTGTTTATTAGTGTGTATTCCAGGGTATTGCACATGTTTCCTCTGTGAGCGGTACGACAGTACGTGTCAAATGTTGAAAATCTGCCCAGTCTTTGCAAAAGATGCTCTACAAGACTCTAATCCCAATTTATGCACGTCTTAGCTATGATTTAGCTAATTTTTTGTTGCCGATGTTTCCACACTAACAATGCAAGCTTACAGTACCAAGAATAAAGAAAGGAAAATATAGAAATGTCAGCTGAGTATCTAATGTGTTTACAAACCCACTTGTATGCCTCACTATCCCTGTATATTAAATGACAAGCAAGGAAATCCAGCATGGCACTCAGCAGAATTAAAATCAAATAAGATTCTTTTAAAGTTTACACCGATACAGAATGTACTTGCCACAAGATGAAAATTTCACACCTATTATTGCAGTATCTGTGCTTACAGTTATTTCTGTCTATGTTATCTTCCTGGGTATGCTGGAATGGATTTAGGAGGGGTAGGAAAATATTCCTCTAGGGACACAAGCCCCAGTACTGTGAATTCATCACTATTAGTGTCCCTGTCATGGTTTTGTGAATTGCAAGTAGTTAAGTGCTAATAGGCAGATTATGAAAAGAAACTAACCATGTCCACAAATCCTCTAATTTAGACCGTACCTTATCCTGTCTTTTTTTTCCTCCCTAGATTTCCAATTGTTATTTTTTTTTTTTAATGACAGTGTCGATCAGCCATATGTCTGTGGCTTTCCAAATTTGTGGCGTTGAGTAACTTGCATTATTTATTACTTTTTTTTCAATAATGCAATAAAATATGCTTGCATTAGCATAGATAAACTTGCATTAGCATTTTAGCCGATAATTTCAGTCTGAACTGAAATATTGCACACAGCTTGCTATGGTGCAGCCAAGGTAATTAAACCCTGGTGAATCAGTGATTTTTATTTTGTCCTTTGTTGGAATATCTTATTAAACAATCACAAAGATGATCACGCTTGATCCTGAAACCTCCCCATGTGTTAACCCCAAGCTCCCGCTCTCTTATTGCAGGGAGGTGTCAGCACACAGCGTTTGAACTTTGGAGGAGTTTGCTGGTCTCTGGCTTCATTACAGACACGCCTGTCACACTGTACCCCGCGCAGCGTGGATGAATCGCAGGTACCTGCTGGGGATGTCCTCTATATCCGCGCAGGCCTTGCAGCTGTAGTTGCGACAGTACCCAGAGTCAGATGAAACCGGGGCCTTTTTCGGGGGTCAGTTGAAATTCAGTTGCATGGACAGGAGTGCACCATGCTGGAAATGAAATGATGTTTTATTTGCTATTTTCAAGTACATTGGAATGCTACTTTTCACATATCCCGTCTTGCTCTGTTTTGAGATATACATACGGTTGAGAGCAAAGTTTGGAGTCTGACCACAGGGTCAGGCCATTTATTTGGTGCCCCTGGAGCGTTTAGGGTCTTATTAAAGGGTCCAGTGAACATGTGACTATGCTGCCAGGAATGGGATTCAAACTAACAACCTTCCAGTCACAGAAGCCTAACTCGCTGAGCTGCATAGCGCCCCCTAGCCTGCCTTAGCTCAGAGCCCTGGCCTCATCCCTGATTGTAAAACAGTTTCTGTCCTTCAAATACAATGTTTCATTGCTACCGTTTTTGAAAATATCCATCCATCCATTTCCTCTATTTGCTCGTCCTACGCTGAGCTGCGGAGCTTATCCCGGAAGCCATGGGCAGAAGGCACAGAATAAGCCAGGACCGGGCAGCAGTCCATCCCCGGGCTTCAAATTTACCTGAAGCTATAAAAGCGCTGAAGGTCTGTTTAACCCTCACGAATACTGGAAAGCATCTGTGAATGTCTGATTTTCACGTACCGGCTCCCACGTCGCCTGACGTTTTGTGCAGCGGGAGAATCAGCTGCACCTCGGGTAACAGCGATGCGTTTTATATAAAACCAAAGGTGAAACAGAACTGGCGGGCGTATGCGGGATCCCAGATGCAGCCATCTGAGAAATGAGCAGGCGCGTGATGCCGGCCAGCCTCTCCATGAGCAGTATCTCATGTCAAAGTCAGCTTTTTTGTCGTTGTGCGCATGCACAGTGAAATACAGTAATAGTAATGTTTTTTTATTTATTTAAAAGTAGGGGAGAAGAAAAAAACTGTACGTTTACCAAAGTGCTGCTTCTGAGTATTCCCTTCAATAATACTGCTTAATGAAATAGTAATTATCTACCAATACAAAAAAGTGTTTTTTTTTTCATAAACATGCAGTGTGTAGCCTGATTGTAAAGACTAATACAACATGATGTAAAACAGTTGAACAATTAGTAATAATAGTAATAATAAATGTTTTATTTATATAGCACCTTTCTCAACCTGAAAGATGTTCACAATACAAGAAATCCAACACATACCATATTAAACATGCAATAACAATATAGAAAAACAGGCAAAGCAGGCAAAAGAAACATTACAAAATGGATCAAATACTGCAACATTCCTAAAAAGATGTGTTTTTACCCAGAGCTTGAGTGATGTAATGCACTGTACATTTAGAGTATCAATGCAACAACACTAAATGTCATCCCACTGACAGAAAACAATCTAAACTTTGGAAGCGTGAGGAATTTTGAATCCGAAGATCTTAGTGTACAGACTGGGGTGCAAGGATGTACAAGGTCAAATAGACAACAAGGGGCAAATCCGTGGCAAGCCTTAAAAGTGATAAGTATTACTTTGATTTTGAAAGTAAATTTGTGTCCTGAGTGCAGTGCAAGGATCATATATATAAATGTATAAAATAAGGAAGTGATAAATGCCTTATTTTGCACAAGTACATTGGAATTCTTCTCTTTGCCTTAACCCATCTAGCCCTCCATAGCTTTGGCGGGGGGGGGGCACAGTGCAGAGTCAGCCAATGTGTGGTGTTGGGGGTCAAGGGCCTCGCTCAAGGGCCCATGGACATGTGACTGTTCTGCTGAGGCCAGGTGAACCGATGATATTCCAATCACAGGCCCAGTCACTTACCCCACTGAGCCATTCACTGTCCCAAACCTATAATGAACTTGTATACATGGACATTTACACCAGGATACAATTGTAATGCTACGCTAACAGGAGCAAGACAGCACAAAGCAGAAAAGCATACATGAGGAAAGAGATGTTACGACAGCACCCCTGCACACAGATGTGACCATTACAGATCTTTATGTAAACTCAGACTTAGCTGAGAAGGATACCAGACCACATATAAAAATTCAGGCACCTGTAAACAGAGCTACATGTCAACAAGCTGTTTAAATTGACTTACACCGTCTTCCCCTTATAAAGCCAAGAGAGCAGAGATTTTACTCCGTCTACTGATATTTACAAGGAACGTTGGACCAAAAACGAACGAATCATCACAAAATTTCCATGCTGTTCCAACGTAGTAATTGTCTTGTTATGATAATACTGAGTACCGATGGCTTATGGAGTGGTATCGCTTCGCTGTGATCTACCCAAGAGAGTAGGTGCACACGGCGGCAGCGAAAATCCCCATAAATGATATAAGGTTAGTGGACCCTGGAAAGACCTCTGAGGTTTCTGGACCACATATCAAAATGGGGGGCATTAAATCCTGGCACAGCTGAAGAGTTTGGTTTGGCAGGGGCCCAGGACATAATGATTGGGGATGTGTAGGTTATGAATAAGGTGCACTTGCACCGCTGGGATGGAGTTGTGGAGTGGGGGGGGTGGGGGTGTTCGGTCATGGCTCCTACTGGCTTACAGTTCGATCACCGCCCTTTGGCACCACGTGCTGTGGAATTAGGACTCCGACATGTCACCTGGCAGGGGTCAGTCTGTGGATTAGAGACCCCCCCCCCCACCACCGCACGTGAATGGCAAAGACTGCCTTCGAAACGCCAAAGTAACGGGCCAGCTGAAGTTCGCTCGCCCCGGGCTACTGTCACACGCCCCCCCAATTCTTCCACGCTCGGTTTGACGATCCATCCACTGCTGGTGAAATGCTCCGGTGTCCCGCAATTCTTTTTAATTGGCTTAGTGCTGAATTTTTATTTTCCATCGGGATTATCCTATCTTTTCTTTTAATATTGGCGGAGTTTTTTTATGGTTCCAGGTCTCCTGTCTTATACCCATCTCAGCTTTTGAGATTGGGATTTGAACTGAATAGAGAATATTTGCAGATATCAGAGTGGAAGTGAAGGAGGGAGTTAGCGGTGTGTGTGCGGTCGCATGTTTGTGTGTACGCATGCGCGTATGTAGTGGTATAAGGCGGGGGATGCAGGTATAGGAGAGGGGGAAAGCGGTATGTATACCAGAAGTGCTGCCGCGGAGTATTGCCTTCAATAACACTGCTTCATTAAATAGTAATTATAATAATACCAATACATACATGTAAAAATGAATTTTTTATGAACATGCGGTGCGTACTCTAGATGTAAAGACTAATTCCTGTATACGGCATTTGCTTAATATGCAATTGGAACCCACTCAGTGGTCGTGTAGCAACAGAATAATTTATTAAAACAAATGCTACGTTTTACAAAATATTCAAATTAAATATGACCACTACTAAAAGATGTAATACTGGAGTATAAAATATGCATGAAATTATGTAAATGTGGTGGAAAAAGACTGCCGGCTAACTTGTCTACTGGTTTTTCTGAACGACGGCCAAAACTCAAATAAAAGTGGCATTCAGTAGAATGTTTGCACATCTGGATACTTTTTCCTTCTAAAGAAGGAAAATATTCCCTATCTCATATGAATAAGGGCGGCCGCGCTTCTGCGATACCCGCATTACAGTGGAAATTGTTGTCCGAAGTTCATTCCTGTTATATCATATTTCTTTTAATAACGGATCAAAGGAACATTTTCGATTTCAAACATTCTGGCAAAGGTGTTCCGTCTGGTACGATCACTCCAGCTAAAACCTGCTCTCAGGTTGTATTTTTTAACAGCACTGTTATTTAGTGACGTTTCTCTATGCGTGACATATAAAAAGCAAACAGTTCATTTATTTATTCGAAGGGACAAAGTAAATAATGATTAACAACGTGGATGATTCTTTTTAAATCTGTTTTGTAACTGTGCTGGGGACTCTTGGGTCCACTGTTAAGATGCAACAGATAAAATAAAATTAAGTCCCCTTGATTACCGTGTAGGCCTATATACACAACAAGCCATATATTAAAATTACAATAGGAGGAAAAAACAAATGAAGACGCTGGGATGGCGCGATAGGATTTGCAGCAGAAACAGCTGCATTTGACACTTTTATTGGTAGTTAATAAAAAGGATTTGCATGTTGGGATGTTTAATCTCGGTATAACAATGCCTTGTTCTTGTCAAAACCCAAATGTGTATTTCTCTCCGCTGTCACTACAGTGAGACAATCTCCTTGTCTCCTTTGCTCGCTTTTGCGCTTTCTCTCTCGATTCCCTTCCTCTTCTTCTCATCTGCTGCCCCCTGTTGGACAAGCAGAGCTGGGATTTCCTTCTGTCTGTCAGTTCCGACTTAAGATATGTTTAGTGGCTGCGTAACTACGCTTCAAGAGGTGTCTTTTCAGGGGATGTGCAGGGAAACTCATGTTTTTCTGTAATTTCATATTGCTGTAATGAGTTAAATTAGACACATAAATGAAATTATTACTGACAACAGGAATTAATGTAAAAACGTAATGATAATTGTAATAGTCTAGTATATGCGGAGCTCTGTATAACAATAATAGAATAAATTAAGTTAAATAATGTTACTTTTGCGATAAATATATGTAAACAAATATAATTCACATATATATATATATATATATATATATGTGTGTGTGTGTGTGTGTGTAGAGATAGATAGATAGATAGATAGATAGATAGATAGATAGATAGTATGTAGACCTAAAATTGCTATGTGTGCATTTTTAATACAAATTCTTATATTCACAGTTAGGCAAGCAATGATTGTTTACTGCCTCAATTACTGACCATAACTTACTCCAAGATATTTATATAATTAATGTAACAATCAAATTATTAGGAGTTTAACGGTGGTAAAGACGTATACATAAGATTATCCTTGCATGTAGGAGTGTGGAGCTGGCTGTCAGGAATTCACAGAGGGAGTTGGCCAGGGATATCACGACTTTATAGAATATTATTTGCCTTGGGGATTCAGCAGTGACATAAAACCTCACACTTCTTTACCATGATTTATTTTTTATACTGTCCCTGAAGTTTGCAACACGAAAACAAAAATTCAAATTTGAAATGAGTAACGCAAATGGAAAATCGGTGACGTTTACCCAAAGCTGGCAAGAAACCAAGTCAAGAAGACGCGATTAAAACGGAAAATTATCCCAAAAATTTTCAGCATCCCTTACTGTCAGTCAAGTGTTCTCCTATTCTTTACATATCTAAAATTTCCTATATATATATATTTAAATAAAAATATTAAGTTTATTTTTGCAGATAAGTAAAGTTAGAGCGTTTTTATATCGTGCAATTACTGTGGATAGCTGTGCTCTATTGTGCGACCTTTTCGAGGTTTTAACGTATTAACTGGTCTTTCTAAACTAACATACTGGTAGAAAATAGAAACATAAAGACACTGTGGCATAATGACCAAAATGATTTCAGGAGTGAATGTACTAGTAGGATCAACGTAAAGATTTTTCCTGCAAATCTTTTCTAAATCTGGTCCCAATTTAGCTAATTTTGGCCTTTTGGTTTTTTCACGTTTCTATTTGACTCTCATGTTTGAAGTTCAGGGACGTTATACGTTTGGTGGTCAGTAATGTGATTTCTTTCCCCGTTCTTTTTTAATTGAGTCTTTGTGTCTGCATCAGATATTAATTTAGCCTCATCACAAGAGCACTTAGAACTGTGAAAATATATTAGAATGATAATAATACCAATCACGTCTTGATTATGCAGCCTACATAAAAATATCACTTTTTCGAGTTTTCCTCAATTCCCCCAGAATAAGGTTTTTGGTTAAATAATTGAGCTTGTCTTCTAAAAATATTCTTACGATAGTCATACTGTAAATCCTCCGTTTTTTCGTACATTTTGAGCAGGCAACGTGCTTTATAAAAATTTATTTGATGTATTTTTGAAACAAACACTGGAGAAATAAACCTGGCATTAATTAAGGTATTAATATGGTAGTATATATGCTTCGTTGTAATTCTCAGTAGAACTTATTAGAATGGGAGTTAGCAATAGTGCCTGTAGCAATGGCATTGTTTCCCGCCTTCTGATATCAGAATATTTGCATATTCCGTGAATAGCCAATGATAAATTGGCATTATAAATGATGACGTAATGGGATCAGAGCGTGAGAGATATGTATGAGATAAACCGATGAATGTCCTACGAAAAGAGAATTGAGGTCAACATCAGAGAAAGAGTCCTCTACTGAAGCAAGCACAGATCAAAAATGCTGGCAACAAGATTCTAATGAGTATAATGAGCAATGCCTACTCAAGAACCGGGTAATGTTATTGGAAATTAATGGATTTTACTAATTTCACAAAATAACATGTTTCAAATTGATAACTTTAGAGACTTTGGAATCCTAGTGACTAGCCTTTGAAAGTAAGCAGAAATTAGGAATTTGCTGCAATGTTACCATAACGTTTAATTACAGCCAATGCATGCAACTGCCAATCAAAGAAACGCTTGTCTGTTTGCTGCGGATCAAAGTTTTACACGTTTTGCCCGTCCGCTTGCAACGCCGTCGGCTCGAGCTGTGCTTCTGTTCAGCAGTTCCTCTCAGAGATCTGAAAATCCTTCAATTCTACTGATTCCCAAATTTTTGTCCCAGTCTCCCTGGCTGCTGATAATTACAGGACTTCCTGCTTTTCCCTCCATGGAATCACGTTTTTTGATGCACTTACTTTCAGTTGTCATTCCACCTACTTCTACAGCAACATGGCCTGCCATTTACCGAAGATGTGACTCACGTGGAGGCAATTACACGTCAGGTAGACGAGATTCCGGCAGTGATAAACACAGTCTGCTACATACGTCGCCTACGATCCGTCGTACACAGGATAATCATTCATATTAGCTTTAAATATAGTTCCGTAAAACATAGCTGTGTGAGTGTGAGAGATGCATCCAAATTGCAGGCCTCAGAATGATGTTTACGCTTACCTGCTAAACAACAGAGGCTCCTGCTTTAAAAGTGAATAGGATTTCTATCAATCAAGACTCATTTACTTTATGAATTCTCCCTATATTTTGGCCGGCAGCATGACACGACCGTTTAAAGTCTCGACACTTCAGTATAATATTCACTCAAGGAACAGAGTAGTACTTACTGGGTTTCTGTGCAGTTGTCTAGTATTGATCCATGTGACAGATCTATACTGAGGAGCTTTGGAAAAGACTCAAGCGGTGTTTATAAGCTACCGGGTGTAGAGCAGGCTAGGTCAGCAGTTTTACCCTGCTTTCCCAGCATCTTCTCTTTGTCTGGACTGTGCTGGCACCGCGCTGATTGTGAAATGTTATTTAGTACGACTGTCTTTGGTGAGAAGCCCACAGCATCAGAAGGAGCAGCTTAATCTTTTCTTTTGACCCTTCCGTTTAACTAGGATTTATCTTCTTTCAGCTATTTCAACGACCACCAAGCCGTACAGTGAGGTAGAAAGCCAAATGAGTACAATTACTGAATGAATTAGCCAAATCGAATTCCTAAGTGGTAAGGCATAGCTAAAGTTAGTGACTTTAGGTAAGATCCATCCATCCCTTCATCCATCCATCTCATAACCACTTTTCCAGGTGAAGGTTGGGGGGATTTTAGGTAATATTGTAAATCAAATGAATCGATAACAGTTTTTCACCTTTGACAAGCCAGAGCTGTGGGCCTCAAACCGAATCTGCACATGTTTCGTGAATGCTGGGGACCTTTTAGCCGCCATGTGTGGTAGAGTAAAGATAAACGATAAGCGTTTGTTTTCTTATGTGTCATGATCACATTATGTTGGGTCATTTTCCAAATTTCTTTCTATATAATTAAAAAAAAAACAATGAAATGTATAAATGTAAAAACTGGAAAATGATTTGCTTGATATTTATCATTAAGCATCACATTATGTACACATTATGTACTCATGGTGCATTCTACAGACCGTTAGAGGAGAAAGCAGGAGTGGACTAGCTAACCTGCTATTTATAAGACACCTATGTACTGGAAATTCGTGGAAAATTAAGTTCCCCGAGAATGACATCACCATTTGCAATGATGCTCAGAAAGTAGATGAAAAGTTTTAAATGAATGGTTTTTCGGTTTCCTGTGCCAAAGACCATTAACAAAAATTGACTTACCCTCCCATTTAGGTCAAGGATGCTGTAATACCCCTGAAATTCTCTTTGAATGTTGCAGAGAGGCAGAGTATCACATAATATACACTTTGGCACTGTGGGTAAAATCGACAAAATTAGCCCCTTTGTTCTGATCACGTGAGTGTCATGTGTCTCCTGGTCCGCTTTGCAAAAGTTCCCCATTTATTTCATAACTTCCATCTTGCAAATGGAGTTCTGGGTTCTGGGAATTCCTACATTTTCATCTATAAAGTGCGGCACCCATTAACGACCGCCGACAGTAATTTGAATATTTCAGCCTTGACTCTTTGCAAAATCGAACAGAATCCATTGAGTACAACAATAAAAATGAATTGAATTTTTTTTTGACAACTGATTAAATGATTATTTCATGAAGTGTGATGTAAGAGACTTTACGATTGTAATGTTGGCTGGGAAGATAGTCTCCTGTGGGATTTCCATGTTTCTGTATAATATTTGTGGCTGGTCTTTGTGATTTAATTACAATGCATTGTAAGACAATATTATGGTTTCCTAGATCAATGTATTCACTTGTCTTTCCTTTACAATAACTGCAGGTATTATTCATGCTCTAAACAATCAGTAAGTGGCAATCCCTGCTGTCAAGATGGCTGCCATGTCATGTGTATTGTCATATTTGGGATGTGGGTGTGTTTGAATGTGATTGGTCTGTTTTAATTTAAAGGTTTGAATGACAACTCAGCCAGCCTATGATACTAAGACATAACTTCCTAAGCACCAATGCCAGAATAGCATGCTACCGCTATATGAAAGGACTAATGAGGTCAATGTGCATTGATACAGCAGGCGAATTAAGGATGCCTAATGTGGTCTTTGAGAACTAAAGTCCTGTAGATTTTACATAATGTATTTTAATTAGCATGCTAAAGGCCAGGTAATGCAGCTAACTCACCTATAAGCCCATTAAAGAAATTAGGACCTTTAGGGTGAATGAACAAACATCAGTGTTCAGTGATTGCAGTCTACTTCATGCTCACATCAGCCCACTAGTTGAGCTGTGTCTGCCTACAGAGTATATTGTTCATTTGGCAACAGAGAACAATAGCGTGATAAAATCATAAGCCATTGATTCACTTATATATATTCCGTTTGCTGAATGGAGGATCTGTCTGTCCAAGTTGCTGCGATCCGTTCATTCCAGTGATCCAAAACATTCCAAAGTACCAGGTAATTATTCCAGCTCGTTGTTTAATAATTTACAGTGGAACGGTCATAAAATTTGCTATTTAATGTTTTTGACAATGTGGGGTGAGCCTGCTGGATATCACTACTGTTGGCTATCTGCAGTCATAGCCAATACAAGGTAGCATCCATCCCATTTTATGAATGCTTTATCCATTTAGGGACATGGTGAGTTATAGTCTTTCCCAGCATGTAATGCAAGCTTCACCTGGGATCAGTCCGTCAAGGCCATACAAGCCACCTTCCTCCATAGATAGATGCAATTAAAAAAAAAAAATGTTATTTGCTTAGATTCTGAGATTGTTGCTGGCTCCCTTTGTGTATTTCGTGTTTTCCCAGTTTCCCCGGAATGTTCTTGGTTTTCCGGCTTGTATTCCGGATTCCTCCTGCAATCGAGAGCCAGAGCGAAGTTGAACTGACGTTTTTCCTGTGCCACCGCGTCTGAGTGAAGCTTTTCTGTTTGTGAGCTCACACGTATGCAGCATGCTGAATCACACAAGCATACAATCATACCGTGGGCCGTGCGGTGCTCTTTATAGTTCGTCGTTATCAAAATCAATGGCTGAAAATTATGGCCGCAGTAGTTTGTGATTTGCGTTTCCATAGCTGCTCATACCAAAGATAACCTAAGACAAACCACAGGAATAGCAGTAGCTGCTTTTCACAGATCTGACAGAGTAACCCCCGTAGAGCCATCATAAAGCGTAGCTGGCAACATCAGACTATTTCGAAACCATACTAGTCCACTTACATATCATTTACAGTGATGTTCGATGGATTGGGACTCATATTATGCATGTCATATCATACTGTGCTTACAGATGCCCTTATTTCAGGCATTATGAACACGGCATTTCACAAGTGCCATAATGGCTTTCCTCTCCATTTTTTTGTTGTTGCTATGAGATTTAACAGCTGGGAAGGTTTTGTAATGACTTTTTTTTTTTTTCGCACTCTCTTCCGAGTGATGTATCACTTAGAGAATTGTTGGCAACATGATATCTCCTACATTTCATTCCGCTTTTGTTTTCTGCCTCAGTTTCCCCAGTGAAAACACCGGTTAAATTGAGGCCCACGTTGCACTTTCACAGGAAATCGTTCTTAACAGTTTTAACGGAAACCGAAAATAAGTCAAGAATAACTTTGCAGGTACAGATTCACATTCATTTTAAAAAAGATGATTTAAACTCAAAAAAAGTTTGAGTGTGATTGAAAGAGGAACTTTATATCTGCACTCTGCCGTTTTTTTCTTTTTTTTTATTAGTCAAAACCCGTTTCCATAAAAAGCATGTTCTATTCACATTGGATTTTTACAGACCTGTTTCAAAACCAGACTATAGAAAATAGACCGGCTACGTGTTAGTTACCGAACCCCTGTCATGTTGTTAAATAAGCATGTTTATGTAGCTAGGAAGGCTAATCTCTCAGGAATCAGAAAGCTTCGGAAATCTAAATGAATGCTTATAGATGATCATGTTGCGAGGGGTAAAAGTCAGTTATTGCTTAACCTCATTGGACTTTGTTTATTGGGAATTTCTTGACCTGGTCTTACCTTCCATTGGCTTCCCCTTTCAGATAAAACACACGCCCCATCCAGCCTCACACAGGAATGCCAAAGCAGTATCTTACTTGCTGTAATTGGTATATAATCATGGAATGGACCCGAAGCGATAAAGCTTCTTGCTTTTGTCTGGTCAAAAACCTGCGGATAATGCTTTCGAAACGTACGAATTTTTCAAACTGAATTTGTATCTTCCAAATGTGAGCCAGATGGAATCTGTCTCGGATTAAGAACTCTGATTCCATTATCTTTGAAGAACACCTTTTAACGTCCTTCTTAAGTTTAAGGCTTGACCTAAATGTGTATTATATAAGATATATGTAATCAAAGGAAAGGAGATATACTGGTGTGTGGGGAGTAGGGGGAGGACTGGTTCTGATCAGTTATCTTTTCAGCAGTTTTAGCGTTTGTGACTCTTTTGCCCAAATGCTATTCGCGTTTGCCTGGTTATTATAAAAGATCCCCTTTGCTTTCCATTATAGACCTTCGATCCTTATAGCAGACAGCTAGCACTGCCGCAGAATGAGGGCTATTTGTATTGCGGTTGACTGATCATAGAAAATTTTAATATAAGGACACTTAATTATGCTATATTCTTTGCTTTTTCCATCGCGATGAACTTCAGATTTCCCTTAACAGCCACCTAAAGTCAGCCAGAAAAGGCTCTTTTATTCAAATACTTGTAAGCAGATATATTAAAAATAGGCCCCAACTAAGCCCATAAAGAGATATTCATAGTCTGGTAGAGGGAGATGATGAAATACGCCTGGGTGTGCAGTGATACTGCCAGCGCACCTGTGCAGTAACTCCAAGCATGTGACTCAAACTGGCAAAGATGAGGCAGGTCACATGGGCCGCTCCTAAGTTGACATCGCGGTTCATTAGCACAGCGTAAATCATTCAATTAGGGAAAACAGGGCAATTTGGGACTCTGGTTTGAATAAATGGGCCTGTATGAGACCAGTAGTCAGAAGGGGAGTTTTTTTTTGCATTAACATTTATTAATGTTCCATTAATGTTCTTTCCATCGTATCCTTTCCTCTCATGTATGGACTCTCACAGCCCCCCCCCCCCCCCCCCCCCCTCGCCTCCGGCGCACTTTTTTCCTTCGTTTTTTGTTTCCCTTTTTCTTTTCCGTGGGGAATTGGGGGGGGGGGCATTGGGGGGCAGG
>JAOYFF010000034.1:2845307-2886110 GCA_025773925.1 Cryptomyrus ogoouensis
TTTTTTTTTCCCTCAGACCCTTCCCGCCCTTTTGTGGCATACCCAACCCCCCCCCCCCCCCCCCCCTTCGCCATTATAGCAATTTTTTTCTTCAGTTTCATGTGGCCATTTCCTTGGCAGACGGGAAATGGCGGAGATGGACTTCGGAGGCAAGAACGGGCTGGGAGAAGGATGGAGAAGGCGACGGGAGGGAGGGAGGCACGCGGCAGCCTTGGTCTCCCCCAGGAGCGCATGAGAGATGCCCCCCGCGCAGGACGCCTTCCCCTCGCAGTACCTGGAAGCCGTTTTAAGCATGTCTCTGGGCTGAAGCAGTGTCACGATTGGGCTCCTGTTCCTCAGTGGCGGCCATCTCTGTAGCTGTTAGAGTACCGGTGTGTGACGCCAGTGACATAATATCTCTTTACATTTTTAATATTAAAATAAAAGCAAAGGTTTACAGAATGAAACACCATAAAAACTCATATTCACTAAAAATAATACACCACATTTATATTACATTACAGTGTTTAAATTGTATTTGTATTGTTATTAAGGCAGCTGACAATATTATTATTATTATTATCATCATTATTATTATTATTTTTAATGATGATAATAGCAACGATGATTATTTTAAGTAGTTTATATCATATTGTATATCTATAAAATATATGATATTGCACTTAATAAACAGAGGCCTATATCTGTGATTTCATTTTTAGTGATATCTTTCTGTCACCAGTTCGCTGAACTCCACATTTTAACGTCTAAGGCTCATCCCTGCCGTTCTTGCAGAACATACTCACTGTACCTATGGACAGAAGGGCAGTATTTGTTTTTTTACGCGTGTGTTTTTTGTTTCTCCTGCTTTGATCCCCGTACAGTGGCCCCATGCTCTTTCATGAAGCTGACATTCCAGAAACATCTCTCCCTACCCGCCACTCCATCTTTAAATCCTCTTACGCCAAGTCAGTGGAAACACACCGCATTCGCTCCGCTTAACATATGTAAATTTCCCGAGTAATGCACACCTATCAAACTGTAATGTGTTTTTTATACGCCTTAAAGGCGACTTTCGGTGCCACATTTTATCTATTTTTTTTCTTCCTTCTGACAGCTATTCTATGCAGATATTTTAAAGTAAATACCTGTTAAGCAACATTAGCAGGTGTAAGTGTTGGGCTTCTCTCTAAGCTCTCGGACTTAAGTAAATTCGATTGCATTTGAAAACCTATCAGCTTTATTTGAGCACGGCATCCATAACCCTCGGCTTTTGACCGGTGTTATCAGAGATTCCTCTGGGAGAATAATGTGTGATTTCAGGCATGCCTTGTCGAAATCTGCACTGCGCCCCCCCGCCCCCCCATTCCATTCGCAGTCGTCTCCCCCTCATGAATAATGCATAGCATGGGGTCTCATTACATTTCATTTTCTCTCCCGCAGCAGCGGCTGCGACAGTGGCAGCGCCGGCAATCCCAGCATGCCGTGCTCCCCCAGCTCGCCCCGTGCTGCCCGTCGTCGACAAAATGGGCTTATTTGACTTTTCACCCCATAGCTCCGATGAATAATTCACCTCGATTCCGCGCAGGTGTGGATCCTTTCGCGGTGTACGTTCACTGGGCTGTAGAAGCCGCGTTATGGGATATGAAATGGAAAAAAATATATATACAAGTTTTGTTCTGAGGTGCTGTCCATCTCTCTCCTATTTCAACCAACCTGGAGAGGCGCATTCCGACCGCACCTTGAAAAAGTTGAAAGACGCGGAAGACTTGGAATCACTTAACCGTCAAGCTGGCCTGATGCATCTCAGGATTTTTCTTTTCTTTTTTTCCATTCATATTCTTTCTATTTTTTCTAAAGAATTCACCGTAATAAAAGTTTTTTAAAGCACAATTCCGTAACAGATCTAAGCGGCTGCAAAGGGACGGTGTATTTTTTTTTTTTTTTTAGCACTCTAAGCTTTCCATTGTCTCTGTACAAAGACCTTATTGCTGGGGTGGCGGGGGGGCTTACACACCTTAAAGCATCTTTAACAGACACAAAGGTATAAATAAGGAGGACAGTGCTGGGGCGGTGGGGGGGGGCTGCGGTTTCTGCTGAGAGGAGACAATACAAAAGAGAGACTTAAATCTGCATGTCCTGCCACTTGTTTGTCAGGAAAGTGTTTGTTCCACTTCATATCAAAGAGTATATATGGGGCCTGGAATGTCAATGAGTAGCAGAGAGCACAGACCCCACTCACACGTGGCAGACAGATATGAATGAAGTCTGACAATTTGGCCGCAGCTAATACCGTGTCTCCAGGAAAAAAGCACTGAAATAATCGAGAGAAGCAGGTGGGGGGAGGCATGCCAGCACGTCCTTGTCCTCGTCCACTTGTCTCTTAATTTGCGCCTGGCCCGGCCCCCTCCCTCTACGACGGCACTTTTATATTACAGATGCGAGTGCCGCTTCTGTGTAAATATCGTTACAGATCGATGGCCAAATCGATGCAGACAGGCCTCATGCAAAGGGGACCAGAAGGCAGAGGACGCTTTTGCACAAGTTTACGGCCGAAAGCCCCTCAGCAGGTTGGGTGGGGGGTGGGGGTGATTAAACCTGGCCGATTGCAGTTAAATGAAGAAAAAGTCCACCTTTGCCAGCTCAGGGGGTAAAAAATAAATAATAGTGAAAGTCATAAGCTCAACAGGTTGCGAATTAGTCCAAGGTGCTATCGCTGTCGGCTACAGATTCGGTACCGCAACTTGCCCAAACATGCAATCGAAGCACGTTCTTCTTAAGAAAGCGACAACTTATTCGCAACGTGTGACTTCTCTTTTCCACCTCAGAAGTTTGGTAGAGGGGTTTTTCGCACGCTGCTGCTCTAATTTCCGGAAGCCCTGAACGGACAGGTTCAGACCGGCCTTATCTTCCTTGTTAAACACACACAAAAGGATGAGTCTCTTTTTTTCTCTTTTCATTCTCCTAGACAATAACCCCCGGTTGATAACCCGGTACTCTAGAATTAATTATCCGCCCCTTTAATTCAGGGTCAGCGTGATTAGCCCTCAATGTAAAGATGAGAGTATTAGCATAATATTTTGCTATCTTTTGCAGGCTAGGTCTCCAGGACCCTGTCTTTTTTCCGTTATTGAGAAACATACATTCACACTCCTCAGGTACCCTGCTGTCCCAGGCTATGAATGTGATTTGAAGAAAATTAGATTCCTTCTCCACATAAAATACACCGATGACAGTTCGTTTTAAGGGATCATTATGCATGGTTTTATATATTATTAACTGGCACGATGCTGGAAGTGATACGATGTGTTAATACAGGCTTTTAGTTTTATTAAAAACTCAGCCCGAAATAAGCCCAGCGATTACCTCCATTTTTACAAAAGATTCCCTGTCAATACGTCGCCTTTTACGGCAGGTGAGGCCGTCAAATAAAGCTGGGCATATTTTGGACAGCAAAATGCACAGGAAAAACACACACACGTGCACACACACATGCTCATACACACACACGCATACACACACACGCACACACACACACGCTCATACACACACGCATACACACACACACACGCTCACACACACGCATACACACACACACACACGTGCACACACACACGCTCATACACACACACACGCTCATACACAGACACATACACACACACACACACGCTCACTATAATGGAAATCAGCGAAATAAATTGCCTGCCACTTTAAATGACAGCTTTGCCCCCCCCCCAGCCATTTTTAATTGCTCAGGTACACTGGAGGCAGGCGGAAGAGCGACATGATGCAGTATGATCCTTGTCATGGTCTTCACGTACCGCCCCCCCCAAAGCAACAACTTCAGGACGTCCCCACCCCCAAAAAAAAACCTGAACTCTGACTTCTGCAACATTGCCCCCAGGAGCTGGGTAAAGAGCTGTTTGGGAAAACAGAACAATTTCCCCACATTTGCGATACTCCCACTGGTCATTAGCGCTTGCCTCAAGACTCTCTGATTATGACAGACAAGACGTTGAAATAACTCATATCAACTGAATCCCACATAGACGATTTCAAATGCAAACACTCAGGGCAGGAATGCAGAATCATTAAAACCTAAGGTTACATTTTTTCCAGATGGGAAAGAAAATACTTCATCTCCATAGCTATATCCCCAAATCATTTCAATGTCTTCATATTTTGACTCCCAGTCCAAAACTGGTCTGCTGCCATGAGCGCAGACTAGCATCTTTATTTTGTATATTTCTTAGACAAGCATGAGGGCTTCAGCTATAAATGGTTTTGCAATTTTAAAAAGAGATTATTTCCAGGATTACGGCAAATCCTTGCAGTGAGATCTTCTTCTGCAAAGAGATAGTTCCTTCCAAAGTCGGGTGAAAGGAGATGCAGTCAGTCAGTAAACAACAGGTCGAGCTGCCCGCTAAACCTAGCAAAAAGAAGAATTTATTTAATTATCGAGGCTTTAGATCAATAGCGAAATACATCATATTTTATGGTACCATGCTACTGGATGAAGACCCCAAAAAGAGTTTGGTGTTTGGTGAGGAGGAGTATAGTAAGATTGGATGGAAGACAAGATGGGCACAAGTTCAAGCATACTTGTGTCTATAACAAAGCTTTGTCGTCTTCATTGTGTTCACAACCTCAGACCCAGTTTATAGTGAATTGTTGCAAGCAGCCTTGGGGCATTTTTAAATGACGTGCTATGCTACATATAATTTGATAAGTGACAGGGCGATGTGGCCCCCCAAACACCTGAATAATCCTTATTGTGCGATCTTCTGGGTCTTCAGCATCTCTACGCCGAACTGTCAGACATGGAAAATGGATTGATTGGATGACTGAGTGTTAGCCAAACAATTGGCACAGGTTTCTAATGGCATATTTAATTTAATAAAGACCTTCTGTCTAGTGAGCTAGTTTTCCTTGGTCAGATACTGAAAGTGTGAAAACCCTGTCCATAAAAAAACGCCTGTACACTTTTAAGATGAGTTCATCTGAAAAGAAGGAAACAAAAGAGCCAGACTTCGTTCATTCTGTAATCCTTGGAAGGATAGACAGTGTTGGAGGGGGCTTGAGACAGCTTTTGGGCCTATGTGTGATACATTTGCTAAGTAAGATCTTCATTAAGTTTTTACAAACCTGTCCTGCTTGTCTTTTTTATACTTAATGTAAAAATGGGCACAAGATGGCCGCATTTGCAGTTTCTAATTGAAACAGTACAAATCGTTTCTAGACAGCATTGATGGGAGTACATTGCTATCCAAGTGTGAACCTGTACTTTTCTAAAAGTATGAGTTTCAGAATGGCGACATTATGGAATATGGCACAAGTTTGATAGATTAAATAGGTTATGGTATAATCGTGCCACTTTAGCTGGTTTGCAATTTAATAGACTGCCTCCAAATTCAGGAAGTTAAGTGTCCACTTGCTCTAATGACCACATCTTTTATTTTATGTTCCTAATGATGGGTCAGTTGGATGAATGATGCAGTCTGTGCTTAATCGGTGAGAAACCTCAAGCACTTTGGCTCTGTCAATAATTAACCTGTCATGGGATTATAGACAACATACATATATTTATATATTTCAGCTTTTATTAGCTTTAAATTTTGTGGTTTTAAAAGGCTTTCTTAAAGCTGCACTTTCAGCCTTCTGCCCTACAAGATTATTCAACCCGTTAACCTGTTTCAACAGAAATTATTAAATGTATGTAAATGCATAAAATCTTAGTATCTCTTTCTCTGCTACCACTGCTGCCGCCGCTACAAAGAAAACAGGAAATCTGTTTCTGTGCTGCTGCGAAGAACAAAAAAAGGAGGTTATTGTACATTTCTGAAGCTCAGAATTATTCTTCCATTGCACCTCAGAAGAAGCAATTTCTCTTGCTGCCTCCCTCCTTTGTTTAGAGTGACGAGCCGGGGGCCTGTGTGAAACACGCGGCTGTCAGCGCTGCCGAACACACCGTCTTATTTATTCTCACAGCAGGTGTGATGCGTCTGCCCATTGTCCTGTCACACCCCCCCCCCCCCACCCCCCCACGACCGCCCGCACCCCCCGGCCCACCCCCCCCCCCCCCCCCCCCATGCTAAGCTGATGACGAAATGGCAGCTGGTAGCTGGTGTTCATAAGGCCAAAATGGGGGAGATCCATAGCAGCACAGTGCCATGGGTGTGTTTGATTAAACCAGAGCTCAAGTCAGGTAGCAGCAAAAGTCATACTGCTCATGTAACCAGGGTGTCCAACCCCATGGGAAATAAGATGAATAAATAATGGCTGCTTGGTTTATAGCTGTCCTCCATATTACTGTGAGGTGCCTTCTGCCATCTCACGCAATCACCAATTTTAATGAATCTGGTTACCAGAAAAAGGCATGAAAACATTTAAGTGGCCATAGATATAACACAAAATGTCTGCAACATCTCTTCACCTCTTTATTCTATATGTGATGCCACATTATTTTATACATGCCATGTCTATTGAAAGAGTATAACACTGAGTATAACACTGAGTACATAACACTGAGTATAACACTGAGTACATAACACTGAGTATAACACTGAGTATATAATGCTGAGTATAACACTGAGTGTATAATGCTGAGTGTAACACTTTAACAAACAGACACTGACCCAGCTAGGCTATATTATCCTGAAGTTCCTTTAGCCAAAACATCGCTTCTGTACACCTGTTTATTAAAATCCTCTTGCATAAATCACTTTTATGACCACTGATGCAGCCATTTATATGTCTTTTCTACGAGGACAGCTAAGGCATTCTGTATCAAATAATTACACAAGGCAGGAAGACCATCTTAACTTTTCAACTAACGGAAACAAAGGGTTTGTTATAATTATAAATTAATAATAATAATAATAATAATAATTATTATTATTAAGGTGGGTGGAAAACAGTGCAATTTAAGCAATGATGTTCCATTGATACTTAAATGGCCAGACGTACAGTCGAGCACGTTAGTCGGGGGCGGCTCCGAGGCGCGCGAGCGGGAGGGCCGGTACGGTGGGACATGCAGACAGGAGACGGAGTGCACAAAAGGGGAGGAACCTGCAGGAGGCATAAACAATTACAAAACGAAATACCGCCTGGCCAAAGTGGCAATGAAACGTGAATCTCTGCATGCAGCGCAGGACTAAAGTTACTCTGTAGTGAAAGAGCCATCGGGGCGGCCGCCGATTGCAAGAGCGCTAGTATCTTACAAGCGGCGCCACTTTACTTCTGAAGCTTCTGCTCGCTCCTGTCACCTTTAGTCAAAACACTGGGTTCAATAGACGGAAACTCTTGCTTTCAGCACCCGAAGTGAGGACAGCTCCCTTCGCTGCCTTTTATGTACCATAGACAAGCTTCTTCTTTTTTATTTTTAGGGCAGTCAGTTCTGACTCAGCGTTTCACTTCCAGTTCATTAAGACTTTGCACACATGAACACCTTCAGTGAATTTATGTTGAAAACACTCAAATAAGGGACATTTCCGACTGGAGAAGAACCGATCTGACTTTACACTCAGTATGTACCAGGGGCACTTGCAGGTAAGATGTTTGACGAGTCTGTTGTGTCTTTGCAGAAAATACGTGAATTGTGATTAAATTGGCGATGCCACGTAAATAAGTATAAATAATAAGCTTCGAGGTGTGTTTCAAGGCAAGGGCACCTTCGTAAACGGGATGCAAGCGAAAATTGTGAACCCAGATTTCAGCAATTAACAGTGAATTCGGCGCAAGCCATCTTGAATAATACATGTGTGTGTTAACATGTGCATGTTTATTGGCGTTATTCTGCCCCGTTTTAGGAACCGGCGAGCTTTCCTGTCATTTAATCATTTTAATATTTAATTACTATACCAATTTGTGTGTATAGTTTAAAAGGCGCACGCCTGCTGTTTTAAGCAAACCTGGGAAGCTCGACGTGTTTAATTTGGGAAAATGAGCTGACCGGCTTGTATGGGAATTGTTCACTGAAGAAGCGGGCTGAGACGGAGCGCCTTTAGCCGGCATTAGTTTGAGGGACGCGAAATAGCTCGGATACTTTAATCATCTGCTCATTTCAATAGATCCTTAATAGATTTTCAATTTATTCACTCACATTTCTTAGTAATATCAGCATGGCATAAGTAGCGCAGTGATTACACATAGCATGCATGGACCTACAAACGGCTAAGAAAAACACAGGCTGAACTACAAAAACACATTTATGGACGATGGAAATATAGTTTATCCCCTTTAAAACTGAGTGTAAGCAGGCAAACGACGCAACAGGAGATTTATATATCAATATACATGTCGTATTTTAGGACCCAAATTTTGTTTTCTTTCTGAGTTACATGTTCTAGGCTATGGATATGATTATATTTAATTCGTGGTTATTTACTGAATTACTTTATGTCCCATTCCGGTTTTAATTTTTATTAGTGATATTACATATAGACAGCTGATTCACACTATAATGCTTTTGAGCTGATTGTTTATGGCACTGCTGAAAACCTTGAGAACTGACAATTCACTGTAGCGGTGTAAAGAAAACGTGCTAACATGCTAGATGGGAAAAAAGCGGATCGTCTGAAACTCCAGCCGTAATGCATACATGACTGATTTATTTAATGTTGAAAAATCAATGCCGGTGCTTTAAGAAATCAAATGCCTTCCACAAAATTTAATACGTACGCTGTCTTTAAATGACGTTATATATGAATCGAATACTTGTACTTCGTTGATTTAAAGTGCATTAGGAACATTTTGCGCCCTAAAGTGGCGGCGTGAAAATTCCTTATTAATAGGTTAATATCTCTAAACACCTTCTCAGTTAGTATAGACCTATACAGTATTTGTTTTTGGAGTTTTATTGGGGTGCGGTTCGGGATCGTATAATGAATTAATGGGCGGGGCAATGTGAAGTGTTTAAAGTGATAGGTAAATTAGTGTGTGTGTGGGAGACTGTGTATACACACTTGTGTTTTTATCACCAGGACTTTACTTCCCTTTACAGCTGTGTTTCATTTAAAATTAATTGCCTAAAATTGACAGCTAAGTCAAAGAGACCCGTACATGTCTGATTTACAGCTTACCATCTGTGAAGGTTTTGGTAGCACTCCAGAACAAATTTGTACTCCTAAGAGTCATCGCTTCATAAAAGCTGGACGAGCGGACGAAAAGCTGGAGCCTCTCACATGACCTAATTAATAATTGGTTCAGTTTGACAGGAATTAGACACAGCAGCACTTACACTGGTAATTAGGCAGATCATATTGTGTGTGTGTGTGTGTGTGTGGGGGTAGTCATTTTAGGCAGTGTGTGTTTCCTCACACCTTCTGCCCCCGCAGTCTTTAGACAGAGGACCCACCCTGAGGATGGACATGATCTCATAAGGACTGTCCTTTCATGGTTACCTTTATTCCCATCCACTTATGATTATATATTACGGAGTCTAACTGAACATGAATGAAACCTGTCAATGCGACACTCTATTGCAGCCCCGAAACACTTATCTGATGAGTTAGAAACGTGGGCTTCAGTAGTTATGTTACCATATATCCAGAAAAGCTGGGCCGCTACTATCCCTGAAGAGTGACTTTACTGCTTATTCCGTTGTAATTCCATGTATCAACACAGACTCAGAAACTGGCATGTTTTTATATGGAAACTTAGCCACTGAATGTCGGCCTGTTTAAATACTTCCAGAAAAAACACTGATGTTTGTAGAGAGTGACCTTAGATCTGAGTTAGTGTAGACCCAGGATTTCAATCTCTCTCTCAGATTATACATCTTCAGGCACTGTGTGCTCTGCCCCCCCCCTCCCCCACATCCCAACAATCACACAGGAATGAAAATCCCCCAAGAAACAGAATGATTGCGCGTATGAATTTTTTTAATAAATATATCCCATTGCCTTGTGGCGCATCGGCAAATAATCGTCTCCTTGAACTTGCCGTATACATATTTCACAAATATGGAGGAACTGTTGCTGTCATCCATCCATCTTCCAAGTGCGTATCCATTACAGCTTCCTATAGGGGGCCTGGAGCCCATCCCAGACAACATAGGGCGCGAGGCAGGGAAACACCCTGGATGGAAGGCCAGTGCATTAGAACACAAACACTATGGGCATTTCAGAGACACCAGCTCACCTGTTTTTGGACTGCGGGAGGAAGCCAGTGCTACTTAGGAGAACATGCACACACATGCAGAACAGCAGCGAGAATCAAACCCCCAGCCCTGGAGATACCAGTACTAGACTCGGAGCTAATGAGTATTTTTTACATTGTATCTATTACTAGTTAGATGGTTGCATAGAGATGTGCATAATCTCAGCATCTTACATGTGGAACAGTTGGCAGTGTAACAATCTTTGGCTAAAAGATCTGTCTTCTCCTGTTCACCCTAATTATCCAGCTACATACACCTTGTGCTCAATCCTTGGTGTCTTTTTGCTGAGACGGAAAAATGACTTTCACGTTATGGGATCACGTTGACTGCTGGTCTGTGTTCTGACTCTTATCCTGCAAATACGTTTGATCCACATGGAATGGATGTTTTTTTTCTCCTTTCTATTACTTTATGGCCAAGTTTACCTCCACTAAAAGGATTATTTTGTTATTGCAGTCAACAAACAGCATTTATTTCTGTTAAACAAATAAGCTTTTCATAGAATTATCTATATCGTAATTTCAGAATTATCTCATAACGTTATGGATCAAAATAAAATGCAAAATCTGACTTCAGTTAGTAATTTAAATACGGTGTCCCTTAAAAACTTCCTAAAGTGGCTTTGACTTCACTGGTTAAGTGGCCTGAAAGCAAAAGCATATAATATACATCTTGTAGGGAGGGTTAGGTTCCCCGATTTCCTCTTTGCCAGCACTGCAAATACAAAAATGAAGTGTTCCGCGAGTGTGACACAGCTGACTCAGGTCTCCGTAACTGGAGCAACAGCAATAACACAGGCCCAGCCGCGATGCTCCTGGGAAGCAGGACGCAGAGACAGTGTGAATGTTCTGCACGGTTTGGGTGGAATCTCACTTTTGTTTTATTATCTGTTACTCCTGTTTGCTGGAAAACTCTCCACCATGGCAGAGTATCCAAAAATGTTTTAAATGGTGACTAGGACCATAAACAGCTATGGTAACTAGTGTAGTAAATACCTTCATATTGTTTTTGAATGTTTTAACCCGAAGCAACACAAAGCATTAGTTTGTCCTTTTTTTACTGCAACAAGTCCTGAATAATGTTCTAATTTGGAAGATGCTCTAATTATCTCACAGGATTTCGCTTCACTATTGGTTTCAGGAGATGAATATTAACTCTACTATCAGTTGGCCCAAATGCATGCCGTTGGTACACCATAAATGTCTCCAGACTTGTAATTGAATTACATGTACATTACATTCCATTAAAACAAGACCGGACTTGCAGTTGTATGCCAGACAATAATAGGCAATATGTACATTGAATGTGCATTACATTATATTACACTGTAAGTAATGGGTTCACCAATTCTTTCAGCTTTGCCCATTCGAATACCTGATGTATGACTAGATAAGCAAATTAGATCACAATCAACTTAATGTAAAAACCTGAGCTGCAATGTTTATGGCCTTTGTAGAAAGCTTAGCCTTTATCCACGAAGAGGGCTTTTCTCTTTATGTATCCTTGAATAGATTCAGCAACTTAAAGAGATCGGCCTTGTGGAAAATGGGATGAATTATCAGTCAGGGAAAAGCCTTTTATTATTTTCATGCAAAGGCAGACCCCCAGTGAAATAAAGAGGTTTGCTTTTCACAGAGGTAACTGGACCACAATTTGCTGGACTGCAAAATTAATTTGGACAAGAGTGAGTCTTGCTCAAAGACCAAGAAAGAGCACTTTGCAATCGTGGAGAACCCCAGCATTCCAGCCAGAGGCCTCGATTCATCCAGCCAGAGTAATTTGATGGTATTCAGACCACCGCTGAAGTTCTCGTGTGGCTGCATATTGCCATTCATAGTTTTTTTTTTTGAAAGGTCCTGCTCTAACCAGGTAAAGGGAAATCCATCCAGTTTTGATAACAATTACTGGACTGGAGCTCACAGATGATGCCCTTGACGTGGGCAGGAAGCCAGCGAACCTGGGAGCACAGCGACCGGCCGACGGCAGCTCAGGGGCTCACGTTCTCCTGAGCCACATGAATCTGGAAGCTGGAAGACTGAACCGAACGCTAACGCCGTGCCGGTACGTGCAGCTCGTACTTCCAGCTCATAAATACGTAGCAATACTCGAAATTAGGTATGTTGGAGCAAACCGTGCCAGCAGAGATGTCATTTTTATAATAAGTATAGGAAGGGACAAAAACAGTTCGTAAGCATATTGATGTCTCCCATTTTGGCGTGCTTTAAATATATATAAATGACTTGTATACTTTCAGGTACAGTCAGTCCTGCGCCACAATACAATTAATGAGTTGCTGAAAAACATGGCGTACTGAAATACACATTTCCAATGGGCAAAATGAGGTTAAGGTAATGCAACTCCAAAACTAAGAAACTAATGCAAAATAAAATGAATTAAATAATGCAAACAGTGATACCAGTGGCCAATAATGTAATTATAAGAAATAAAAATAATTCATTAATGAGTTTCGGGTCTTATGAGTCTCACGAGACTTGCCTAGTAACCGTAGACCTTGCTAACTTGTCGATTGCTCAGAATCAGGCGTAGTGAATCATAACAACCGGCATGCGCACAGTACAAATACAGCAGATTACGGTATGCGGAGCGGCACTGAAAGCAACATGGTTACAGACAGTTTACAAAAAGTAAATGTAAAATATTATTAGATTTTTAGAATTTAACACTTTGACCTATGCAATTCATGGATACACAAAAAGATAGATCTGAAAACCAGTTCGACTGATTCACTGAAAAGAATCGGTTCAAAAGAATGATTTGATTCTGAATTGGATATCACTGTCATATACTTGGATAGTTGTTTTTGCGTGCAAGTAGTATTTCTCATTCAGATCATATCAGTTAATACTGTAGTTCACATAGTGCTTTTCTTTCATACTGAAAATGAAATGAAAAAGTGCAGTGAATGAATTTTGGGATATGTAATGATATCTTTCTGGGACTGCTCATTCATTTCTATAGGAAAAATGCTAATGCTAACTATGACAACCTTAACCCCTGCCCAGCCCTAACCATAACCATAAGTAAACAAATAAAATACAAGAGTATACAAGAGAAAGGCCAAAAAAGGGGTGTTCATCACGTTGTGGGGACATTCGGTCCCCACAAGGTAAGGTATATTTGGACCATACACACACATACACAAATATTTTTGAGCAAAATCAGACAGCAAACTGGGAGCTAATCTGACTTCTCAACATTGCAGGTATTTCATGTTGTTTCTAAATGGCAGTGCTGTGTAATGAGGTAGTAACCCAAAGCACTGGCATTCTGCTAAGCACCTCCCATTCATTTCCACTTTCTGTTTTAATAACTGCCACACAGCTCTCTGCCTCCATTCAGTTCCATACGAAGGAAGGCTTTTAATTGTGCTGGCTATGGTTTCCTTAGTAACTTTAGGTGCATTCACACTTCGATGGGAAAACTGGGTAAGCTAGCAACAGTATAAAAAGCTGCATATTACATTTGTCTGATACTTTTATCCAATATAACAGAGAGAAGGGGCTTACAATTCATGAACACTGTCCTGGGATTCAAACCCCAAGCCTTTGCATTATGAGCAGAACACAATATTTGCTGAGCTACACAAACAACAACAGAAAGGTGTATGTGTCTGTTGTTGGTTGTGTAATAACTAGGGGTGCATCGGTAGTGATATAGTATCGGTATCAGGTCTGATAAAGTGCTCCTGTACTCGTGCTTATCCTCGTGACAATGTGCCAATGCATACAACTGATGCCACGTGATGAGGTATCAGCGATATCGTTAACGAGCAAGATAAATGGGACCACAACATGGTTGCAGTTTGGACGAATATCTATTTTAACAACAGAAACCAAAGCGTAGGGAACAGTAAACTGTACTGTGCTAAAATATCAAGCAGAGGTACGAAAACAAGTTCATACGGCAACAAGTAATCGAATTAAACATCTAATAGCTCAGCTTAACAAAGAGTATAACCAGATTTCCACCAGTGGCACTCTTCCAGCAAACACTAGAGGGAAAATGGTAAACGCTAACTGTCATGCAGTGAAAATAACACGAGCTTTTATCCAGTATATTGTTCATGCCCTAACGGTGGTACGCAGAGAGCGTATTACTTTCTGAGGTGGTACTTGGTGTAAAATGTTTGTAAACCACGGCTGTAGGTGGTTTTAGATGATGTGCTGATGCATCGTTTTCCACAATACCCCCCCCTCTCCCAACCCCCCAGTGGTCGGCACGTTTCAGAGTGGATTATGCTTTCACGTTTTATTATTTGGCTAAAAAAATTAAGTGTCCCACTTGGCTCCACATGCTTTTGTGTGTGTGTGTGTTTTATTGCTTATCCTAAGTGGTATCAGTGAGTACCACCAAGCAAGTATTAGTACTCGTTCTGATGTAAAAAAAAAGGTATCGATGTATTCGTAGTACTAGCTAATGGGTGAATGTAAAACCTGGCTTCACTTGGGTCCTTTAGCAAGTGCCGTTTTTGAAAGCAAATTATTTTATTTTTGTAATGAATGCAGCACATGCTATAAGTTTCTGTAAATGCAAATTTACTCTAATTTCTCGTTAACCGCAAACAGTAACTATGCAACGGTTCAGTGCTAAAATAACCACGAATATGCATCTTTCTGTGCCCAAACTTATCCCCTGTCAAATGAAAATACACAAGTGTTTTCACAGAACCACACGGCGGCTCCACCAGCAGCATTGCGGTCGCCCGGGGCTGCGGGTTCGAGTCTTGGCTCTTGGCCTGCTGATTTAGCATGTCCTCCCTGTGTTTGTCTGGGTTTTACTGAGGTGCTCTGGATTCTGGCCACCCGCCTCAGAGATATGCTTCAGGTGAACCGGTGACTCCAAAGGAAATTGTAGTGTGAGCAGGGTTGGGCGTGTTTGAATGCCCAGTAATGGACTGGCATCCGGTCGTGGCTGCTGCTGCTCTGCCTTATCCCATACAATCTCTGGGATAGGCACTGCACCACAGCCTCTGCAATTAAAGAATATATATGCTGTATAAAGAAACACATCTATGGATTTTCACATCAGGGTTAGGAGAACACCCCTCTCCCCCATTGGTGAAGAGATAGTATTTTAGCAGATATTATTAGTAAGTGGCAAGTAACTTTATCTAATATAGCAGAATTTTCTTTATTCACTGTTCGAGCTTAATATGGTGAAGATAAAAAGGGTGCTTTTCTCCCCAGTTCCCCCTTCATACCACTTACATGGCCTCCATTACATCAGTCTTTATTTTTATATCTTATTCAGGTCAGCAACTAATTAAGTAAATATTTTAGTCACAATGTGCAGCCTTGCAGTCTCATCGTTGAACTTATTTCACTTGTGACTGGAAAGTTACCACGTTTGCTTGAGGTCCTTAACATATAACCGTCATCATTTGTTTTAAGAAACAAGCAGGATATGACATGTTGGCATTTAATATCTGCATAATGCATCTTTTCCCTGTTTAAACACTCCCCTTTTTAGTCTGATTCATGCTAGGGAAGAGAAACAGGAGACTTCTGCATGTTAGGTGGGCTTCATGTTTTGGTGGAGTTCTATCCTGTCAATGAACCATGTTTTTCGTAGAATAACCGACCTTTGACCTGTAGTCTCCATGAACACGGTACCCATAATCATTACATGAGGATCTACATTCAGCTCTGACAGCCGAGTGTTTTTTTGTACACAATCAGACCTTAGCATGCTGCTTAATCATTCCCCGTGGCTTCATTTGCCTCACTGCCTTTTTACGTAATGGGACGAGCTTAGTAATCAGCGGGATCAAGTCTGCGCACAAAACCAGTCGTACCTCAGAGATAACATGGAGGTGCCGGTTCGTGACTCTTTGAGATTGCGAGATTCCTTTCTCTTAAAAGTTATATGCAAGTTAATAATATGGCCCTACTTTACTAATGAGTAAAGAAAATCGGCTTTCCCCTTAATTCCAGGTATTTATTTTGCGGTTGTTGCTGTCCAGACAAAAACGTACAGGACCAACTCAACATGGATACCACAAATATAACAATACAAATTGCAGCTTAATGAACTACGTATTTCAATGCCGAATTGGCATCAAAGGTTTTACTGGTGTTAAAAAAAAAAAACATTAGCATTACAACAGAGATCCATAGAAAAAATGGATGTATGGAGAAAAGGAATGTATATATAAATGCATATGTTTAATAAAAGTATTACTGTAGTTAGGAAATGGGTAATATTTTGTGCTTGGAAACATTCGCAAGGAATAAAATATGAAGAAGCCAGTGGCCGAGAGCAAGCTAACAGTCTAAGGGTTGATCATTCTATGCAATGTAATAGATCTATACCATCTATATAATAATAGAAGAGTAACAGTGGACAGTATGTGGTCTCCACATCTATGATACCCCATCTGTGGTCCTGCCAGTCATTTATTTATTACCCAGTGCGCAGAATGAGACTGCTGGTTCAGTCACTCTTCTCTGTCCTCTGTTCCATGTCCAAGGTGCAGTGTCAGAACTTCCCGTCTATCACAGAATATCTTGCTCTGAAAGTCTTGCAAAATGTATGGCCTCAGTCAACTCCAGTCCAACGCATTTGCACTCACATGAAGCATGTTAATGAATGGACTTGGCAATAAATTCCGCCTCAATCTGTCTGTTATTTTAGGTCATAAAAATAAATAGTTCACTTTATTGAAACAAGTACAGCTTCTCAAGACATGTAAGCGACTCCCACAGGTCATCAAGCATGTCAGAACCTTATTTTTCCCAAGTTAACGGATGACTATGGATTAAATTATTGAGTGCTGATGTGAGTGGTTCTACGCACGTCGTAAATCGAGCAACGTGCACGTTAAACCATCCACAGTGTCATTGTCCCCGATGCCCTGAGTCACGCTGCTCCTCTGAACACGGGTCCCAAGGACAGGATCTCATGCAGCCCTAAAATCTTAAACGTCTCTCGCTGCCTTCTGGCTCGTAAGCAGGTATTAAATGGAGAAGAGAAGGGGCTGCAGTCAGCTGAGAGTATGGTCTTTAATAATCGTATATATGTGGCTGGGCGTATCACTGCTAAGATATTATGGTGCATAGCTACACTTAAATTAACTACCATATTATAATGTAGTATAAATGAATATGCCGTTCCACCGATGCATTCTTCCTGGTAGGTCATTACTGTCTTTACTAGCCATTGTGTAATGTTAATGTTTTACTATAATTACACTGTTTTTTATTATTCTGGTTGTCAGTCCTGGGCGCCAATACTGTCTGCTGTGTATTTGTTTCTAGCCTGTAATGATGTCATACTTCATACAGTTTGAAGAAAGAGAAGGGGGTGATATCAGGTTTGCAGGTTGTCGATTGTTCTCCTGTGTGCTTAATAGCTAATTTGTTTGATATTCCTCCTCGCTCCAATAGACTGATCCTGGGAATGGAAAATGATGTGGTTGTGACTCAGTGTATAAGGCATGCAGATACAGTCAGGATTTTTGGTGAATATTCAACAATGGATGGAATGGACAATCTAAGCAATTTCAAAGGTGTGATGACAGCTGGTGGCAAACATGACGGACCCAGCATCTCTGAAACAGCCGCCATCCCGGGATCCGCACACTACAGTGTCGAGTTTACAGAGGAACGGTGCGAAAAACAAAAACGTCTAGCTGCCGAAAACAGCGGAGGAGAAAAGGGAGACCAACAGGAGGCTGCAGGCGCAAAGAGGCCGTGGAGCAAAGACCATCAGAACGTTCTCCCACGTCTCGTTGAATCCATACCATAATTTCAGCTGTTCTAGACACAAACGTTCCTTCCCGGTACTAGGCAAGTGTAGCTAATACATTTGTCCAGAGGATTATATAAAGCTTACCTTTAGAACACAGTGTACATTTATTCACTTCATTAAAACTTTATACATTTATATATTGTCTTACAACAAAATATGTGGAACTCGGGGTGAATGTCGTGCAACTGGTTTTAAGTTAGATCTTTATCCTCATTTTCAAATGCCAGGAGAAATGAATATAGCAGCTCCTGGATTTAATGTGACAGGAAGTCAATCGCTTTCACTTCTAGGGCTGGAGAATCCGCCGTATATGCATTAGCTGCCGGAGAGATGGGAAGGGCGTCGTTTAAGGAGGAGCGAGACGAGACCTGGGAAAGGGAGCGTGGAAGAGAGACTGTCGGACAGGGTCCCGGTTTCAGTCGCCATCCTTCCAGCGGGATGCCTTCAGGGGGAGAGGGAAAGCAATGAGTGGCTGTGTTTGTTTAAGGAGCTGCAAAGCTCAGCGAAACAGACCGACTGTTTGATAGGATATTTCATTTCCAATATAAGGAGAGAAATTTTAACAACGTTCTACAGGATGAACTACGGAACGCTGCTGATGGTATGACAATTAAACATTTTATATGGCTCTTTGATCACTTGTTGGTTTATTGCTGGCCTCATATGTATACGTTTTGCTCTGAGCTGCAGTATATATCCTGTTCAAAGTACTAGGTCAGACCTACTTATTTCTTCTGGGGGGACACAGATTCATTCATCTTCAACAGCCCCATTCTTGAAAGCGAGAGGTATTATCTGTACCCGAGCCAATTCATCAGTGGCGTATGCAACCTATGCATAAATCCAGGTGAGATAAGAAGGGAATGGTGCACCTACCCATCAGGAAGCGTTTGGGGGCTGTTGCACGGTGCAGGCAGCGAGATGGTGGTGGAGATGCAAACTGCTGCAGAGCGGGTCGGTGATGGCAAACTCATGTCTCCCAGAAAACATTTTGGTAGTAGCTTATAGATGCTGAAAGTAAGTACTAAACAGAGATAATGTTGCAGTTATTTGGTAAATGCAATATTAGCAGCCTCTGCAAAAGAAAACAGGAAATTAGATACGCATATTTTATAATGCCAACTAAGGTTTTCATTGAGGAGCTGGGTAATATTGCACAAGTTGTGGCATTAAGTGTCTTCAGTGGCACCGCTGGTAGCAGGGACACCATTTCAGGCACATGTATCACACAGGCTGAATAAGCACTCGGCTCCATGTCTACAGATACGGTTTGTTAAGGGCTATGAACATGACATCTAATATGTCTTGGTAAAAGTATCCAACTGCATAAAAGGAGCTACTATTTAAGTTTGAATGGCTTATTTAATTAACACAAATATGCAGATTTGGATAGACAAAAGTCATGGAGACTGTTTGATATTAAGGATGCATTGGCGCAAGATCTTCTGGGGAGTTCACAGCGGAATGCTTTGGAGGATCGGCTGTCCTCTTCGGGGGGGGGGTGGGTGACGGCTGAGCACTACCATGGGGGTTTAGGGCACGGCCCCTGGAAAAGCAGGTCAGGATAGTCAGGGACCTTAAACCCTAGAAAGCACACCTGCTAGCATCTGCTGGAGATGGCCAGCTGCTGCCCGGATGATTAAGGTCTGGGGTGGGAGGGCTGTGCTGATTCTGTAAGGTCTGGGGGGGATCTGGACCCCTTGGGGGCTGTCCCTTTTTCTCTGTGGTGAATGAAACCCCCCACCCAGACATTGTGCCATGGGGAGCGAGGTGTCTAAGGACATGACGCCACCAGCCAGCCCCGTGAAAGGGCCGGGGGGGTAGAGAGGCTCAGCGAGGCTCAGCGGGGTCAGGCTGCTCGTCTGGGCACTGATTACGCAAACGGGTGCTCCAGCAGTTACAGCATGTTCTTCTCTAGCCTCTTGACTTACACGCCAGGCCAGGCTGTCATGCCCTGCAGCATCCAGCAGAAAGCCTGAGCTCATCACACAGACGTGGCTGATGTTGAGGGCAGCAGAAACCCCTGATTGCAGCCACTCGCTTCCCCCTCTTTTCTCCGTCCTCCTGTGGTTTTCCTGACTATGCACAGTTTTCCTTCTATACATCCGTGGTGGTATTGAACGTGAAAGGCACTCCAGACAGAGCGTCGTCCTTATTGTTTTCAAAGTGATTATTAGGCGTCAGGTCGTGTTCAGAAACTTGGCGGCATACAGTGAACCTCGTCAGTTGTCTTGAGCAGTCGTGCGACAGCAAATGGTTTGTAAGCAGCTTTTAAATGCTTGTGGTGTGTTTCGGGGGGGTGTCTGCCACCCTGTACTCTGTACACAAGGACAAATGGAATATTCTCTGACGTTACCCACAAGTCCTCAGGTCCCAGGAAGGCGGTTTGCTGTGGGCAGATCTATGGCCACCACAGACTTTGATACTCAGCTTGATCCTCCACACGGGAAAATGAGAAACACTGATAACCCTCAGATTACAGAAAAAGCACCCAGTTATATTATGGACGGGTACCTTTACCGATAAGGCAACACAGCCTAGTATTTAAGCTTTACCGACATATTATTTTTTAATTAATTTGCTTATATTCCAGTCTGATAGCATATCAGAGACAACCTATTCTGTTCTGGCTGAAATGTTTTATTAAGACTTGTGCCACAGTGTGATTGAAGACCCCACATTAAAATAACAAAGAGGGCTATAGGAATCGATTTATTCTTTTCCCTGGCAAAAGTTCAGTCCGGCCGAAATGCGGCCTGCTTCTGTGGTCATTAGAGTTCTTCTGCTGGCTGGGGACAAGTACGAAAATAGCCATGACTGGGTAAGTGGAAAGCACTTGCTGACCAGACACAAAAGTTTGTTGTAAGCTGGATTTTTCTGTGCTTATTTAATCGCTGTGAGGTGTTGCACCCATAGGGCGATGCAACTGAATAAAATCAAATTCAGGTAAATTAAGTGAATGAGATGTGGGGTGTAAACAGTGAGGAGGAGGATTCTTGTTTGATTTGTGTTTTTTTTTCTATTGTATTTTTATTTCGATGTACTGTGCAGGAATGTAAATGTAACTTGGCACGAACCTACATTTCTGTATGCATCCGCACAGAAGGCTGTGTATTTGTGGGAGAGCGTGTTGCCAAATCAGGGAATTAAGCTTGCGGTAAGGTCATTGCATGATGGGTGGGGTTAACATGGAGTAAAGGCTAACCGTCCATCCATATCTGCTAAGCTTAATACTGAACAGTGGTGAGAGGAACGCAGCGAGCAGCTGAGCCGGCCATCCTGCCATGAGTCTTTGGCACCTAAATTAGAGACAATCCCAGCCGGTCCCATGAAGCTTTGCAGCACAGTGGTTTACGGGGGAATTACAACAGCCTGTCTCCTCACTGAGACCATGCATCCTGCAAATAAACACGGCGACTATACAGCGGGGAATTAATCCCGTCTTCTGTGACCCTCTGCAAGATAAGTAGCCAGAAGATGGCTGGATGGATGATGGACGGATCGGTACTTTTGCTGTTTGTTATGTATGAGTCATGCTTTTCTATGTTTACGAAAACTGGTAAACTGAGAAGCTGATAGGCAGCGTTCCTGGAATTCAGGTGAAGATTATATACCATTGTGAGACTGGTAAAGTCTAATACATCAAAAGAATACAGTTTTTTTTTTGTCAAATATCACCACGCCGTAGCCTTTCATTGAACAACATTATAAATCTACTTCCAAAAATTATGTGACAGTTATAATAGTGCAGACAGTGCATTTTGAGAGCGCTGTATGCAAACAGTGAAGTACACAGCCTGTACTGCGTCAATAAACCCTAAAGGTGATGGATACCTGTCAGAGATATAAATCTCGTTACTCCACACCTGTCCCGAAACACTATATCCCTGCAACCTATCGTATCAATTAAGCATTCTCCTTACCAGTGATTATTTTTCTTGCCAGAGACGCAAGCACAGAAAAGGTCAGTCCTGCCTGTAGCCTAGGAGAAGGATTCTCTTGTCAGAAGAGATAGAAATTATCTAGAGAAAGACCCAGTTTCTTACTTGTTAAACTTTCCCCAAATCCCTGAAGTGATATCATTTGGAATCCCTGTGATTGGAATTTCAGACTATCTGTATTCCCTTTAATTAGCAATTAAAGGCCAAAATGACAGGGTAATAAAAACTTTATCAGTTGAGCAGCTGCTCTGTTACAATACTACAATACCCCGTCTTAATTCACGTTCATCCTGTATGGCTGCAGAATTTCTTGCTGTTGCTGTGGCAATTTCAATAATGTTGTCATGGTATCCTTTTAAAATTTGCTTTTGTTCAGAAGCCCATAACCCTAACACCCTATTCAGTGTTACGTTGGTGTAAACAATAAAGCAAAAATCAAGACAGACAATTTGTGATGTTTTTAAATGTCTGGATTTTTTCTTTGCATCCAATGTCTTTTGGTGGTATCGGCTTGAGCAGAAATGTGAGCCGTTTGAGAGTGATCAGGACCGTCAAAGTCCCATGACCCCTTATGCAATCGAGCTACAATTTAATCGGAAGTGAAGATGATCTTATTTATTTGGAATGAAAAATGAGAATAGATTTGTCAGTAGGGCGGTGAGTTCCTCAGCAAAGCTCAAAGTGATTATCGGAGAATCTCATTTACACTCCACATCTACTTTGTTAGGGCCGAATTGCTCTAGTTTTGCCTCTAACTCTGTTTATTGGTGCATAAGTCAAAATTGCTCTTTATTCACTGATTCAACGTCACCCCATAAGGCCAGTTAAACACGGCCCAGTGTTAGTGCATCAAGGAAAATGCCCCTGTGATACTTTCCGAGTCCTTCAGGCGGGGTCCCTGTGTACAACAGAATAGGCGAAGAGACCCAACTTCATTATCGCATTTGAGAAGGTGGAAGCCATTTAGAACCACGTGTCCTGGGAGGTGGATGTTTGGGCCGAGTCCAAGTACCATACTGGGTCTACGGAAGCCGGTGAGGAGGGAATGCCGCAGACTAAATCTCTGCTCTAATAACAGATATGGTATCCAGTTACAGATACCCTTTAGCCGGAGGTTATTGGCAGAATATGTCAGTCAAAGTCATGGTGCACGGGTAGATGAGGGATGGGCGTCCTATAAACGCGGCAGTCAGTCTCCATTACGGGAGAAGTCCTGTATTACATTACTGGGCTATTTTCAGCTGTTTAGGAAGCCTGGGGGTATCGATCTGTTGTTAAATCCACTATAATGGGGGTGCGGCATCACTGGACGGCTTCATTCCCATCCCTGAGCATTCAAGAGTGAGAGGCAAGCGTATTACAAGGAATGATGGAAAACATTAGATGTATCTAGTAGGCGTGATTACAGGGAGAGCAAAAGATGATGTAATCCGGATATTAAGCATAATTATGGCAGTTTTTGTAGCAGCATTATCTGAGTAGCTAGTATCAGCTTTTCTTTAAACTGGTAAACCATAAGCTCACTGTTTGCTTATGTGATTCTGGGAGGCCAGTCTCAGGGTGACTGCTTATAAATGCAGGAAGTGTTGAGTCACTGCTTTGCAGGGAAAGTGTGACTGTGCGTCTCTCATATGGGAATAAATTATATGGTTATAAATAACGTCTGCATGCTGCTTTCCCGGATCGTTTTGTAATATCACGCATTGTTCTTTTTTTAGAAAAATCTATACATTGAATTTAGGGCTGTGATTTTCTGCTTGTTGACATCGTGTTTCGCTCCTGTTAAGGTTTCCCTAAGTCCCCGATAAGCTTTTAGGAGGCAGCTGTGTAAACATGAACCTGTGTAAACAGATTTCGCGACACAGTTGGATGAGAATTTAAGGGGATGTCGCTCTGTCCAAGGTGCTGAATAGCTGCCATCAAATCATGACACTGCACTGACATTCGGTCTCTTAATCGTCTCACTGCAGATTCATAGCTATCGTTTCTTCTGCAGAAGAATATTTCGTGCTTCTACCTGAGCTGTTTCCAGGACTTGTTCTGTTGATCAGTGTAAGAAAAAATATTCTACATGTAACACTGTATATTGTTTACAACACATATTCTTTATCAGAGCAACTATACCTCTACAACATGTATATTAAAGATATTTTGCTGGAGATTTATTAGCGACATTTGAAGCTTTTGTTTTATTATTGCATGTATATTTTAATTACAGTAGTTGTAACTGAAGGCACTGTGTGGGAGCAGCTTCTGCAGAACATCAGTATGTCTCTCTGCCTGAAAAGGAAACTCTTCCTGCTTTTTGCTTGCAGTGTCGTTGTTTTTCTTGTTTTATTTTGATGTACTAGAGAGGAATATAAAGAGGAGGTGGGGTACAGAATTAGCCAGCTCTGCCCCCTCCTGCTAATTCTGAACTTTTTCAGCACTTTGTGGTTTCACACGAATCTGTCTAACGATTCGAAGAAGCCAAGACGGCCATTCATAAACCGTATTCTCCAGTTTTATGGCGAACATCACTGAGAATATCTATTTGCACCTTTTTTTTTTACCATTATAGTGGCTTCTGTGAAATAGACAGGGGACTCGTTTTGACGGGGACTTCCTGAGCACTGGCTGAATTCTGACAAGAGCAGACGGTGACCTTTATCAGCTTCTGAAATTCCAAAACGCTTCCTGAGTGGTGTACGGGATACCTTCAGTGAAGGCACCTTGATGATTCCCTGAACCACCTCCAGTTGCTGATGGTAAAATAACCCAGCAGTTATTAGTCATGCTCCATATGAATAATAATAGATTACAAAAAAAAACAAATAGGAAAAATTAACCGCTATCAGGTGACAGTGCTCCCACAAATGCATTATTCGCAGTTTAAAAATAAAATCGGACTATATGTGTTCTCTTTATACTGAGCCAAACTTGGCAAGGATGAGCATTTAGCAAAGAGCAATGACTGTGGACCATTAGTGCCTGGCATCCTGCTTCCGAGCTGATGGCTTTCAAAAGCGTTTGCTTAATCACTTGGATCTGGCTGCAGTGTCATAGTCCAAAGTCTATTTGGGCAGATTTTACATCTGCTGCTACAGACCGTTATTGCGTACATCAGCAGGAGTTCATCTGCGATCACTGAGAGGGTGGTAATGGGACCTAAATGGACTGGGAGGGAAATGCATTTGGTTTGACAATTACAGGTAGGGCAATTTAATGTGTAAGTGTTTTAATTTTGAGGAAATGGAATGTTAACCTTTAAGCAGTGTTCAGTGTTTTAAAACAGGAGTGAGTCACAGAGCTTCATCTGCAAAGCAGAACTGTAATCCGTGCTAGCTGTCCCTTCTGTTTTCTATTACAGTTACCTGGTCAACAACCCCAGCATTTAACAGAAGGGGCTGCAACCATTAGGTATTTGCAATGTGTGGAATTGCAATTCAAAGTGTATTTATCTTATCATGTGTAGTTGGCAGTATTTCATACGCTGTAGCAGATTACTCATCTGTGAAAGGCTGTGAATATTTTTGCTTTGCTGATACAGTATATTTACAGTGCCAGTCAAACGTTCAAACACACTGACTGAAAATCACCAGCTGAAAATCATACCAACCCTAAGCTCACCTTGAGGTTGTGTAAGTAATGTATTATCTTGTGAACAAGGAAAGAGATGGAGCGCCGTGACAGATGACCTGGCCCCCACAATCCCCCCCCCCCCAACCTAAACTCTATGGAACTGGTTCGGAATGAGTTAGATCAAAGAGTAAGAGCAAGGTAGTCAACGTGTGCTCAGAACTTGTGGAAACTCCTTCAGTACTACTGGAGAACCATTCCAAATGGCTATATCTCGGAGCTGGTTGAAAGAATGCCAAGGGTCTGCAGTGTTGTCATAGAAGCAAAAGGAGGCTGTTTTGAAGAGTCTGAAATTTGAGAAATTTTTGAGATGTTGAACTCTGCTCTTGGTCATTGTAATATTTCATATGTATTACTTCACTGCCTTGGGGCCTTTTACTATAAGGTGAATATCAGCTAAAATTGTATTAAAAGCAGGTGTTTCCAGACTTTTGGCTGCTACTGCATATGACAGAGGGTGTGATTTTGGACACACATCTAAAAAGCAGGCAGCGGGATTTATAATTATTCACTGGAGTTTTGTAAACAAAACCAAGTATGCATATAGTTTCAAAACTAATGGAGAAGAGACTCACATCATTGCATCAGACAGGAGAAGACGACGAGAGCCATGAATGTGAATAGATGGGCAGCCCAAGCACTGTCTGCTTCTGCAGGGCTGCTAACGGTGATGCTTGGGGCTACTGGCTCTGCTCCACGGCACGTTGCTGGGTTGCACACGGCTTAATTGCACAATGTCAAGTCGGGTAACCCAAGTCGGCCTTTAGCTCAGGCAGCGACAAGGCTCCAGGTGACACTGGGATGCCCCCTCCCGGGGGCCGCACGTAGGAGGGCCAAACTGCACAGGGTTTCCCATGTGAAATCCCACGGGCAGACTCTATGGTGACTCCAAATCCAAACACGAATGCTCACGCCCCACCAAAGACATTGTTCAGTCTAGCTAAATGTTCAATTTCATGAGATATTTTTTGCCATTAATCACTGAAAAAGAAAAACCAATTTCCATTTCATTAATTAAAATGTGACATAGATAACTGCAAGTGACATCTAGATGGCTAGTTTTGAAAATGTAGACATATTTAATAGAAATATGTTGTGGTATAGTTGTTTCTTTGTGGGTTTAAAATGAATGTCTGTTTCATTTTTCTTGAATTTATGAGCTTATCAGTAAGTTTTGTCTTAGTTTAGTTTGACTAGAGTGCTTGTTTTTGTTCTGGTGCGACGTTGCATTATAGGTGATGGATGATTTTATTTTTCTTCTCTTTTCTCACTTTTCACCAGTGTACAGATGTTGTATTTGTACTTCTGACAATAGTCTTACATATTTTTTACCAAGTCATTTTCATCACATGCGGAGTCTTAATACACATCTGTTGGGTTGATTTCACTATCAAAGTGACCGGCATTGGAGGCTGGCATGGATACCTGCGGAAGGGAAGGGCCAGCGTCACAAGACACTGCACGGTATGTTTACCGCTGGTGTGAGAGTGACGCGCAGCTAAGCTGCATGTGCATCGAGTGCGGAGCGCAAGTGAGCAACCCAATCACTGTGTGGAAGTAGGACAGCGAGCGTTAGGTCACTAATGAAAATGAATTGCCATTTGCGAGGGGAAGTAATCAGGTTACGCCCGGCGCTGCCGAGGATCCCTCCCCTAGAGAAGTTTACGTGGCCCAGCTCTGCGTTAATATGAGAAGCTGCAGCGTGAGCAGAAACAGGAGCTACTGGTAATGAGCCTCACTGCGAAGGAGCGGAAAGCGGGTGATCGGTGGGAAAAACGGCCTTGATGTGACGATTGGAAAAGGGGGGGGGGGGGGGGGGGGATCAGGGGGGGGAGACTCATGGTGCAAGGGGGGAATCAGCATATGGAGGAAGGAAGCGTTACTCCATTCCCCCCCCCCCGGCTCTCACCACCAAACTCCCATGTCCTTACTCTTGATCCCCTGTGGACGATAATCCTAGCAACCGTTTCCGAGCTAAAAAGGCACATAGGAGTGATGTACAGAGATGCGGGACCTACTCACAGGGATCCACAGATGCTGCAACAACAAAGGCACAGAGAAAGCAATTAAAAATCCAGCTCTTATGAGCCGTTCAACAAGCCACAGAGTTTTTTTTTTTTTTTTTTTTATTAAGGTAGCTAAAGCCAAATGCAAAGATGAAATGTTTATTTACATCACAGTACAGTGTTTGTATGCATTTGTTGAATGAAATCTGTTAATCTACTTGGTGAATGTAATTTGCAAAGATGAGAGGATCTTTCAATCGACACAGAAGAAAGATTATCCATTAGACTTGGCCCACACAGAAAAGATTACGTTGTTTTAAAACTCTCGTGCTTAATCTTGGCTGAGCTCAGACATGATTGTGAGTTACAATGGGAATATAAACGGAATTAGATCCAAGTAAATCACTAAAATTACTTCATGTAAAGCCATTATTCCCTTGGTGGCGATGAATTGGCGAAGGTTTGGTGTGATTTATGGCCCCCCCGGTGGCAGGTCGTATAGCATCACAGCAAGGTCAGTCCTGTCCCTTCATTGTGTGTCAACAATTTCATGTGACGTACGGGGTCAGTTCATTGGTGGGCGTCGTGTCAGTCACAAATCAACAGCCGTGATAGACTGAAACACAGGCGAGTAGCTACTTCCTGTCTATGGGCTCAAAGGCTAACAATCACTTACTGTATTATAAGTCCCCGGTTCCTGGAGACTCCCAAACCGAGGAGAGATGGTGGGCAAACCATCAGAAAATTGCTCGCAGGATAATGGAATTGTGTGTGTTATAGACGCTCCATGTTTACCTTCCGTAATAAGGAGAGCGAGCGAACTTGCCTGAAATATTCCCTCCATTAGCCTATTTACTTTGTTTATATCTCACTCCCTGTCCTCCAAAGAGCAATGGCCTTCCTGAATAGCACTTCCTATTTAAAATCACAGACCTTTGCATTTTCCATTGTATAAGCCTGTCTAATGGACTTTATGCTTCCTTGTGGTTGACAATTACCTTCGGAGTCCTTCTTAAATTAGGGTCTCATCCATCCTGCTGCTCTTCAGAATTTGCTGTTCAGATACGGATATCGGAGTCAGTGTCGGACAACAGTAGACATTTATCTACTGATCCTGTGGTTAAGTAGCTAGATTCCAGAAGATTCTCGACAAAGGCTACTGCAAGATACTGGAGGCAGGGAAAGTACACTGAGCAGGAAAAAGCCATAAAAGGTTGATGTTGCTTAGATCACATTAGACACATTGGGGGGGGGGGGGGGAGAGAGTGGGTCTATGTGCCCATGATCGGAAAATCACTGGTTCAAGTCCTAGCCTCAACAGAACAGTCACCCCAGGAGTGCTGCACATTGGCTGACCCTGGGCTGCGACCCCCACACTATGGAGAGCAAGTACTTGTGCAAATGGCAGATAAAGCATTTTCAAGTAATTCAGCGTTTGTGCAACGCACTAATATTACAACAAGTTTGGCCTGAAATTCCAGCACTTACTTCATATTACTCTGAAAATTTGCATATTCATTAGTGCCGATCATCACACCTCCTCTATAGGTGACACATTCTGCCGTTTGTCATTCATGGTAAAATGACTCGGCATTGTAGCTGCGTTTGTAATTGTGATTTAGTTACTTTAGTCCCTTTTCATGTGGTGTTTCCGTTATTTTGTCCAACTCCCATATTTAATGTCCTGCTATATAGCTAAATTGGTGGAAGTGTTAAATCTAAGCTATTTAATTTGCTTCCAATAAAAGCTCCTTCCAATGCAATAAAGTTATAGAGCACGCCAGCATCCCCTGATATACAAATGCGACCATTTGCTGCTGGTGCCTGGCCGTAAAGTCCAGCACTGCACGGCAGGGGTGAGGCAGCTCCCATATTACCAGATTCTTCGGAAAAAAAGCGTCACAGACAATTGTCATTTTCATCGCAACAAAGAACCTCATCACACTCTTCCTTTGTCTCACAATCACCAATCAAAATGCCTTTTGCTAATCAGTCTGATGTCAGTCTTGATCTCCCTCTCTGGGAAGAGATGGGGCAGACAAGATGAGGAAAGGCATTCTGTATTTTTTTTATTTACATTTTTTTGACAGATCCCTGACAGCTTACATTTGGAATTTAGGATAATTAAGTGACTGTCCTCTGCTACAGCTAGAGCCATGACTGTACAGGGTTAGCTTTGTAATGGATGGAAGACCTTTGTTATTTTTCTTATGAGACACACATAACAAATAGCTGTTATAAGGTGTGTGGCAGGCAGGGGCCACGACGAGCGGCACTGGCCGTCTCATTAACAATGAGATCATGGAACGAAGATCTGCTGAGCAAGATGAAGTGCAATAATGATGTACTCCCACCACGGTAACATTAGGTCAGGATATGGGAGCGTGTTCAACATGCATGGAGTCCAACTCTTCTTCCAGCAAGATACTTATAGGATTTAACAGGGAGATTTCGTATTTAATATTTCCATGGCTGCTTCTCATGCTGTTTGCTGTGGGAAGTGACTTCTCTTCAAAGAAGAGAAGTGCATGATTTCAGTAACGAGAGGAACAGGGACCCTGGTGCCTGTGGTACATCTCCAGAGCTGATGTCCAAGTTGTTTCCCTGAGCATTTCAATTGTGACGAGGCCAGAACGGCTGAACTGTCCTTTGTTAAGCTCACCTTAAACTCCCATTTCCAAAAAACCCCAGACCTGTTGCCCCAACCCTGTGTTACATGGAATACAGTACTGTATAAACTTCTATAACTGACTAAAAGCTGAGGAATGAAACTGTGAATGTTTTGCATATGATGCTTTTTAAAAAATAATGTCATCTGTGCATCATGGCCTCGTCAGAATGCGCTCGGACCTTGAAATCTTGTGCGTATCACGTCTTGCTTGTTTAATAACATTGAATCTTGTCATTTGTGTCACGGCAATTTGTCAGCCATTCCTTTGATTACCAGCTACAATCAGTCTGATTAACAGCAGCATATTAAAGACGGAGAACATGACATTGCATTGACTAAGGACAATAAAATCAAGCCTTACATGGTAACTGTCAAAAGGCTATTAATGTTTTATATACTGAAGCTGAAATTCAGACACTACAAGCTGAAATACAAGAACCTTGTGCTTTGGTTCAGGAAATTCTAGGTGTGGCTTGATGGGCTGAGTGGATGATCCACACACCCCCAAGTGTAAGGAATGACATGTACACTTTTCCTGGTGCCTTTGCTGTAAGTGCGTCCATCAGATCTTTACTCTGGTTCTAGGAGGGCTTGAGTTGAAGTAACTGGCAAAAAATAACTAAATAACTAGTACGTGTTACTATAAATAACTAGTGTTACTACTATAGTAGGATGAGCAATAATGCACTTTTGCTGGAGTTCAACAAACTCCACAAATAACATTGCGAGTGAACCTCATATGTGGTGCTGAAGGGATTCTTAATAAACTGTTGTTGCCTGGGCTTGTTTGAGCTCAAAGATGGTCTGTATTGCCCATTTCCGGTTCCACAATATTTACTCCATCCTCTTAGAAGTCACTAAAACTTAGGTGCAACTGATAACGAGGCTGATTACTGACCATATTTTCTGTGTTATTGCAGCATTTTTTCCCTTTTTAATTTTGCAGGCCTTAGACCATTCTTAAAAAGATCAGGTTATGAAAAGATCAGGAGCTCGGGATCTTAATGCATGATGTGGTATTTCGTTGTGACGTGTAGTTAGCACCAGATGCCCGTGTAATTAACTTAAAATGAATGAGATTTATGGATTCCACAGAAGTGACAGGACGCGCCGCTCATATTCGTACTGAAAAATGTTGCCCGAAGCACATCGAATTGTGATGCGAAAGTTAAGAGAGCTGTTTAAGGGCATCAGTCCGTCAATGCAGCAGAGTTATCAAGATGAGTGCTGTTTTATTATGGCCCATTGTTATGCAGATTGAAAATTCCTCATGGGACTTCAAGGCAGTCTGTATGTCCTGAAGATTCTAAAGCAATCGTCGCAGAATGGCTCAGCGACTCGAACCCTTTGTTTGGGGGGTGGGGGTGTCAGTTTGAATAGCAGCAGCAGCAGGGCCCCCCCCCCACTTTGACATGTGAGACAGCCACGTTCTTTCTAGATTTTTCTCTGTCTTCCTGTTGTCTTTGCCTAGCAAAATATCACCAGCTATAATCCGTCTTGTAATTTAGAAGTTGTATTACTTAAAGTCTCTTCTTTAAAATCTTTGCTACATATGATTCGCTAATGTCGTTCCAGGGAATCTTTGTACTGAGCAGGGAAAATCGTTGACGTGCATCTCCAGCAGCACCATTTATAAACCTCCAAGCCCAACCTTTGTCTGTTGACTTAGACAAATGGGCCTGTGCAAAGCGTCACTGTAATTATTCTTTGGTTACATTTTGGACAATGCAGAGATCATGTTGGTAACATTCATGATGACGTAATATTTCCTGAGAGGTTTTATTACTTTTATTAATCCTCCCTCATGCTGCACGCCCCCCCCCAAACTACTCACAGCACCATAGGACAATGAACCAAGACAGTGCTAAAGAAAAATTGTTATTAAGATGTGTTTTTCTAACATCTCTCTGTTCTTTATTTGATAACAATTGATTTAATCATTTGTTTAATTTCCCCCGATCAATACGAAGGGGAAGCCACTCAGAGGTATCGACTAGGCAGAGCACGAGATTATCGCACAATTGAAGTATTCTTTGATTTTGTGCCAATCTGTAAGATTAGGCATCCAGAATAACGGTGTCGGTGTACCTTTGATGCGAACTGGTACTTGTTTTGCTCAATTTTGAGTAGCAAGTGAACTAATATAATTGAATTCTTATAAAATAAAAACAGATGCTGTTCTGTGTTGTATATTCAATGAATCCTATCAAACATTATACTTTTACCAAACTAAAGTAGTGTTTTGTGAAACGCTTCAGTATAAATATTTCTGAAGTGAGAACATGCAGTAAATTGCTGGCATAATCACAGGTGCCCAGGCCGTCCTTTGCGGAGTTCAGAGTACGGATGTACTTCTTATATTCGCTGCTCTTTCTCCATTCCGTAATATCATTCTTGTACCGTATATAAGCGATTTTACCAAATATTGTGCAGCATTATCAACTAAAGACTGCATTTTTGGCTCTGTCTCCAGCTACCACATAAATTAACAAATAAAAATAAAGACATCTGCTATTATCTCCCACATATTCCATCATCACCAGAACATTGAAAACTTACTACAGAAAGTAAGGTGCCTCTCACCACCACTGTTCAAGATGTAATTAGTGTTCAGTGCTGCTTCCAGCTTCATCTCAGGGCTAAACTATCGCTAAAGGTCAGACCTGCTGGTGGTCGGCAGTAGTCAGGCTCATTGGCCTTTTAAGTTCAGGCCATTGCCGTCATTGGTGTTCCAGAAACTCTTAGAATTGTCCTTTATCCTTTCAATTTGACACAATTGTGGCACCTGCCTTTGTCAAAGGAATGAGTGTATGATATTCAACAGACAGACTGTCATATATATGTTTTTATGTATATTTATATACACACTCGGTGGCTGGACAATGAAGCCAAAGCACCTTGTTTTAGACGCCAATAATTTATTAGTATGGTGTCGGACCTCCTTTTGCGGCCAATACAGCATCAGCTGGTCTTGGGAATGACAGACACAGGTCCTGCACGGTGGTCAGAGGGATTTTGAGCCATTCCTCTTGCAGATCAGTGGCCAGGTCACTACATGATGTTGGTGGAGGAAAACATTTCCTGATTTGCTCCTCCGAAACACTCCAAAGTGGCTCAGTAATATTCAGATCAGGTGACTGTACAGGCCATGGGAGATGTTCAGCTTCACTTTCATGTTCATCAGTCCACTCTGCGACCAGTCTTGCTTTATGTATTTTTGCATTATAATCCGTATATGTGGCACCATAGGGTACGATCTTTGAACCACTGGGTGAACATGGTCCTCCAGAATGGTTTGGTAGTCCTTGGCAGTGGTGCCCTATCTAGAACAAGTAGTGGGCTTAGGGAATGCCATGACTTTGCAGCCCAAACCGTCACTGATCCACCCCCATGCTGCACTCTGGGTACGCAGCAGCCCAGGCGGTAAGCCGCTTTGGGGCGTCTCCACACCGGAACTCAGACAGTGAAGGTGGGCTCACCAGAGAACACAGGATTTCAACTCCTGGCTCCACTGAAACCGACATTTGGCACTGGTACCAGTGACCAAATATTTAGCTACAGCAGCCCGACCATGAATATTGACCCTGTCTAGCTCCTGCCAAACAGTTTTGGTGGAAACAGGAGAGTCGAGGTGCACATTTAATTTTGCAGTGAGATGGGCAGCTGTGGTTTGATGTTTTTTGTATACAATCCGGATGAGTAACTGGATATCCCTTCCTGACAGCTTGTTGGATGTGGTCTATCCTTTGTGGTGGTATGCAAATATTACCCTGGATACTGTAGCTCTTGATACACCAGAAAGAATTGCTGTCCTGGCCACAGATGCACCAGCGAGATGCACACCTACAATTTGTCCTCTTTTGAACTCTGGTATTTCTCCCAATTTGTCGTGTGGATTTGCAATATTTTATGTACAGCTGTGCTACTGCTCTGCTAATTCAACCTTCACACTCTGCTCTTACTGATTGAATGCGCAATCAGTGAAGATTGGCCACAAGGCCACGTATATATAAGCGTGAAACCTCATACTATTTTGGCCAGTGTTTCAGTTTCATTGTGCAACCCTTGTACACACACACACACACATACACACACACAGGTTTGTAATGTGGGGACTCCCCATACATTTCTGTGGGGAATACTCTAATCCCAACATGACAACCTTAACCCCTTCCCAGTCCTAACCTTAACCATGAGTAACCTAATTAAGTATGAGACTTTTTGCTTTTTTAGTTTTTTGATTGCATTCACAGATCTTTGTGGGGACCTGAAAATGGTCCCCATGGTGTCAAAATAACAGGTTTTATCACATTGAAGGACATTTGGACAATGTAATATTAACCTAATCTGCATGCACACACACCAAAGACAGACAGACAGAAAGACAGATAGATAGATAGATAGATAGATAGATAGATAGATAGATTGATTGATTGATTGATTGATTGATTGATGGATGGATGGATTTGCTAGTGTGAGTATTGAGACACACAGGATACCCATCTGGATTCTGCTTTGAGTCCATTCTATGTCATTCCTCTGGGGCCCTGATATTTCCCTAATACCCACGAGTACATATGACATACCCAGGTTTGAAAGCCTTACATCGAGCCTCCCTCATCCTCACTTTCTACTGATCTTCCATTCTGATTTTACCTAGAAAGTGCAGCACCTAACTAATTTTACTTTATTAATGGCCAATAAGGTGCAGCTACTGGCATTTGCTTTCCCTTAAATCAGGTCTTGATCTGGATTTTGTGGGCCAGTGTGGAAACGCTAAGAGCCACAACTGCAATACAGATTAGGTAAATCACATGACACCGGCCACATTTGATTCACGACCCCTCTATCCTTTGATCTACTGCCCGTCGAGTAAGAATCCTCAAATAACTGTCACCGCAAATGATGGGTCCTTGACAACGTGCCACTGACCCGGAGCAGGATGGGGCTGACTTGAGTTGCTTTAATTCGAGTGTGAGCGGCGCCTCTGTGCCCAGAGAACCGAGACGTCCTTTGGGGCGGGCTGGCTTCCGAAGCGCCTTGTTATTGCATTTTATCCCCACTGTGTCGAGAGGCTTGCTCAGCTGTCCTCAGAGGAACCAATTTCAGTCTTACTCCCTATTATGGAGCATTACTGTCTGCTCTGCTGTTAGTGTCAACAAGGAGAAGGAGAAAGAGAAAGAGTGCGTTTTCTCTTTGCAGCCTCAGAATACAGTTCAGATGTACAGTAGAGCAAATCCCCCAAAACAGCAGAAAACGCAGCCCTGATGAAAGGTCAGCACTGCATCTTATGCGTCCCATGCACATGGTGGGATATGTTATGATACTTCCGGCAGTGCCCTAAGGAGCAGTGGCTCGCTGCGCTCCAGGGAATACAGTGGTATTAAACTGCACATTGCTTACTTGTTGTTTAGAGTTTGTATTTACCATTTTTTATATCTGTGTATTTTATGTGCCTTTTGAGTAAACTGGAGCCACTTTGGTTTGTCTCACTGCATGTTAGATGACACTAAAATGGCACGACACACAGGTGGCACTGCAATCACAGTGACTTACAGGGAATCCAGAAAGTCCAGTGTTCGTGCAGATTTTACCGTAAGAATGCACAGGTCTGCTCTCCCACTTTGTGCTTCAGCAGACGGGCCCCATGGCTTTTTCCAGCTCACCGGCCTAACATTTGTAACACACTGGATCAGTATGCAGAAACGCTTTATAATGGTTTTGTTTGCACTGTGCCTGCCAGATCTCCTTCTGCAAATAGTTTCACATCAGCCTCTAGAGGCTTGAACCCTTTGGACACTGAGGCCCATGGTTAGTTATCCCACAGTTGTATGAAATAGATTTCTCAGCCTGCAAAAGTGCAAGCCGTTTAATGTGGGCACATCCCAGGACGCTTTCTGACAAATATCCCCCAAGCCTTTGTTGACAGAGGGATTTAAAACAGCCCCAAAGCTTATCGCCATAGCACTGCCTGTCCCAGAGGTCTGGAAAGCATTCCTGTCAGGCAAACAGCATTCTCTCCATTCCACATTAATCAGACCTCCAAATACTCACCCACTTTGGCAGCAGAAACTGGTGAGCTGGGTAGCAACATTTCTTCTGTCGAGTGTAAATCTCTGTTGACTTTTATATTAAGCTTGGAGGCAGTCTGAGGTGAAAAGTAGAAATCTTTTAAATCTGACTGCTGTGGAATTATACCGAACAGCAATACAGAGAGTCTGATAACCAGTTGAATTTAACTGTACAGCATATGGCATGGACACTTAATAACTGGCAGTAATATCATTTATTATAGTTATTGAAGCAGGGTACCAGAAGTAATAACAGTTTATTTCCATACATAAATATTTTCATGATATTGCATGATTTCTTTACTTTAAATCGCTGGATTGTGGCTATTCCTGAACGCGGCTCTTGGGTGCTCATCAGTTCTTGCTTTAAACCAGGTCTTTTTTTTATTGGAAACTGAGGATGATAAAAATATTCACACTTCTCTGCTCTCTAAGTGGCTCAGTGCCCCTTGTGGAAAGCCTGCTAAAAGGATGTGTGCCAGGAGACACTCTCGTGAGCCGTGCTGTGCGTCATAAACTCCCAGCCGTCTGTACGGGCGGTCCCGCTGCAGCCGGAGCGAGCCCAGCTGGTTCCGTTTCTCTGGGCTGCATCTGGATCGATCGGAGAGAGGCGTTGGACACCCGTCATGCTGCGACAGAGGCCCAGGTGTGGCGGGAGAAAGCTTGACAGATTCGGGAGGCAGCTCAGGTGACGTTTCGACTCCCATTAGACAGCTGAACTTCGTAGCTTGGCGGGATCGCTCCCGGCGCCCGTCTCCGCAGGACTCATTAGCTCTGCCTCGCGTAAACTTAACAAAGGGGAGCAGCCTGCTAAGAGAATCTAAAGCTTTTCTCTAAAAGGCGGAGGGGACACTCAGCAGAGGTGTGTAACACCGCAGGCTTAGCCTGTGTGGCTCAGTGTGCAAAGCCCTGAGTCAGACCGTGGGAAAGAAGGTGCTATTAGTTTTAAGTGAAGTGCATAAGCCAGACAGCAGTGGAATAATAGAAACAAGTTTCAAGAGTGGCCGAGGCCAAACGGCTGAGGACATTTATGGGCCTCGCTCAAGAGCCCAATGGTGAAATTGCTCTGCCGACAATTAGCATCAGTTTCATTAATATAGTAGAACAATCCTGTGGTATGTTCATCTGGCATGTCCTATACGTCCTTCTCAGGTGAATTTCTCACAGTAAACTACTGCTTATAGTACAACTTGAGTCATCTGTTTGAATCCAGGGGGGTGTATCACGAAAGAGGATATCTCAGTCAGATGGGTTAACTTAAGCTAGAAGTCTTGATTGTCCAATAGGAGTTTAGGTAAGTAGCATTCCTATTGGACAATCATGACTTTTAGCTTAAGTTAACCCAGCTAACTGTGAAATCCTGCTTCGTGGAACACCCTGCTGGTCTTTGTATGGGAAGTTGGAGATTATATGTGTTTTTTTCTCAGTACTTCAGACTTTGGGTGAGAACATCTATGATGTTTCCTTTCAAATTTGTCTGAGGCTTTGGGGCAGTGGCATGCAGGCCTACAGTATGTAATGCCAGGCTGTATTAGCTTGCGTGGTTCCATTCTGTTCTGTTATCAGCAATCAAAAGCAACAGCATTACATTGCTCTAGGCTGGAAACCCAGTTATTTCATTAAATTATTTTCATACCAGCTCAGATACATTAAAATTTAATCACTAAATTATCAGCCAGTAAGCATTTTGTTCGTCACACGCATGGTTTGACTTGGTTATTAAATTGCCCATTATAAGTCAAGAAATAAATTTGTATTGATGTTCTGAACGTTTAAACATGAATTATTGTGCAACAGTTTGGTGCAATTAAAGAAAGCAGTGAAAAATGCACCATATTTATTGGTGCATTAAGTTCCTGCACAATAATGAACTTTCAAATAACAGGAATTGAAATGAATGTGTACAGTGGTGCTGTAGTGATTCAGTACGTGAGCATCTCCCCTCGCGGGACGGGGGCTTGGCTCTCGGTCTTTGAAGTACGCATGTCTGCCTGGGTTATAATCTCACACTCCAGATTACTGGGTTAGGTAAAGTCTTTGACTGTAGACCTTGTGATGGGATGGCGCCCCCTTCAGGGCATTCCCCGCCTGTGTGCTCTGGGGTCAGTCATGGCGCTGTGCTGGGTAAGGGATATGGAAGATGGATGGATGGCTCAGTGTGTACGAGAGCTTCCTATCCCAGACCCTGCAGTGGCCTAGACTTTCTCAACCCTTTCAGCAAAGACGCTTCCTCCGCAAACTTTTACCCTGATCTGGAGCTGGAACCTTGAGCTGCTGCCGACTGCCAGTCCAGTATACTTACTTTAAATAAACTTGGCTGACTTCGTTTGAATGCGGACGCAGGTGGCTGTTTTGGTCTATTAGGTCCAATAACCTCAGCTGAGATCCTCCCCTGAGGCTCGTCTTAGACGTTTGCCACATGATCAGAGGAGACAGCTGAATGCAAACCAGAAAAAGAAATCTGTGTGTAAACATCCAAGATTAACTTGTTCAGAATGCTGGACTAATGTAACATGTTTGCTAGCTATATGTGCTGTGGGTGTCCAATCCCATATTATTCCGCTGTAGCATTAAGTTTCGTAGCATTGCATTGTATAGACTGTGCTTACATTTACTTAAGGATTTTTCATAATATCATGCTTAAATGATGTTCAATAAGAACAACTGATACCAGTGGTAGAACTTTATATATTAGATACTTAGAAATTAGATGATTCCTTTAAATTCCATTGGGGTAATTGAGTTAAATTAAGAGGCAATGAGCTTTTAATGTGAATCTGATTTTTTAAATAGCCCTGTAGAAGTCAATTACACTGGCCCCTTCTCATGAGGAGGTTTACATTGCGAAGTAAATCACTAAATCTCCTCTGGGGAACCTCCGCTGCAGTCACCAGCAACAACTGAAATAAACAAGCAGAATTAACCTTTTGTGGTAGTCCTGCCTTTACTGCCTGATTGTGGCCTGTATTGTAATGCATCCAAATCACTGAGCTGTGGCCTGTGTACTTTCACCCATCCATGATGTTTGTTGCCTCTTATGAATTTTTTTAATGGATATTGCTGTGTTTCAGCCTAGTGGGGGTTTTACTTGCACAAAATAGTTCTGAGGGCAGAACAAAAAATGATTGGTTCATAGAGATAGCGAATCAGATTGTAGAGAAGGTGGATCCAAGCAACTAGAGGAGGCAGGATCAAGACATCTGATTGGTTGGTCCCGCCTCCTCTAGTTGCTTGGAGCCACCTCCTTTACAATCTGCTTGGTTATCTCTCTGAACCAATCATTCTTCTTTCTGCCCTCAGAACATTTTTTAAAACTCCCGTGAGCATTTTTTGGATGGGGAAAAAGTAGTAGCAATTATGAGATTCTGTTTTTAATTTTAAGTTTCCTTTCTTAGAGGGAAGACAACTGAACAAATGAACAAATTGTCCTGACACGAGTCATTGTTGATTTCACTGTTGTAGGGGAAAGACTCTAGAGCGACAGATAAGGGCGTTGCCATGGTGCTGAAGGAGATACCAAGTAAAGCGTCTTCAGAAGGAAAACCCCTCCTCACAGTGACAACCAAGGTGGGCAGAACCATTGCAGAGACCCAGCAGAAAGTAATTCCATGTTTGATAGCTAAAAAAACAATAACATGATCAGTAAGATTTTCAAAAACCATTTTCAAAACTCTATTATAGCATATAAATGAATCACACATTCTAAAAGCTACTATTTCAGTTTAATCAAAACACCTAAATGTGTTTTAAACTGTCTGATGTGGATATAAATTTTTCTCAGTAATATACAGAGGAAACGCCTCTCGGTGACTCCGGAACATTCCAGAGTTTGTTGCTGGTAGAGCTAAAGCAGGTTAAGTTAGGCACTGGGTGATATGTCATGGCATCTTCCCTCTCCTTTGAAATCATTGCACACATCAACATGTAGTTAATATCTCTTATTTGCCAAACACACTGTAGCTTACAGCCATCTCTGATAATGCTTTGGCCTTTTCCTTATTCATTTTAATAAAAGCTCTCCTGGCGTGTTGATTTGTGATGTAATTTCTTGTACTGTAGCATAATTACGCATTGGACAAACAGGTAAAATTGTTTGACACCTTTCTGTGCGAAAGCCTTGAATAAATCAATTACATCCATCCTCTTTATTGCAGTATACTCTACTTTGCTGTTAAACTGCCTCATTTTTGAGGATGATGTGTTTTTCATTAATTTCTGCACAGTTCTATACGTTATGTAATGTAGTACAATTATACATTTTTTGAATGTTAAAAGCTGCTTTATTGTTATTCCCTGCCTTTGTTACCTACACCTTTTCTCCTCCACGTTGCGCCATGACTTGTGTGGCCCTCTCTGACTGAGCTGCTTCTGCAGCTTCCGCCTCTCTTCCCTGGAAGCCCATCAGTGAAGGTTCCCTTCTTAGTTCAGCCAGCTTCCCCCCTATCCGGTGACTCTTTGCTCCTCATTTAGGTCTTTATTTTGCTTTCAGTGCCTGTTTTGTGTCCCGCGCCCGGCTCCCCCCCCCCCCCTCCCTTTCTTCCTTCCCCCCCCAGCCTTGAGGCCCACCGTCCTACTCTGCTTTGCGTGG
>JAOYFF010000034.1:2893642-2913242 GCA_025773925.1 Cryptomyrus ogoouensis
GTGTGTGTGTGTGTGGGTGTGTGTGTGTGTGTGTGTGAGTGTGTGTGTGTGTGTGTGTGTGTGTGAGTGTGTGTGTGTGTGAGTATGTGTGTGTGAGTGTGTGTGTCAGTGTGTGAGTGTGTGTCAGTGTGTGTGTGTGTGAGTGTGTGTGAGTGTGTGTGTGTGTGTGAGTGTGTGTCAGTGTGTGTGTGTGTGTGTGTGTGTGTGTGTGTGTGTCAGTGTGTGTGTGTGTCAGTGAGTGTGTGAGTGTGTGTCCCCTGTAAGGGGTTGGTGCCCCATCCTCCATCGTTCCCTGCCTTGCACCCATAGACTCCAGACCCCCCCACGACCCTGAATAGAACAAGCATTTTCAGGAAATGGATGTCATCTGCAGGAAGATATGTCACACAAAATACTTATACATAAGGCAGCTGCAGATTTTAAATGTGTTCTAAATTTTGGTGTGTCGCAAATTTTATATTCTGGCATTATGAAAAAAAAGTGCAGTTTCTTCAAAAAATGCTGTTTCTGATTTTGACATAAATTTCCAGAGCAAAGAATTATTACGAAATCTGCAAATCATTCATTATATCTCAGACTATATTTGCCAATAGTGTGTCACATGCTTGTTTGTTCATGCCTGGGTTATGATTTAGGTTTTGAAAAGAAAAAATTTTAGCAGTAATCTGGCAGGTTATATGTACAACCAAATAATCTGAACTAGATTAGCTTGAATAGATAATAAGATGCTATGAATGCTGAAGCTGCCTTGGCAAATTTTGAATGTTATAGACCTCAGATTTACTCTTAATTTTAGCATGTGGGCGAGTGTGTCTGTTTTGGCCCATGAGTTGACTTATGCTACCCACACATTACATATTTATAAGTAATTGCACACATCTTGGTCAGACTTTGGCAGGGGGATCTTATTTGCAGAAGCATCTTAATTGTAAGATCAACTCAGGAACAAGAACAAGGGTTCTGAAAAATGCACCAAGTAGATATTATCTATCTGATTTCTCTTTGTTAATCCAGGGTTGCCAACTCTCACACATCTGGCGTAACACTCACACTTTCAGACTCTGACACTCACGCAAGAAATCTTACGACAAATCTATATTATTCCATTATAAACCTATCATTAGTTACATCTTAGGCAATGGAGCAATTTTCAAACCCCACAGACTATTTACAAGGTAATGAACATACGTGAAAATGCGTGGGCATGTGTGTGCAGACTGGTCTCGAATCACAAATCTCACTCCAGCTAGCTGACTAAAGTTGGCAGCCCTGTAATCATAACCACACAAGCCACCGCAGTGCTAAGCTTTGAAAAGCAGAATTTCAATTTGTTGCAGTCAAATTCAGTTTTCATTTATTTTATTTTATTTATTGACTTGTAATAGAGTGAAAAATTAATGGAAAATATCTCTTACAATATATATCACTTACAATGCAGCTATCAAGGCGGACATCAGTTAGGGATTAGCTGTTAGCCTTGAAGTACAAACCTCGGCCACCTGTCCGACACCTGTTTTAAATAATAGAGAAAAAAGCGTACACAGCATTTTCAAAGCAGCGATTTTTATGCCGTACACCTCTATGATTTATTTGGCTTTTGTTGATTCTGTCTCCCCTATTCAAAGAGAAATATGAAACATGCTAATTTGCAGCGCGTGATCTGGAAAGTGCAGCCGTATTTCCAAAGCATACAGTCCTGCAGTTTAAATTACATCAATTAGCTCTAAGGAAATATAATATTGCCACAAGTGCCGAGCCTCTGGAATTTATTTGCTAATTTGGACGTAATGCTTTAATGCAGAGGCTTATGATGATGAAACTTGTCTAAAACTAATGTTTGCTTGCAGAGCAGTAAGAGATAATATTTTGCTAAAAATAAATTAGAATATGATAGAAATGTAATAAAAAAAGAATAGATGATGGTTAAACAGACACTATCCTAGCCAGTTTGGGGGATAAGTTCCCCTTTTAACATTAAATCCTTAATGTCTGTGTTTTTGTGCGCATTTAAAGGGGCGGCACCACTGACCTTCAGTACAGGTCATGTGGTCAGTTATCACATGGTTACACTGATGATGTTTAAATATGGTTGTTCAAACAGTTATGCATCCACATGGTTGTGGTTCGCTTCAGAATGCAAGGCCAAATTTGGCAGCATTTGGAAAAATTGAAGTGTATTTCCTTGTAATACTAAAAGGCTTTACTCAAAATCTGCGAATATTCCTACAGTCGTTTGATTTCTTGTGTCTAGTCCTGTCCTCAACCTTGGACTTGCTGGACCTCAGTGATCCCAACGAGAGGAAAAACTGCAACGAGAGGAAGAATCTAATGGCTATGAGCGGAGACGGCCCCAAGAGCGCCCCCCACAGGAAGAGACCCGATGAGACGGAGCTGATCCAGGTGGACGTAGAACAAAGTGCCACTTGCTGCCAGTCACCTGAGAGGATGGCGCTGGACTCAGGTGCTCAGTCGCAAATGGTGCAATCAAAAATCACTCAGTCAACAAAGGAATAACTCAGTGACAGTTACAGTCCACAGAAGTTTTGGATTTACTTTCTATGGACTTTTGATTAGGAGAAATGGTTATGCTATGGGCATAGCATACCCCTATGCTGTGGGTTGGATCTTTGAATCCTTCCCGTGTGTCTCTGTGTGTGCATTTTTTAAAATTATTATTACATTGTGGGGACCAAATTTCTCCGCAACGTTATAAAAACCTGTAACTTTTAACCCTGTGAGGAAATTTTTCGGTTCCCGCAAGGATAACATGAGTTTTATAAAAATCTGTGATTGCGATCAAAAAACTAAAAAGTTTTGTATTATGTAAGTACGGGCTAGTCCACATTTTGTTCAGTTGGGATCCGATTCCGATACTGCCGATGCCCTATACAGATTACGGTACAAGAGCTCTACTTTAATATTTTAATTATATACTTTAAATATTATTGTTTTGTAACTAGTACATATAAATAATAAAAAAAAGTTTAATTAGAAAAATACATAACGTACTGTTTCACCGTTAGCATTCAGCTTGAATGTCGCAAAAATACATCTAGAGCTGTCGTGTTATTGGTTGTACAAATAAATTTAATACGAAATAGGAGCTGTCTTTCTGGAGACTGCCAAAAACTAAATAAGTAAGTATCGTAGGTGGATCGGTCACATATGGCCGATACCCGATCCGTCAAATAGATCTGGACCAGTTCCGATCGCGCACGTGCGTTTTTTGTAATCATTACATTGTGGGAACCAGATTTTCCTACAATGCCATAAAAACTTGTAACTTTTTATCTTGTGGAGACATTTTTTTCGGTCCCCACAAGGATAATCTATTTTTTTTTTCTTTTAATTGTATGCGTATGTGCCTGCACGCTTGTCTGTGTGTGTTAGGGACTGACAGATCTGAACTTCAAATAGCAGGTAATATGGGTTCACTTGAAACAGTCTATGCCAGACAAAATGGGTTGTAATAAGGAAAAAATGTAATAAGACATTATATCTCTTACAGGATAGTGATACAGCAACTCTATACTGAGGTTGTGGGTCTTATAACTTGAATGATTGTCCTTTTTCAAGGTTTTTGCAGAAGTTAATGTCCTATCATGAATCTTGCATGATGCCACTTGGACTTGAAGTTTCTGCAATAAACCAGCAACTTGATTTCCTCATGGTATGTTTCAGTCAATAATTCCTGTCCCTTGGAGAAATGGGAGGAGCTGAACCTGTACCCTGAGAGAAACAGCAGCAGGAAATGGAAACTGGAAAAAAGGCATTCATCAAAAAATTCCTCAAACGAATTCCTTTGGTGAGCAGTGCTCTCCCACACGGAATTTCACCCGCTAGGTCCTTTAGTGTTTTGTGTTCCTTTGTGATTGCAAACTCATACTGGCTTCAAGTAAAATGGCACAGGTTTGTATGTATGGAAAAGTTCAAAAACAATGAACTGCATAAATAATGATCTGTACTACAGAGTATGTGTAATTTGTCAAAAGTAACACATTGCAGTCAGAAAATGTTCACATATGGCTATGGCATACAACGTTCATTGTTCTTCATAACTACTCATGATGACTACCTGCCATTCTGTTTCAGATGATTGTATATATTTGTTAAGCATTCACACAATACTCATTCCCGTAAACTGTGTATATGCAGATCAAATTTGGATTTACAGTCCTCTTCGTTCGTATGTCTGAAAGTTCGTAAGTTGAAAGTTCGTAAGAAGAGGAGCGTCTGTATATAATAATCTCTTGAAATTTTGAGCAACCTAAACGATTTAATGAAACTATAAAGCAGAAGCGTGAACAATCTATAAAAGTCTTTAATTCCCAGGTTGAATGTACCCAGACGTAAGCCAGAATCTGCAGAGATTAAAATCTAATACCCCTGAAATCGAACATTTCTTCCTGTTCTGAAAACTCTAATTTCATGAGGGATTTTACAATTATAAAGGTGCATTTGCAACTCTGAAAATGCATGGTGTACCCTAAAGTGTAGTTACAGAAATATGGCAGGTCGTCGCTGAAAGCAATTCCACGCAAAAAGAGGAGATTCATGATTTTCATTATCTATGTGCAGGTCCTCAGAGTACAAGACTGCATCAGAGTCAGCCACAAGAAACACATTTGAAATTAACGCCAATGCTGAAGCGGAGCCTCTACATTTTTCTCAGGTAAACATTTTTCTGTCATGATCTGAATGGCCATTATTTATGATAAATAATGAAACACCCGCACTGAAAAATATCACCTCATTATTTTAAAATGCATTGAAAATCTCCAGCTTAGAAAGAGGTTTAGGTCAGTGTTTCTCAACCCGGTCCTTAGGAACCCCCAGACGGTCCATGTTTTTGTTCCCTCCCAGCTCCTTGCCAGACAGTTTTACCAGAAGCTGGGAGCAAAAACATGGATCATCTGGCAGGCAGATGGGAGGGAGCAAAAACACGAACTGTGTGTGCATCCCTGAGGACTGGATTGAGAAACACTCGTTTAGGTAAATCTAGGCCTTGTGTTCTGTTCCCCATGTACAATTGTCTTCATTTGGAGCCTATAAGTCATGTATTGAGAACCTTGAACAGAGTAAGCAACTTTATCAGAAAACCTAATTAACTGCAGTTTCCCACTTTGGGTGGGCTGCACTTGCGTCGCCATGTCAATACAGGGTTCTCAATCAAAATACCTTGAAAGGGAAGGAGTGGACTTTATTCCTTTCAAGTAGACTTTCTTTGAAGCTTGGAGAGCTTATTTTAAGGCTTCTGGCAGGCCTGACCAAGTCCATGCAGCCATCAGAGAGGCATAGGCCAGCAATGCTGCGTGATGTCGCTCCTATTTTGCTGCGTAGCAGATGTTTTTCACAAAGTAGTATTCAGAGCTTAAAATTTCCTCGAAGCTCCTCGACCTTGTAACCTTTAACCATCTGGTCAAAAGGTTTATTTTGCACTTTGCACGACTGGCTCACCCCTGTAAAGTTCACAGTATTAAGAGAAGATAGCCTTCACACTGTGGTGCAGCCTGGCTGACTGGTACTCATGACTTTCAAATCAAGAGGAAGGGTGAGAGAGCAGCTGAACTGAGATCAGTCTCCGGTTTGATGTGGGCCGCGGTCCTGCGGCCTCCTTGGTATGTCATAGCGCTGTGAAGGCAGTTGTGCCCCACTGCGCGTAAAGTGGGAAACGGCTGACCGGGCACATCTGTCTGACACCACCCAGGGCCGCTTGAGCAAGGAGCAAAGGTGGGGCAGCACGCTACTGTCCCGAAACCAGTCCTTAGAGGAGGAGTTTGAGCGAGCCAAAGCGGCAGTAGAGGTAAGCGTCCCCTTGGTCGTTAAGCCGTAATTAATGACATTAATCCACTCTGATATTCAGCAAACATTTAGACAGTCTGTAAATACAGATGGCCGTTTTAAAAAATAAGGGTTATTACCATGCTTGAGGGTATTAATGGGTACAGTGTTTCTTTCAAAGGAAATTTATTGATCGTACAATTAAAACCATAAAGAGCTTTTTGCCAAACTGTTCAGAGTATGTGCCATGGTCCAGTGTGTAATAGTCCTTCCCTCCCCAGGATTAGTCCTTCCCTCCCCAGGACATGCACCTCCCATATTTCTTGCTATACTTGATGCCCTTATTTTACTTTTTTTTTTTGCTTTAATGCTACCTGGATCTTTCAAGGAATTAATTACTCATTTTGGCTGAATTTCAGGCACTGGATGGAAATATAAATAGCACATATCTTGAATGATCTCACATGATATCGTAAACGAACGGGACTCCTTTCCGTGAGACAACAAGGGGAGGGTTAATTAGGTCAGATATATCTGTACCGAACATATCAGTTTCAGGCCCAGTTCCAGTTACAGTAATCGGACGCCACATACTGGTTTATTGCAAGGCTCTGGCCCAAAAATTACAGCTCTAGGTTCTGGAACTTATATTCGCTATGGAGCAGAGTAGCAGTATATAAAAATCTGATGTGAAATACATTTGGATACAAACTCCTTTAGAGTGTTTTTCACTGCATTTTTCTTTTCTTTCCTGTACTCATCGGAGCGCTTGGTATTTGGTACTCACGTGTTTATTGGGCTCCTGCCCAAGGAATGCAGGGCCCTGCTTGTGATGTGCATAAAGTACTGTTGCCTGAAATTTTGTCACGTCGTGACAGCACCAGCTAATTTTCACCAGTGCTTTATAACTTTCTCCACAAATCTTCGCAAGACTTTTGCATCCGTTGCTTTTTCTTGTGACCAAAACTGGAAATAGCTGAAGTTCCTTCTGTCTTCGCCGTAGAGGAAGCAGGTTGCGCAGTGTTCCAAGCTTCTTGCTGTAGCTATGATAAATCACCTTATGCTGAACTCCACTGTGCACGGAAGGTACAGGCACCAGGGTCCTGGAACCATGCTAGAGCAACATTTGAAGCTACCTGTTCAGGTCCAGGTTTGTACAAAGCCTAGATGATGCCCTGTCTCCTTTATCTTCACAGACTTCTCAAAATAACATGCTCTGTACAGTACCTTCGTCCATCTGCTTACTCCATACAGAGTTATCATAAGCCTGGAGCCCCTCCTAGGAAGTGCGTTGGTAGGGGGGTTTCTGAACGGGAGGTCAGTTCATTACAAGGTTCAGAGACATTGATTCACGTTAAGTTTTTGGACAGGGGAGATGATCTCCTGGAGTACTGGTCCTTTCACCTACCTTTTCTCCATGAGACACACTTACAGGTGAGAGCTAGTTTGGGGGGGTGGGGGGGTGGGGGTTTATAGTTCAGGGTCAGCCAGTATACAGCATCTCAGGAGCTGGGGGGGGGCTAATGGCAGCATCAGTCTGCCAGCCCCAGGATTCAAACCAGCAACCTTCCAGTCACGAGCACAGAGCCCAAAGCCACTGAGCCATGCACTGTAGCCGAAATTCCAAGGTGGCAGCATGATCTTTACAAAGGTGGTTCATCTGCCAAATGGCCTTTAAAGTGAACATGTGAGCTCAGAACTGGGAATCAAACACAACCTCGAGATGCAAGGCTACAGCTCTACCCACAGAACCAGCGTGTCTCCCCTGCCAGCTCACTAAGCATGTTTAATGTGTATTTTACAATAGTGCAACTGGTAAATCTATCAAAAACCTGCCTTTTCTCTTGGAGACTGAATATAGAGGCATTATGTAGATATCCATCCATTGATTTATTCATCCATTCATTCTAATTACCTTATGAATGGAGTTTATAATACTTGAGTAGCAAGTTTAAAATCCCAAAATGTCCATCATGTAAGAATAGTTACAGTTGCTATCCATTTAACATAGAAATATTAACAGAGGAAGATAACATAGAAATTACGTCTGAGAAAAGACGATCATTGCATTTAATTTACAGTGAAACTGAGGGCAGGGGGACGGCAGGTATCTCACTGGTTAAACTATTTGGGATTATGGAAATTATTATAAAGAAGGAAGTCATTCTATTTAAAAAGGACATGAGGGGTTATTATAAAATCCACAAGCTTACCGCAGCGGATGGGTGTTTTCTGGCACGTAGAGATAGCACAGAAGCGTTTCCAGGAAAGGCAGGACGACCTTAAGGCTGTGCCTCACATTCGAGCAGGAAAAGGCTCACCTTTTGATGCCTGAATGATCCTTATTGAGTGCTGAAAGGGGGCCACCACTCTGTCAGCACATGATTCACCACAGCAGCTGATTATTGACGTATATTAGGAAGGTGGGAGGACAATGGAAGAATTATTAATTTTTTCTAGGAAAAAAGTTAGATTAAGGAAACCGAGGGTAATTGAGCGTAAGTGGATATTTAGTCTAGAACCAAAAATTCCAAACTTGTTATTTTTTATATCTGAGCACAACACAGATGCAGTCTATTAGTTAGGTACTAATAGATTTATCAGGGACTGGAAATAAGGCAAAAACAAGACTCTAAAAGTTATTTTGTCCGTCTTCAGCTTTTCTGTTGAACATCCAAATACATTTGATACACACAAATGTACTGTCAGATATTTCAAAGAATGTTACCAATACTTTATTCTTGGACGTGCTATAAATGACTACAGTTATTCTTATTTTTCCATTAGTAACGATGCAGAGCGTGAAAAGATATGTTGAATGAATGATTGATAGCGCCCCCTGCAGGACAGACCTCTCATTCCATGAGAGCTTGCCACCAAAAAGCAGGTACGGGAAACCCTGCATTGGGGTGGTCGGGTGTATCCATGTATATATGTCGTTTTTTTAAAGATATTATTGAGAGAACGTGGAGACAAATTTTTATTTAAATACAGCGATTTAGGGGTTGACCTTTTTTTACCATGATTCAGAATATATAGAGATATAGAAATATTAGTGCTAATTTCCAAAATAATTACAGTATATCAATGTTACTATTAAAATGGCTTATTGTATTTTAATGAGATTTTTTAGAATTCAATGTACTTTTGAATGCTTTGCACCTAGATGGTGTTAAATTAGTTTAGAAATGATAGCTGAATCTGTTTTATTATGTAACTGCCTCTTTTATTTAATTAAATCAGAACTGCATGTGTTCCAATCTGTTATGCTGCTGTTAATATGCAAGAATCTACTTATAAAAACACACAGACATGGGCTGTGGTTTGACAGTGACACCAGGGAACATCTGTGAACATGCAGGTTCCCAAGAACACTGATCATTATGTGTGTGTGTGTCTGTGCGTGTGTGTGTCTGTGCGTGTGTGTGTGTGTGTGTGTGAGGAAATATCCAAGTCCCATGTTTCTGTTCAGGCTTGATTGTCACTTGCTCCTTGTAAATTACTGCTTTTCACGGCCAGACATGATCATTTGGGCAAATGATGTGTGCTACTAAACATTTATGGTGTAAATTTCTGCCCATTTTGCCAAATTTCTGATTGCTGAAGTTCGCTTCTGCTGAATACACCAGCCACAGAGTTTAGAGAAAATGTAATTAGGGCTTCAAATCAGTAGCACTTCAGTTATTTTTGTGAACAGGCATTTTTCCCTCAACTTTAGCTTATATGGTGAAAGACTGGCAGGAACAGCATCGATAGACTTTTTTGTCTTTATTAAGGAATTGCCCGTAGAATCTTGATTGATAATGTACTTATTTCCTTCTGTTATGGCTGCTGAGTAAAGCACATTGAAAATACTATCAGTGAGGTTTGTGTGAACGAGGCATGGGCACGTACTGACAGTATGTGGTACACGTCACATCTCACGTTTACACGTCAGCAGAGACTTAATGCTAGAAAGGTGTGATGGAGGCCAACCAGTGGATGAGTGATGGGAGGCTTTGGCTAGAATATGACACTGTGAATATAACACTATGAATATGACACTGTGAATGTGACACTGTGAGTAAACAGTCTTTTGTTGGAAGAGGTATGGTTAATTTCAAATGTATTTGTTTATTTTTATTGAGCAGAGAATTTTTAAGAGGCAAGTTCTTGATTAGGGGGAGGGTAAAAAAATATTTTGACCAGGTTGCAGTTTGTTAAGTTTGGTTATTGTCTGTGATAATATGGTGGACTCAAGAACAGCAAAAAGGAGGCACTGTCAGTCGTCCAGGGCAACCTGAGGGTGGCTCAGGAACGCACAGCAATCCGGCTTGCAATTCCCTGTGTGTCGCTACAACATAAAACACTTGTTCTAGTACACAAATTGGGATATCTTTGGGAATTTCCCTGTTGTAAGTTTCTTCATGTTTATTGTATCAAGTACTCTGGGACTTAGGCTTTTCTCCCAGAGTCAAAATACTGGCATCTCATACAGGGTGTCTCACGTCTCATCCCGGGCGAAAAAGATGAGTGTATGAAATGCTTGTCATGCTTCATTTTTTTTGACGTAGCAACTTAAGCTACAGTGTTGGGTTTTAGTCCCAGTTGCCATCGATCTATAGGCTTCGTCCTCCATGTGGAGCTGCGGGCCAGGGATCACTGCGGTCTGGCCCCAGAAGTCCTCATCTTGCCATCACACTGGGGAATGCTAACGCACCTCATGAAAAAGCCGGGAATTTGTTCCACCTTGCAGCTACCAATTAAGGGGCAACTTTCACCCCCAGTGTGAGAGAGCTGCTGGGCTGTAAGTCACAGGACCCCAAGTGCAAGGCAGCGACAGTGACCCTCGGGGCACCGCTGGCTAAGCAGCGCGTTATATCCAGGCAACGGCTCCGCATCTCTGACTTTCTCAGTGTGGCATTCCTCTAATCACACACGGGAAGCCCTGGCTGATTCTAAAGGAAAGGAAACAGGGACTGTGTCTGTAGGAATTGAACACAAGACATTAGTGTGGTAGCTTTCTTGTCTGGTATCAGCTCTAAATCAACATGATGGGAAATGGCAGGACACTAAGCTGGAAGACTGGAGATTTGGGCTCTACCTCAGTCGCAGTTTATCTTTCTCCACCGGCGATATGTTTAGCGAAGATTCCAGTGAGAAATGACACGTTACTTACAGTCCACCATATTGTCCTGACTGACATTGCAATGGCTTTTTAATACGCAGAGCCTCCCGATCCAGGCCTGTGCTGGGGGCAATCCTGCACCTCTATTTAAAATGAAACCCAGCAAAATAATTGTTCCCTAAAGGGGAGCAAGACATTAGATGCCTGGCAGTATAAAATGGAAGAATTTACACTGTGTGCTTCCTGAAAATGTTCTTCAAAGGGGAATAATTCTAGGATGAGCCACTAATATGTGCATGAATGCATCTCTTTAAGAAAAGACAAATTGAAACTTTAATAGCTAATGGAAATAAAAGTGGATACATTGTTCTCTCCCTTAAACAGCCATCACTGGGGAGTACCCACTGAAGCCCTGCTATATGTTACAGAAGCTAATTAAAGAACGTGCCAAAGCTCACAATGCTGCTTTCCAATGATAACATTCTAAACTCCAATATCTCCCTCCTCAGTTTTCAACGCTAATGCAAAATTTACGTCATGTTACTCTGCAGTTCATTAATCTAATGGTTTTTAGCACTGAGGTTAGCGCATTGCCTGCGATCAAACACTTACTAATTATTTTCTTCACTCAGAGCTGTAGTGAAGAAATTATGCACTGGACCACAGGCAAACCTGAAGAGAGTCGCACTAAATGATTTTCATGTGACAAGAGTGTCGCCTGCTCTTTTTCTGATCACTGTTAGAGGACTTCAGTCCATGTTTACAGGCTTTGATCTCTGTGTGTCTTTCATTATGGTGCAACTTAATTGTCTCGCAATAACAAATCAATGGTCTTTTGCACATCTACAAGCCTATCACTGCCACTCTATGCACATGTAGAGCTTAGCATCTTAAAAGCACAAGAATTATTGTACTCTATGTAGTGTAAGGTAGGTGGTGGTACACCAGAGGTGTAGGACTGGATGTTCTGTCATTTAAACGCCTGACTGCTGCCTGCCTGCCCATTCATCGGTCATTTTATTGAAAATTAATCTCAGCTGACTTTTGCTGGATTATATTATCTGGTGACTATATGTACCAGCTGGGAGGCATGGAAGGTGACTCCTGAGCAAAGAAGGTGGCTGATTGGCCTTCTGCCTGCCGTTTTGGTGCTACTGGTTTGTTACTTATTGTCCATTTCTTCATTTGACATAAGCAGTGCATGTTATTCACGATTTGTCTCATGCACAGCAATCAAAGCTTCTATGCTTTTTAACAATAACAGCTTTGCCGTGTGTTAATACGTATGACCCTCCCATCACTACTTACGAACTTTCAACTTACAAACTTTCAGATATACGAACGAAGAGGACCGTAAGTCCAAATTGTGCTCCTTGGGCTCCCGTTTCCTGTCTACAACATCAAATTTTTTTTTCTGTGCCTTAATTCCGGCTAGTACGACTTCTGGCCGCTACTCCCGCCGCGCAGCAGAGTAGCGCGCGTACTCCCAGCATCCTAGTTCTTTGTACTTGCGTATACCCTTAAAATGATGTTGAATAACGACTTACGAACATTTCAAGTTACGAACGGCCGTTCGGAACGTAACTCATTCATAAGTAGGGGAGCGTCTGTATTGTACTTTTTTTCATTCAAAATGAAAGACAATGGAACAGAACTTAGCCGGATGAAAATAAGGGCTTTGCTCATTGTAAAGTTGCATGTGTAAAATATCTGTCGGTACATTGAGAGCTCCATGAAGTGAGTATAGTTGCAGAGGGTTGGTTTTTAGAGGTTTGGGAACATGTGTATTGGATGCTCACCATTCCAGGGAGTTGCATTCCTGCCTATTCCTCAACCCCCCCATACCACTGTACAGTCAGACACGGAGTTCTGGGACAAGATGCAGGCTGAGTGGGAGGAGCTGGCTCGCAGAAACTGGCTGACGGAGAATGACCAGACCCAGATCCCTTCCAGCGTCTCGCCACACGAGAAGGTGCCTCTCTCAGCTTACTGTGACGCTCTAAACCAGGGGTTGTCAAACTTTTTGATCAAAGGTCCGCATCATTTTTTTCAGGGTTCCAGAACATCTTTCAATAACAAAACAGCATTTCATGAGCTTTAATCAATTAACAATAACATAACTTTTGATATAGACATCAACATATTTTAATAAAGGGAACTTAAAAATTGGTTTAATGTTCACTGATCGTTTTGACTGTCATGGGGGTCGGGGGGGCCGTGCTGTTATGACCAGTTATGTGTAAGTTTGATAGTTCTACATTGTATTTTTGTTATTCAAGCCATGTTAAGCCTTTTTACGTTAATCGCATTGATTAATAAGGTGCCTTACCAGCTGGATCCAACGTGTGGTTTGGTGCGAATCCAGACTGTGGTCCGGACATTGCGAACCCCTGGTCTATACAATGCATAGTGTGTGACAATACAACATCACATCTCCCATTCAGGCATACATCACCAAGCTTATCGGTGTACAGTCATTGCAGTATGTAAACCACATCTGCTGAGCTGTTACATTAAGCTGGCTTAAAGATGCTCTAAATCACAAGTTGAGTTAGGGGTTCACTGGGAATATGTCACAAGCAATGAGTATCTCATATATTACTTATAATATTTATGTTTAACAGTGGAATTAATACTGGTTAACTGTAATAGCGTTTCATGTCAGCCAATCTGAGATGTAATTGGATGGAAAACACTGCTGAACTAATCATGACTGGGGTATTTGGGTAGCACGTAGAAAAGTTAAATATTTTTAAATGATCCTGGCAACTCTTAGGCTTTGACCCAAAGTTGCATACTTTTGGCATGTTTAATTATACGCTACTGTTCCTGTTTACCAGGATTGTTGAGTTTTGTTTTGTACCAATTCCCCGTGGGTTACTAGGGCTACTATTTCCACACGGATAACCCGTACAAAGACTGGCCCAACGCGTTTGAGGATGGTGTGAAGAAGGCTCGCGAGGGGGACCTGCCCAACGCAGTGTTGCTCCTGGAGGCCGCCGTCCTGCAGGACCCACAGGACTCTGAGGTGAGTGGGGGACCCGCGCCCTGCTGAGGACACCCCCCAACCTGTCAGGCTTTCCTCAGCATGCCTCTGGGCACAGAGATTTTCACCCTAGCACAGTGTTTCTCAATCCGGTCCTCGGGGACCCACAGACAGTCCATGTTTTTGCTCCCTCCCAGCTCTCTCCCTGACCAAAATGTGGACTGTCTGGGGGTTCCTGAACACCAAGCTGAGAAACACTGTGCTGAGTCAAAACACAGCCCTAGCAAAGACCGATCTGGATTTATTTATCAATGATCTCTTTAGAATGATAAAACTAGCACTTTCTATGTTATACTCTAAAAAGATGGTTTTTCTATATTAAAGTTTACATGCACATTACAGTGACAGGGTGGCTCAGTCTGTAGCTCTTTTGCCTCACACCTCCAGGATGGGGGGGTTGGTTGAACCCCAGCTCTGCTTGGTACTGATGGCCAAATGAAGCTTCATGAACCATTTGCTGTATTTATAGACCCCAGTAGATGGTGCTCTTGGCTTGCTTTGGGGCATGATTTGAGCCTTTTTTTTGAACAGAGAGCACCATCTAGTGGGGGCAGAAAATACAGCAAATGGTTCGTGAAGCTTCATTTAGCCATTACTACTGCTTGGTATATGAGGCGTTTGCATGTGCTGCCCGTGTGACCCAGGTTTCCTGCTGCATTTCTGAGACATGCAGTTAGACTCCTCCTGGCATTTATTATAGTATTTCCTGTACTCTGTGTCTGGGTTTGGACCCCATGATGCTCTGTCATTCAGGTGACCCCCAGCCTTGTTCATTGGGCTACCAGGGATGGGCTCCAGGTCCATCTGTGACCTATCCAGGATAAATGAATGGATGGAGGTACATTACAGTTTACACCTTCCAGAATATTTAGTTGAATATGCCCTTTTTCTAGTAAAGATGATACATTTCCCAAGGTGAATAATTTGATTTGAATCATTCTCCTGACATGATTAGGCAGCAGTCTATGCTCTGTTAGAGACCTTGGGGAGATTTCGTAAGCCCCTCGTCTATGCTCATCTCAGGAATGTTTCATTAATAGCATTTTAATGTATCACTAATTGAATCTGAGGGTCGCAACATGGAATCATGTGCCGTCCTGATTAGCTCATGGTGCGTAGCTGCGGCATAGAGATGGCTCAGAACTCCCCATTCCCCGTGATCCTCCATCAGAGCTTTTAGGGTTCGTTCCAGACCCAGACAGAGCTGCTAGCTGGATGGTCCTGTCTTGCGAATATTGTGCAATAATGAAATCAAGAGTTTGAGAGTTTGGCTCAGCTTTTATTCAGATTCAGATTCAGAATACTTTATTGATCCCTGAGGAGATTATTGGTTACAGTTGTTCCCGGACAGAAAGAAAATAATTAAGAAGTTAAATACCAATAACAAATAATACAAATATTACAATACCAAAATTACAAATGGCTCTATATAATCAATATACAAACAATATGTATTATATAAATATGTTATATAGATATTATATGTTATACATATTATATATATATATATATTATACAGCCATCAAGTCCTGCTTAGCGAAACATTGTCACTTGTCCCTGCACCAGGACCCATTAGTCAGAGATGCAGAATCATTACGTCTCGCTGGCAGATTTTTATGTGCCTGGCTGTTCTAAAACAATCAGGCTAATTATAACTTACAATAGCAGACCTGCAGACACAGGAAATTAAGCTTATTATTTCTCTTCCAGTTTGTGCATTGTTTTCTGAAATATTGCTCTATGCTTTTGGAACGGTTTATTCAATATTGTGTATTGTTCAGGTTGTATTTTTATGTTGTTGCATAGTTCTGTCTGAAGGACCAACATACACAAAATCAGAATTTATTCATTTCAATTTTGGGTCCATGTAGAGTCTTGGTGAGTCATGTTATATAAATTATGCTGTGGCTTGACTTTGCCTCCTGGGACATGCCACCAATCTTAGGGTCACACCCGGGTGATGACCTTATCTTTCAGAGCTAAGTCCTACTTTCTCCCCAGGCTTGGCAGGTTCTGGGAACCACGCAGGCAGAGAATGAGAACGAGCAAGCAGCCATTGTCTCCCTCCAGAGGTGAGAAGGTGTTAGTGCATAACATTCTCAACACCTTGAGATGAAGATCAGTCCCATCAATGTGTCGTTTTGCTTAAGCTTAATGCCGACACCATAACCAAAATGGGAACAGAGTGTAATTGAATATGCTTTTTTCTACAGAAAGATTTGATTTGCCTTATTACACAAACAGAATGCAGAATATACTCTTGTTCAAACATCCATCCATCCATTATGTGCCGCTTATCCAGGGTCGGGTCACAGGGGTAGCAGCCTAAGCAGGGATGCCCAGACCTCCCTCTCACCAGCCACCAGCTCCTCTGGGGAAATACCAAGGTGTTCCCAGGCCAGCTGAGACACACATCTCTCCGACGTATCCTGGGTCTGCCTCGGGGGGCGCACCCAGTCGGACATACCCGAAACACCTCCCCAGGAGGCATCCTAGATAGATGCCCAAACCACCTCGACTGGCTCCTTTCGATGCAGAGGAGCAGCGGCTCTACTTTGAGCCCCTCCCGTATGTCCGAGCTTCTCACCCTGTCTCTAAGGCTGAGCCCAGCCACCCTGCGGAGGAAACTCATTCCAGCCGCTTGTATCTGAGGTCTTATTCTTTCGGTCACAACCCAAACCTCATGACCGTAGGTGAGGGCAAGAGGGTGTTCACTTGCTGCTGTTCAAAAATTCTATCTGTAATTGAGGTGAATTCATGTCAGTAGATAGATTCTGATATAATAAAAATAGATTATTAGTGCAGTATCAATAGTTTTTGATTCCAGTAGTTACACCTGCAGCTGTACTCTGCCACAGCTCATTACTGTGGTCACCACATGGTCCTATTCCATGCTTGAGTGAAAATAGTATGTAATGTAACTTTGGTACTTGACGGCTGTCTTTTTGAGGAAAGACTTGCTGATAACGTAAGTGTTCTGTTCAGCATGAGTCAGTTCCCTGTAACACTGCCCAGCAGGTTAGCACTGAGTAATGGTGACAGTCACGCATCATGCCAGAGAAGGTGAAACCTTTGGGTGTTAACATCAGAATGGAGCTGGAGGGAATAGTGTTGATATTCAAGATTCACAAAATAGATCTGTGGTTTAGTAGCAGAATGGACCACTCTTTCAGATGTTTTTATGGTCTCTGAAGCTTGCTGTCTAGTCAAATATTCTTCCTTAGGTATAGATTCAAAAGAATAAACTAAAGATCACATTAAATTGAATTTTTAGGATCTTGCATGATGGGCCAATGGATGGATGCTTGTATTCATTACAAATAAATTGAACAAATTGATCTGAACCAAAGTTCTAAGCATCTGCAGGTGGGACCATCAATGCAGTGAAATACAGAGAGTTACATTCATTGCCCCTCCATCCCTGAAGCATTAAACTACCTCCTCAGAGATTTTTTATTCTTCTAAAAAAAATAGTACTGTCACACTGGGCTGGTCTTAAAATACTGGTGTATGGATTACCAATCCGATGTATTTTTCCTTTAAAAAGATATATATGTTTTCCTAGAAATGACATTACCTTAGCAGGGTTACAAGCTTTCAAGAAAGTTTGGATGTTTAATAAATCTGAGGCACATCATTTATACATGGCAAAAGGCTGGCTTGAATTCATGTGCTTTCCTTTGCAATCCATCGCTGGGCACGACCTACAAATTGCTCAGTATCCAATATCCAGTAGCAGCTCTGAGTTCAAGCACATAGAACTTGCTGTAAAACACAATTGTTGTTGATTATCATCCTGGAGGGGACACCGTATACTGGAAATGTTATGGTAGAGGAAAGAGGGGAAGGAAAAGGTGAAAAGCATGAAGCAGACTAAATGTCTCCGCTTTTCACTTAATTGGATGTTGGAATTATCACTGAGGTCTGCAGTATAGCTGTGTGCTGTCAGATCCTCCACCGTGTTTGCATTAGTAGTTTTAATCTAGCACATAAATCACAGAGATCATGGCGACGGATCCTTCTCTCAGGGTCCCTAGGGGAAGCGGCCGCCGTGGCATTATTTAAATGCTAATGAAAGCTCTTACACAGCACCTACAAACAAAGGAACGAATATCAGCAGCAATATAAGAAGCCTAAGGTGATCATTTGTGTGAAAGCCTCATCATGCCAGCTGATGTATTCTGTTGCGGTGGCTGCGTTCAAAGATAAGAAGGGAGGGGTCTCCCTGGCCTTGCTCTCGAATAATGAGGGGCAACGTGGCAGTAATTCAGGGAGGCCATGGATAATTAGTGTTTGTCGACCTGGCAGTCTTATAGAAGTGTCCTTCACCTGGTTCTGCTTGCAGGTGTCTGGAGCTGCACCCCAACAACCTGCAGGCGCTGATGGCAGTGGCCGTGAGCCTGACCAACACGGGAATGCAGCAGGAGGCGTGTGAGGCCCTCCTTGGCTGGCTGCGACACCACCCCAAGTACAAGTACCTGCTGAAGGGGAGGAGCCATGTTGGGGGCTCACCAGGGTCCCAGCGCAAAATGCTCTCCGCCTCCAGCACGAGCAGGTACGGGGTCAGCATGCATTTCACCGCGTGGTCCTCGAAGCCTGCCAGTGGCCGGGGCATCCCCAGATTTATGGCAGCTGTCTTTTAATAATATTTTGTTTGGCTGTACTGCAAATTTGTGATGGCCAAATGAAGCTTTATGAACCACTTGCTGTATTTTTTAACGCCACTAGATGGTGCTCTTGCCTTGCTTTGGGGCATGCTTTGCACCCTTTTTTGACCAGAGAGCACTGTCCAGTGGGGTCAGAAAATACAGCAAGTGGTTTATGAAGCTTTACTTGGCCATCACTATTGCAAATGTCATATAGGTGTTGTGTCTCGACTATTAGATGCCAGAAAGAAATGCTTTGTCTGTGTTTTAAAGTGTTACAGGTACCTTTGTGTAAATAAAACATTTACTGTGTTATGTTGCTTCTTGCACAACAAAAGGTCAGCATAATTAAAAATGTTTTATTGTTTAGTTAACTACAGAATGCTGTAAATATAAATATTCTAAGCAAGGGTTTGTAAGTAATTAAATTATTGGTAGCAGTATGATAGTACAGCTAGCGTTTTGCTAATCTGCCTGCCATTTTGCTAATCTGCCCGTCTCTGCTCTCTTCCGCAGTGCCCTGCTGGTAGATGTGAAGGAGCTCTTTTTGGAGGCTGCCCAGAAGAATGCAGATGTGATCGACCCAGACCTGCAGACCGGCCTGGGTGTGCTCTTCAATCTCAGCTGCGAGTTTAACAGAGCCGTGGAGGCCTTCAACAAAGCTCTGTCTGTCCGACCACAAGTAAGAAGTGGCCCTCGAGCTGAACGGGCACTGCCAGTCAGACCCAATGTACCTCACTCAGAACAAATGTGGTTTAATTCATTCACCTTTATAGTCATAGTTGACTTAACTGCAGACCATTACTGAACTGTATATTGAGACGCTGCACATATGTAAGTGTAATAAATGCAATTTGTGTCTGGCCCATAACACAAGTAGCAGTAACCCAGCTGTTACTGAGGTTGCATGTTGCATTTGCATAATAGAATCTTGTATTGATCAAGGCAGTAAACCACGCGGGTGTTTCTGTAGGCAGTAAATCACGCGGGTGTTTCTGTAGGCAGTAAACCACGCGGGTG
>JAOYFF010000034.1:2919388-2965121 GCA_025773925.1 Cryptomyrus ogoouensis
GGGGGGGACTGGAGTACCTGAAGGAAACCCCACAAAAACAGGGGGGAACATGCAAACTCCACACACGAGCAGAGACGCGAACGCAGGTCCCAGAGGTGTGAAGTGACAGAACTACCATGCCACCCTGAATATTTATTAGAAAATATTTTTTGCTTAAATTATTTTTACTTGACACATATTATAAAGTAATACAAAATGAATCCAGTTCTTATAATTAGTAAATGTATTCTGAATATTTTTGGTACATCCCACCAAATTTATTCACTTCCTCCAATGCTTTCTTTAACACATGTCCTCCTCACCTTAATGACAGGTTTCATTTCAAAGAATGACTGATAATGTCAACAGTTTGCAGTTTATTGAACCATCCTGATATCGCAAGTAAGCAGCACCAATGGTCTGATTTTCTTTCAACATACACACTCTCAATTAATACGCCTAACTTTTCAACACTGAAACAAACTAATTTCCATCAGCTTGTCACAAGCAGACTGTTGACAATGGTTAAAAAAAATTTGGCATAGTCACGTTTGGAAAAAAATACGGTGAAATGAAATGAAACAGGCAGCAAGTGGCATGTTACACGAAGCTTCGGTTAAATAACCAAATCGGCAGAAACACGTCAAGATCGCTGCAGAAAAAAACATTGCAGTAGAGTACACAAACAGAAAAGATCATTCTGTAAAACAGAAAAGGGGTGTGTGTTTGTGCGCGTGGGCCAAAATAAATATGAAGGCAGTCTTTGTCAAAAGGGGCATCTATATGAATCTGCCATAAAAACCAATGTCATGAATTAAAGGTAGAATATGTTAAGGTACAATTGCACATACGTGAATTACGCTTTAGCCTCAGATTGCTGTTCACATATGACATTCAAAATTCGAGAGGCCAGAATAATGACATCACAGAAGTTCTTGACCCCATCAGATTTCCAGGAACTTATTTACTTTGTCCCTCTGGGGAAAAAAGTGCAAATTTCCACATCTAATTTGGTAAGAACTAGGGACAGTGCTTATGCACAATTATATAAAATAAACATGGCCACAAAATCCATTTGCTTTAACAAAGTCAGTCGTACCAAATAAATTGTGCAAAATGAAATATATACATGTATGAGATGAATTAGGTAAACTTAACATGGCAAGCACAATAAATAGCTTCAGGATTTCCTTTGAGAGTAAACTGTCCAGAAATGTCTTATAACAATGAGCACCAAAAGCATTACATTCAGTGGATATGTCTCTTACAGATTGAATCTGTACATAGATAAAGCCTCAGTTTGAGTAATGAACTGCATATTTGTCAGAAGAACCAAAGTCCTCCTCTTGTCGTGGCATATTGCTATAGTAATTAACAATAACACACTGCTCATTTTTGTATGGTAACGGTTTCATTTTAAAGGCTTTTGGAGAATATGCATCAATGTAGTATTAAACTCTGAAAAGATGTGCAGTTACTTCAAATATTAGTCTATCAACTACAGGTTTTGTATTCAGAGAACTGTGACCAGCAAAATAACTTGTATAACGAACAAGTGGGACTGCACTTATAGCAGTGCATTCCGCTGTACGGCCATCATAATGACAGATAGGCATGTGGCCGCCTCATTCAAAGGGAAGCCATCTATCCTCTGCAAAAATGAGCTTTTAAAAAAAAAAAACTGGTAAATGTCGGCATAATTCACCCTTTGAAAATGATACTGTTTGCTATCTCTTTGTTATTAACTCATTTATTAGTGGATAAAGTTTGAAAACGGAACAAAACGCAAGAATCATTTTGTTTAGGTGTTTAAGATAATATTGCCGTTATTAATATTTAGGACTTCATCCACAGAAAATAGTGTGTGTGTTTTAAGTTTATATTTTTTTTATAACATGCACTTAGGTAAAATAATTTTGCCAATTGTCCTTAATGATACATTTTTAATGATTTTTTTAATAGAATTTCAAAAATGAGATGAATCTATTATCAAAATGTTGGTTTTAAAGCATCCATTTTTCATTACAAGCAACAGAGCAACTGTGTGCAACAATACTGCAAACAAAACTGAATGCTTTGGTTTGAACAAAACTGCTTAGATGTAAAACAAACATGCCTTTGAAACCAGTTCAAGAAATGCATCCGAATGAATGATGCAGATAATTTGAATGAAAACCAAACTGCAGACACGAGGACTTGAGGAAGGGACAGTCCAGCACACTGAACTGTTATGCCCAGTTGATGTGATACACCCCCAGGAGAGGTGGGGGTTTCAGGTCCAGAGAGTACAAATCCAGACCAGGATTTTGTTTCAACCAACCAGTTAAGTACTCTGACTGTGACTCTATACTCAACTGGTTGGTTGAAGCAAAATCTTGGTCTGGATTTGTACTCTCTGGACCTGAAACCTCCACCTCTGACCCACAGTAAAATTTATTGGAAATTTTTGAATTTGTCTGTTTTTTCATGTCTTTCTAGCACAACCAGCCTGAAGACCCCCTGGCCAGCTTGCTAAATATACATGGTTCCCAGTAGCGAAGGTGCAGGAAGACATTTTGAGCTAAGGGTGTTGAAAGAACAGTGGTTTTGTATCGACAGCTAACAGTGGCAGTCGTTTCGGAGGAATACTCCAAGCAACTGTGAGATTAATATAAACCTTTTTTTACTCCATTGATGAATCCGACTTTCAGCATCCCTACTTCCAGCTCTACTGCCCACTAGTGTTCAAAAAGAATAACTTATTCTGGCAAGTACAGAGAATGCACTCTGAGTCCACTTCCTCAAGAGCTGGATTTTTAAACAGCTGCACTCAAAATTAGTCACATCCTCAAGCATGAAAATATCTTTCCTATAGATTTGAAGGTATACAAGATATGTAATGCTGTATAATTTTGGTTACCATTTCAGTAACTGTCACTATTAGCAAAAAAAAAAAGAAACCAATGAACAAAATGATCGGCATCATACTTTCTCCTTTGACCATGTATGATCGGCAGCATTTGACATCAGCCCCTCGTGTCCACAAGTCCTTCTCCTTGCTGGTTTGGTTCTGACATTTTCATTGCTCTTCTGGAGTAGAAGTCGGTAGCACTTTTTTTGAGGTTACTGCGTGCAAATTTGATCTAGCTTCTAGACAGCCGATGGTAAAAGTACATGTAGGCCATGTCTTTTGGAGGTCTTTCTGACAGACAGACTTTGTGGTCGTTGTATATCACCCACCTACAGGGGAATAAGGTCATTGTTTACACATCAATTTACTTAGAAAATGAAAGTAAATTAAAATAGCTTACTTGATTAATGTATCATATAGAGCAGTGTTTCCCAATCTGGTCCTTAGGGGCCCACATTTTTGCTCCCTCCCAACTCCCTGCCAGACAATCCACATTTTTGCTCCCTCCCAGCTTCCTGCCAGACAATCCACATTTTTGCTCCCTCCCAGTTCCCTGCCAGACAGTCCACATTTTTGCTCCCTCCCAGCTCCCAGGAGCAAACACATATACTGTCTGTGGTTCCCTGAGAAACACTGATATAGAGTGCAACAGTTTTACAAATTAGGATCGCTGGAGATTAATAACTTAATCTTTGCAGTTCTACATATGTGAGACCTGTCTGCTTAAAAATGCTCACCTACATTATCACAACTTTATTCTAATAGGTTGGATTCTATCAAATCCCAGACGGCCGGAGCACTGCTGCCTGCTTACCTTCCCTCCTTCTTAATGTGACACACGTAATGCCCAGACATTGTAGAGGTTCCCATGTGACTTATAAAAGCGAAAAGTTCATATCCTGTAAAAGAGAAAAAAAATGAAATTCCTAAAAATTAAAAATGTAGAATATGAAGCACCATCTGGTTCGAAAAATAACTGTCCATAAAAACGTATGGAGATATTTATGGTTGCCACTTCATAAGCAGTTCCACATGCGGATCCTGGTAAGGGCTAGATGGGCAATCGCCCAGGACAGCGAACTTCACCGCTGGCTACTACCATCTGAGACAGAGTGGATCTGGGCAATGGGGGGGGGCTAGCAATCACACCAGCAAATCTTAACCCCTTCAAGGAGACATTTAAAGTCAAGCTCATTCAGAAAAATAGCCAAGTATACACGTTCACTTGTAACAGTCCTAGTTCATCTAGTAAACACTATCCAGCGATATATGCTTTAAGGCCAGTTGTGTGTTCAGGGTCGATAAATTAAGGTGGTAAAAATCAGTATTGTGCGTGTTAGTGGATATCCTACTTTACTTTTTACTGTTTGATGCGGTTTTGAATAACACCAGTTGTGTTTAGCCTAAGAAGGGAACAGCTTCCTCTCAACAATTATTCCATCTTTACAGAACCTGAAAAACCATCAGTTTTACCTCCAATGGACTATCAGCAGGCTGAATGCTAGTTAACAGAAGCCACTTTGAAAAACAGACAGCCTAACAAGTTAGCATTAGCATTAGCTAGCACAGTCTGAACGCCCTCTGAATTTCTGAAAATCGGCAAGTAGGTTCTGCGATGTTAGACACTGCTGCGACTTAAGTGACAGCTGAAGTCAAGAGTGGACCATGTATGAGGAGACCAAGAGACACAGCATGAGATGGAAACATCTAGCACAACGTGAACACCAAGACAATACCAGTGAACAGTGCGTACTGCTAAAGTGGAGTAGCCTGTTATGGACACTGTCAATTTGGGCTTCTAACAAATTATGCACAACAAATGTTTCAACTGTAGCTACGTCCTTTTTGGGAGAAAAAATCTGGAAATGGAAAATTAGCGACAGGTTTGTCATTTTGATACATTTAGCTATTAGAGGTTACAAATAAATGGGATAAAACAGCAAACATGTTAACCAAGACAATTAAACCATGGAAGACCATTTTTTGATTTGGACAAATATTTTCACTCATCATTGACCTAAAAGGGCAAACGACTACTAGAATATTCTTAATGAATACCAATGATAAATGACTGCACTGTACCGGTCAATAATCAGGCTATGTTAGGACTTCTGCATAGATGGTCATTATAACAGACTGGATCCTGAAAAGTGCATTAAGATGTTTTTAAGCACCTTGCTATTGGACTGAAGCCTCACTTAGGTGATATGAAGACCAAATCCGAAGCCATTAGGCATTGATTCTCCGAGAACTTTTAAGTCATTATGGTCTTGATTTCTATCTTAATAGCAGCAGTTTTTTCAGCCATCTACAGTACATCTCCAGTTCCAAGAAAGTTCCTGGCAGGACACTCACGGCCCGGTCCGTCTTTGATCCTGGGCCCAGCCGGATCCTGATCAGGGGACAGCGTGGAGTCGCTGTGTGCATTGGCGCTGGAGAAGGCGTTGTCATTGGGTTCTGTGTCGGCCATGTCAGACGCAGACCCGCTGTCCTCCTCGCTGTCAGGGTGCGTGAAGATCCAGTCCAGAGCTCGCTCTAGATTGTTGTTCTGAAAAACATCCAGTGAAACTGCTGTCAATGAAAGCTTCTGAAGTCCATCTGAAGTCAAATGGTGGCCAATCTTTCTGAATAATTTGTTAAACAATCTCCTAATTCTTGTAAATCCAAGGTAACATACACCTCTTGGACCAGGGTTCAGTCTTTGGACTGAGGGAGGAAACTCATGCAAACTCAGGCCCAAAGAGCCAGGGACTGGAATCAAACCTACAACCCTGAAGCTCTTAGCCTCAGCTTTTCTCGTGATGCGTTACATTCACATCAGCCGTCCTTTGACATGGAATGTAAACAGGTTTTTAACCCATAGTGGACAAAAATTGCACTAATGTAGTATAATAAGGCAGAAACGCAATACAAAAAGGTCATAAATCTGTCAGCGGTCTAATTTTGAGAAAACTCACGGTGGCTTTGAGGGCCCGGACAGCCTGGGTTCTGGGAAAGCCCATGGAGGTCAGGATGGCCACGCTCTCCTCGGGTGGCTGGCTGTCCGTGGAGGGAGCCTGACTTGCACTGGAAGGGCCCGAATCCGAGAGGGTGGGCGCTACTAACGGTTCTGCGAAGTCTGCAGGGGAGATGTGGAAATTCCCCATCAGCATGAGACCTTCGAGAGCACAGCAAGAAGCAATGGAGAGTGGTGCGTATGCATATGCTCCAGCACACTTAATGCCACGAGCGACACCATCAGAAAGACAAACGCAAGGAACAAAAAGCCAGCAACAGGTCTTTATTAATGAGAATGACACCGGTACAGTTGACTGAGAGTATATATACCGCATAAATGCAGAAACTACCTTAACTGGAAATTAATACATGGAGTTCTTACACTCTTCTCTACCCTCATTATCGAACGTATACACCCAGCTGTAACTGCTCACACTATAAATGACATGAGAAAAGGTCACTGTTGTTTAACACTAACATCGTAATTTCAAAACACTGTCAAATCAAGGGTCAAAACTTTCCTGAAAAAACTGAGTGGAAACGGTGTCATCTGGATATCCCACGCTCATTTCCTGATCGTGTTTGACATCGGCTCTTGTTTGATGGGAAGTGGTAAAACTTAAGGTTTTCGAACAGCTGGAACAGCGGGCTAACCTCGCATGTTTGATGGTGTTTCTTCTTCTAGGTGCTGCATTAAGACTGAAGGCCTGGTGTCACATTTCCCTGCTAACACAATTCGAGGTGCTGAGATGTACCAACAAGTCTAAACTGTTATATACTTATACTACATATTGCTATCAATCCCCTCGGGAGTTAGGACTCCGTATGAGGCTAAAGGCACAAGATACCGATATAATCTCAAAGTACAGATTTGTTCAAGTAGGATGAATGTCAGCCAAGGCTGTGCAATTGGAGAGCGAGTTTCATGCGATCAGTTGGAGACTTCAGTATTTCCTCAAACCATCCCAGCGCCATTCCAGCAGAGCTGAACTTTTCCCAGTGGAAATGCATGTGTGGTAACCTTTAATGAACAAAAGTCCTGGGCTGATCTTTAATTCCAGCCTGCATTCTAATGAGAAACAGTAACCTATGTGTCACCCACTGCTGTTGGCTGTAAGCGATGCACTGGACCTCTGTCACCAGATGGAGTAGGATGTGAATCATGGCAGAAGGAAAAAATCATGTTCTGAGGCCAGAAGGAAAAATGTCTTAGTCCCGCCTCCTTTAGTTGCTTGGGCCCGCCTCCTCTACAATCTGATTGGTTATCTCTCATTTTTATTGGCAAGCTGTAATGTTCTGCGGATTCTATCCAACATTTTGATCAAAAAAATTTTTACCATCCGACACGATGCTTCAAAACATAACCTACACAGTGTTCTTTCTCCACAAAAGCATTTTGCCACAGACACCGTGATACAGGTGCAGACAGGCTGATGGTCCCTGGTGATGCTGCTAACCAACATGGAAGTGACTGCACTCCAAAACCAGTCCATGCTGTTACAGGAAAACAAACTCTGCATCGCAGTGGTATTTATCAGAGCCGCTTATGAGGGAGGAAGATGAGCAGAGACTCGGCTCCTAGGTGGCCTGGCTGACAAGGCCGCCCGCCCTAACAGTCTCCATGACAAACGGCCGAGGCTCTATCACACAGGCCTCGTTAGCGTGATGCATGGCGTCCGCAGACTCCCTCGCAGGCCGGGCGCGTTTTGGGAGGTCTTACCGGGCTCCTCCATGTGGGCGATAATCCAGTTGAAGGCCATCTCTGCTCCCATATTTCCTGTGTAATACACGGCTTTCCGACAGGCCTCCAGTGGGAAGCCCATCTCCGCCAGCTGCATCACGGCAGACTCATCTATTTCTGGAGCTAAAACAGACATAACACGCACATGGGCACACGCACACACACAATGTACAACTGTCAGACGCAATATTATTAACATGAGAATGTTTACTTTCTAATTCTGGATATTTGTCAATGTGACTGAAAAAGGCCTGACGCTGAATTATTATGATTGATAAAAAGGAAAAAAAAACATTCTTTAAACGTGAAGGCATGCTTAAAATGTAATGATTCACAGGACTAAAATAATAAATGATATATTAATACTTACAATCTGCCATTGAACTTTCTGGGAATAAAAAGAGAAAGTAGATGTGATTAAAACAACTTCTAAAAAGCATTTGTAAGGCAACCATTTTCTTTTACTCAGGTCAATATGAGGTAACTCTAAACCTAAATAATGGTGAGGAATGCAAAGTGGAAACATACTGATTTCAGAGAGAAAAGCTTGAATGCTAAGAAAGTTTATTACTTTTCATAACTTTATTCCCTGTTCACTGCAAGAACAACAACGAATTTCAGCACTGGCAAAAGCGAGCTCATATCTCAGTACTGCAGCAACAGAACAATGGAAGAAGGACAACACATCGAATGCAAATTCACACTCTTCCTGATATCTGCTGCCACCATTTTAAGGCATCCAATCTGTATTGGAGAATTACAGATGTCGTTAAATCCACAAACGCACCCGTATTCCTATCCGGTCCTGCAGTACCTGGCCGCCATCCCAGGCACAGAGCGCGAGGCGTGAGCGCATCATGGACGGGATCCCCAGTGCATCATAGAGCTCAAACGGCCACTGTTACCAACTCGCTTAGCAGTGCTCTTTTGGTCTGTGGGGAAGCTAAACTACGTGTAGGAAACCCGGACAGCGACAGGGAGAACATGCAGACCCCACAGACACAGGGCTGGAGTGAGATACGAAAGCCAGCCCTGGGGGTGTCAGGCTACGGTGTGACATACTGAGCCACAATAATGATATGGACACAATAGGGCCCATTCAGAGTAAAACAGGAAGTAATCACAGTATTTCCTGATATCAAAGCAGAACAGGACTGACAAAAAATTGCATATATTTAGCAATAAATGCCTGCAGCTGAGCGCGTGCAAAATTCAAAGGAACATCTTGAGAGTGGTTTAGAAAAGGTTCCTGGAACATAATCAATATTATATCATTATAAACACCAACTGTGCAGTATCCCCACTGAAATACAAAATCCTCAGGAACTTGTTTATATATAAATAATCCTGAAAAAAACAAGTTTCAAATGCTTCTCATTCAAGTCCAACTTTCTATAGTTTTTATAAAATGTCATCTCAGTACTTTTCATAACTTTTCATCTCTCTCCTTGAATGTGACAATGAGTTTACTGTGCTCAAATGGCCTCCATAGTCTCCATATCTCAGTCCACTCGCACTTATGGGATGCGGTGAAACGGGAGATCATGATGGTGCAGCGTGATGCTATCATGCTAACATGGACCAAAGTCTCTGAGGAATGTTTCAAGCACCTTGTTGCATCTGTGCCACGAAGAATTAAGGTAGTTTTGAAGGTAAAAAGGGGTCCGACCTGGTACCAGCCAGGTGTACCTAATAAAGAGGCCAGTGAGTATATGTTCTAGTAAATATCACCAGTATGACTAATCTTTATATGTACAATTATGTTAATTTATGAAATGCATGGCATTCAATTGCACTTCTGGCTTTGAGATGTTAGATAATAAGCTTGCAGTTCCGCTGTCTGACAGCTGGGTCAGGCTGGGGTGTTGACTGACCAGGGGGGTGACAGGCCCCTACCTCGAGTGTCTTCAGGAAGGACGATGGGCGGCATGAGATCAGGAAGCTCCTCTTCTCCTGCTTGCAGTCCTGTGGCACGAAGGCGAGTCAGATCTAGGAAGTCTGGCATGTCTATGGAGAGGTCTGTAAAGCAGGTAACCACACACGCGCACACACAGACACACACAGACACACACACACACAGCCACATTGAGTACGGTCAGCAGGACGGCCTGCACAATGAATTATGAACATTGTCACCTTCACATTCAATTGCATTTAGGATAAAACAAAATGTAAGGCAGGGCTGGTTTATCAGTTTAACAGTCTTTGTGGGGTAGTGTGTGGCTTTATTAGGTCATGAGTCTGTCCCCATGAACGGAACATTGCCAGTTTGAATCCCCCGATTGTCAGAATGATGTGACCTTGCAAATGACCCCTACCCCAAACGCTCCAAAGGCCCTGGCTGACCCCACACTGCGACCCTCAAACTTTCTCCATATAGATGCAAGTATCACTGTTCTAATTTTACACAGAATTTTCTGGAAGGAAAAAAATCAGAACAGCCTATTTTTTTGTAATTAGTTGAAAGATGCACAACCGGGAAATATTATTTTTAAAACTCACAAATGAGAAAAATCACAGAGTACATACTTGGTACTTTTGCTGTGAGAATATGTTGCATGATTCATTTCACTTGGATACTTTAAGGCACAGTTAGTCAACTATCTTTTCATTTTTCAATGCTGATAGCTCAACAGTCTACGGCAGGGGTGTCAAACTTCAGTCCTGGGGGGCCGGAGCCCTGTGTATCTTAGTTCTTTCCCTGTTCCACTACAAATAATTCAGCTCAACAAGTATGTGGCAATTAGCACAAGGAGTTGAATCAGGAGTGTTAAATGAGGGGAAACCCAAAAATGTGCAGGGCTCTGGCCCCCAGGACCGGAGTCTGATACCTGTGGTCTACGGGAATTCTGTTCTGGCAGAGCTACACAGGAGGTGGTAGGAACATGAATGCGGTGTTAGGGGTTTATTTTGTGGAAAAAACTAAAAAGCATCTCAATCTCACTTGATCCACCATTCTGTTTCAGAAAGATTTTTATAAAGAACTTTCCTCGGCACGTTTTGCTAAATTCCCTTGTCTAGTACATTTCAGAACGGTTATGTCCTGTGTGTCGCATTAGCCCCCTCTGCTGGACATCAGAGTAACTGGCGCTGCCTAAATCGTGGGCTTTGACGCTGTTTAGTCTGTTTTAAAAATTACTACGAGTACAAACCGTACAGTTACAGTTCGTTGAAAAAAAAACAGATATGCAACCTGGCCGTCAGCAGACCCTCAGGACAAGCAGACCCAGGAAAAGTCCTGAAAATAAATGAGGTCCCACTGGACCTCACAATGAAGAACATTTTAAAATTAACATTTTATTTACTGAGCAGGGGCTTGGGCGTTGTGAGGCTCAGCTGGTTAGGGCGCCGTGTCTGGGATCGGAAGGTCACAGGTTCAAATCCCAGGGCTGGAGAACTGAGTTCACTGTTGGCCCTTTGAGCGAGACCCTTAACTCTGTGCTACAGGAACTGGCCATAGATTCCTCAAAACATACATCACTCTGGGGAAAAAGCATCCACTGAGTAACTGCTACGTGACAAACTGACATCCCATCCAGTGTGTACCCCTGTACCCCAGCCTTGTGTCCTGTACTGCTGAGGAAAGCCCCCCCCCCAGCTTCCAAAAAAAGCCCTACGGTTATTTTAGTAAGTGCAGTATGCTTTAAAAATGCTGACTTGCAATAAATCTATACATTAATTACGATGCGCCCCATTAGGTTTACACCGGTTGCCCGTTATGTAACCCAGACGTAGCCATGGCACTTTGCCACATACTCACCAATTTTCTTGGGCACCCAGTCAAGCCCAAATGTGAACTTCTTGATCTGCAGAACCAGATACTCAGGGAATGACATGAAACGGGACGTCCTGCACAGAAACAGCATTTGTAGAAGCTGAGCAAAGTGTTCAGAGAAACGCTGCTCACACTAACGCTGCTCACACTAACGCTGCTCAAACTAACGCTGCACACACTAACGCTGCTCACACTAACGCTGCTCACACTAGCGCTGCTCACACTAACGCTGCTCACACTAGCGCTGCTCACACTAACGCTGTTCACACTAACGCTGCTCACATTAACGCTGCTCACACTAGCGCTGCTCACACTAACGCTGTTCACACTAACGCTGCTCACACTAACGCTGCTCACACTAACGCTGTTCACACTAACGCTGCTCACACTAACGCTGCTCACACTAGCGCTGCTCTGTTTGGCACTATAGGCGTGTCTGTTTTGTTCTTGCTGCTGTTTGCACCAGAATCAGTTAAGTTAATCTTAATTTTAATCTAAAGGTTATGTAAGGAAATTTGATAGAGGGAGGAAAGCCAGACACAGCAAAGGAAACTTAAAGACAATTAACACGACCTTCAAATTACCTAACACCACGGGGATGGACCGCATTTGGTCCCCACAATGAAATTTACACATGACCCACAGACAGCCATCAGGATCATAGGATGTAACTTCCTACTCACCAACTGTAAAGAAGGATTTATTCAGGAATCACAGTAATAAATGTAGGGCAAATAGGGAACAAAGATCTTACTTTATAACCATGATGGTATTGTCCCGATGTATATGTTCAATATGCCTAATTAGTTATGAATGAATGAATGAATTAATTAATTCACTAAGCTAACCTCTGGCTCAGTAACCATTACTGTTATACCCATTAAACTTGGCAGAGCCCTCCTAGCAACGCAATGGTGTGCACAAAATTAGTCAGAATGCGAGTTTGACGAGCTTTATATGCTCAACACCCAGTGACCACAGGCTGGCGGCCTTTGGGACCTCCTGGGTAATACCTGCTAAAAGGGAATACCTGCCAAAAGTGAATACCTGCTAAAAGGGAATACCTGCCAAAAGTGAATACCTGCTAAAAGGGAATACCTGCCAAAAGGCCTCTGTCTGGGGAGTATGTAAGCCCAGCTCTCCCTCTCTCCCCCTCTCCTTACCTTCACTTCACGCTCTTCCCTGAAGTTCAGAATTTTGGACAATGCCCTCTACAGACCAAAAGCTGCACAAACAGCATGTGGAATCTTTAATGTAATTCATTTGGTGCTTTTAATATTATATTTCAAGCTGGTAGAAACTAATTCATTCAAACTGAACGCAAATCGGTCATAGCAATTTTATCCCCTGCTGTTTCACAGACAGTAGCCATACTCTTCCCGATAATCGTGTTTAAGCGATAACCCTTCCAGATCCATCCTGTTGCAGTTTTCACTTTTGCTTGTGCCTCATATGTGTCTTACCCTGCTGTTTGCTGACTGGTTTTTTAGTTAGGCTTGTGAGCGAGCTGTAATTGTTTTTAAAATGTGTGTTTTTAAGTTTGTTGTGCCTAACTTTGTATGCATTGTTGGAATCTGCACTAACTCCCTGCCTGCACAATAACCACTTTGCCCCAGTTGGCCACCTGGGTCAAACTGGGCAATTTGTAACTAGACGTAACTCACTAGACGGGTAAGTAACCAAAATATGTAAAATAATAATCATATTTTCCTCTTTTATTTAATTAGTTATTTCTAAACTAAAGTTCATGCAAAACTAATTGCCATTTTTATATAAATAATTAATGAGTTTAATTTCCCACACTACTGGTGTAGTTGTTAACGATGTAAACATGTAACCAACGATAAACTGATAATTCAATCAAAATCACCTCAATCTGAAGCATATAAGGTCCAGAGCATAAACAACAATAATAAAATATAGTAATAACAATGACAGCCAGAGTTGAGTAGTTCAGGTCCAGAGAGTAAATGTTCAGGCCAAGATTTTATTCCAACCAACCAGTTGAGTGCTCTGTGAATGTGACTTTATACTCAAGTGGTTTGTTGGAACAAAATCTTGGTTTGGATTTTTACTCTCTGGACCTGAATTAGCCACCTCTGACAAACGCATATTTGAAAGCAGTTGCTGACCATTTCGAGAGACTCTTCAGAGCAGAAGCCCTTGCTTACTTCACTCCGGCCGACTTGGCTTGCAGGGCGGAGCTCCAGAAGTCCAGCACGTTCTCAGGCTCGGAGAACGCCTGCAGGCACGCTGTGAAGGGGACTCTGGCCCTCACCGGCTCCGGAGAAGCTGTCATCTTCTCCTGCGCTTCCTGCCGCTTGGCTTCGTACGCAATCAGCTCCTCTGGGGTAAAATAATAAGGGGCATGCCTTAAGTTTGCTCCAAAACCTTACCTGCCGACCTCTATTTAGGGGCTATTCTGGGGGATATTTAGAGGAGAGGTGCTGGGGGGGGGGGATGCCAAGCGCTTACATCTGCTTCTCTTCAGGTCAGCAGGTTGTCATTCTGTCTAACTTGGTTTTCTGAGTGACAAAACTTCACAACTCATAAACAATGAGAGTTATGTATTGAATGTACATTGTTTAATGTAAGTTTTGGTACTTGCTTTAAAGCAGTGTTTTTTGGTACTTATGGCTAGTTTACCAGAAGCCTTTCATGCATCTGATTTGCACTATTAAAAATCACATAAAACAGCAGGATACAATACCATCTCACCAAATTACGTTAAACAGAACTTTTTACTTAAGTTCTACCAATTGCAAAAGTTATATTCAGGCATGTTTGTAGTTCTCCAATTACGTGATTTTCGTTTCAAAGGTCACGTTTGTGTGGTTTCCCTCATCTTAAATGACCTGATCATTTAATCTAATTAACAAATAACAATCACTGATTACAGACCCAGCACATGACTGATGTCTGATGTTGAAATGGACGTATATTGGTATAGCATGATCGCACTGCCTTTTATGTGTGAGAATGAGATGGGAATAGGCAGGAAAGGCTGGGATTGTCTTACGGTACAAATAAACAAACATGCTTTATTTGCCATTTGCACAAGTACTGCTTCTCTTTGCCAGGGTTAGCCTGCTCTCCGTAGCCTGGGGGGTCACAGCGCAGGGTATATTAGCCTGCTCTCCATAGCCTGGGGGGTCACAGCGCAGGGTATATTACCCTGCTCTCTGATCCTCACTTGTGCGACACTTTGAATAAGTAAATGTTTAAGCATATGACTGGCATCACTGAAGTGCCCCCCCCCCCAGGGCCGCTCTGTCTGGGACCCATACAAGGTGCCCGCGCTGCCTTGTGTCCCCTGCATGCCAGGACAGGTTCCGGCTCACTGTAAACCTCCACAAATAAACCTCTGGGTGAAAGTGCCAGTTCAGTGGATACGGAGGAACTAAATACTGTCGATGACCTAGACCTCAGACTCATCCACCCGCAAAGCCATGGCACGTCGGCCGCACCTCTATTAGTGGCGGCCTCCACAGGGGCCGGCAGCTGCATGACGTAGTCCACCCTCTGGGTGTAGCGCACCTTCCGGGACTGGCAGCACTGGATCCTCTCCTCCACCAGGAAGCGGAACACGTCACTGGGGTTCTCTGAGCCAGCGCTGTTCCTCTACAGAAACACAGCCCCCCTCCATGTCAAAGCCAGGTCACAATCACACACCACCTGCCCCATTTCACGGACGGGCATGAAGGACTCTCGTTATGGCACACAAAACAGGACTGTATTACACCTCAAACAGAACACAAGAAACAAACGCACCACCAGGGGTCAAATACAAAAAGGTAAATGACAAAATTAAGGCAGGGAGCAACACAGGAACAAGCATAGGAACAGCAGCAAACACAGATCAACAACAGCCACAGACACACAATGACCAACTAAGGAACAGAATGAGAGCTGGCACTTAAACAGATAACAAGGACTACACGAGGGGATATCTGTACCCTTAGACGTAGAGGGCACTGCACCAACTGTCAAGAGTTAAAAGTGCAGCTGAAGTGCAGTATAGCAGAGTATAAAATTAAGGTCATAAAATTATTGAATTTAAGACCTCTGACAGAAAGGACATCAGGATTATGGGGAAGCGCAACGCTTGTTGTTCCAGAAACAAATATGAATTATTTAAAAAGTTAGAAAACGGACAAAGAATAAATTGAGGAGTGACTAAACAAATCAAAGTAGCAACTGAACCATTCAGATGAAAACTCTCCTGCCCATGCAGTTACACACAATCAATCATCATGCAATAAGAAATTAATCTATGTAGAGATGGGAATATGGATTTATTCAGACACTGAATGCGAGGACCACACAGGGGAATATCTGCGGACAGCTGGGATTATAAGTAGCCAGTGCAAATGTTCAAGTGCTTATTTCAGGAGTCTGTTGGCCGCGGTCGGCTAGGAAGCTCTCCTCCTCTATTCTCAGAGGCTCCAGAAACATTCCTCTCTGTCGTCGGTCATTCATTCGCTGCAAAAACGCCGACGTTCCACTAAGCAAATTTGCTAATGGATTCAAATCTCTGGCACTTTCCAATTCATCAGGCCCTCTACAGCTAAACCACAACTTGGTAATCCTGAGAAGAGAGGAGCCCAAAAAGTAGCATGTTTGTGTGATAAACTTAAAGATGCAAATCCTTCCTGCTACATAGATCTTGAAGGCAGGGGTCGACACTGTGGCTAATTCTGATGGACATTTTTACAAAATGCAATTTATACCACAGTCATGATTCTTAAAAGCATAGTCTGCATAGTATTATTTTCGTAATTAAAACATTTTGCCACAAACACAGACAAGTTTTGTGGACTGTCTGGCAGGAAGTTGGGAGGGAGCAAAAACATGGACTGTCTGTGGGTCCCCGAAGTTGGGAAACACTGCAATAGAGAAAATTACAGAAGTGAATTCAGGAAATTCAAAGCAGCAGCAAGTTTATTTCTGAGCATAAAATAGAAAGTGCTGTCTGCTGTGTGCAAGGGATAGATAGCGAGATCTTTTTTTAGGCTGGTGAGAGAGTCACTTCAGAGCATGAGTGCATGTGTGCCAGTGGCGGGATCTCTGACCCGAGGTTCACAGACGCCGAAATGACAGAGCGGCAGACGCGTCACCAAACACTGACACAGCAAGATCAAACACCCCAAAGTCCAGTTCAACTCCATAAACCCCGATGCCGCTGAAAATCACACCTTCTTACCTTCTGCTGCAACGTGTTATGAAGTTACACTGAAGAACTATTATCCAGCCTACTGCCGATTCAGCTTGTTAGTCATTAAAGAAACACTCATACAGTCTAAGGACGATGGGACACGCACCTCTACTAGGTTGATTATGTGGAGCAGGAACTCATGGGCATCTTGCTGTCTGTTGGAGGAGAATTCAGGGTGGCCTTTACTGACTAAAGCCTTGAACATGCGTGGACAGATTCCTTTCTGTTGGTGCTGGAATGAGACGGTAAAATAAAATGAGGGTGTAGAGGTTTCATGTATTACACGTAAATGTTCTGCATCATATGACAGAGCAAACCACAAAAACAATTCAGTATATATTAATTATGACAGACCAGCTCAATATACCAATAAGGGCTCATTATTTCTCAATAGTACTTGATGAAAATTAGTGCAACTGTTTAGAGAATCAGTTAGAATTAGAACTAATGATACTTAATAAAACATTGAATGACCTTGTATTGATGGCAGTAAATGATTTATTAAATTATACCTATATTATAATTTATTAAAGCTACCAATATTTTGGTGACTGATTTCCCAGGTGTCAGGACTTCGTAATCGGTGCTGAACGAGGGCCGCTATATCGATGCATAACGAACGGCGATTTCGAAAGCTTTATGATCTGCTGTATGCTTCTTCATGCTTGTAGGTAACATTCAAAATCACAGTCTCAGCAAGGCCAAGGGGGACGTTATCGGACAAGGCCTTTGCAGTGCTGGGTGCATAAATCACCCTGACCATCGACAAAGAAAAAAAAGCTGAACAAATACTTAAGCACATGCGCACCCTACGTGGGATCAGAGTCAAAGTAAAAAAAAAGGTAAAGGCCATTCTTGAATTTCTTGATTTTCATTCATGTACATTTCTCAAAGAAATACAGACGATGCAACCTGGTGGTCCAGCAAGAGAAGAAACAATCCTTTTAATGCTCTGAATCGATCTCCCTTAGAAAAGAGACAGCAGCACTGAGCCCTGCCACGATGGCTTTTACACAGACACTGCGCCGCACATACCCAGGCTACCAGCTTGTGCTCTTCATTCATCACCTGTTCAATGAGTTCGGATTTCACTGGAGGCTTTGAGTATTGGCCTGAAAGCAAACCGTGTCCCAGCTTTGCCCTGGGAAGGAGACAAAATCTAAGTCACCTCCATCATCAATTTCACTCCCTAGAGAAAGAACAATGTTTGGAAAATTCATGCAAGCATTATTGAACTGGAAAGTAAAAAAAAAAACAGATTTTAGCACATTGAGGACATTTATCTATCATGAGTCTTTATATATTGTGTATGTTTCACATTTGATGAGCTGGAAGAGAAGCATTCCAATGTACCTGTTGTATTTGTGCAAATGGCAAATAAATAATTTAATCATGGTCAATGAAACGCTACCTGTCACAGTAGCCAACATCCAGTACCTGCTGACTACGTTTCATGCATGCAGGCTTTTCAAAACGCTTTCAATCACACAGTGGTTAAAAAAATACTCACATCTGTGTGCTGAAGTCCTGCGTGGGATCAAGTGGTGAGTAATCATATATCCTCTGAAGGTTTCCCACGTACCTGGAGCGGCGCCACAGACGCGGAGCAGACAGAGTAACGTGAAAGCCGAGCAAAACAGGAGCCACATCAGGAACTAAAGACACCCAGAACAAGTGCGGACCGTGTTTATGCGTGGAGATTCTCATTAGGATTTTTGATTTGATTTTTTTTTTAAATAGAATATACCTTTATTTAGCAATTATAAATACATACTATAAGTCAAATCACATTGCTTCAATTGTTTTATATAAGACTAAAATATCTTACAAACAAATATATACTAATGTCAGACAGACAGAGGTTCTGTATAGGGTTAGGTTTCCCAATTCAGCCAGTCTGTGACACAGCTTGCACATTTCCCTGCCCGGACACGCCTACTAAACTTGGCAATTAGCTGGTGAGCTGAATAAGGTGTGCTGCAAACTGGCCATCCAGAACTGAAATTGTGGAAGGGGTACAGAGGTATACACCCCCAGTGCACCAAAGGTGCCGGGTACTCACGCTCTCTGGAATTCTGGGATGCTGAAGAGGACTTGCATAGTGGTTCCTAGATAGCAGCTGTTGCCCAAGGTTTTGATCCCAGTGTAACCAGGGCCGTAGACTGCTTTGAGCTTAGAGCCCGACTCCTGGATCACCTCCCACTCAGTCACGCGTGGTCTCACCTCGTTGTCCACGTGACCGTTCTCCGTCTGTGTGAAAGAGGGAGGCCCGGAAAGGAGGCCCGGATCCTCATGAAACTTAGCGCCAAACACACTGGTGTAAAGCACATAGCTGCTGACTGATTTCCAAATCACAGAAACAAATTTTAAAACTGCATTGCAAGAGAAATGTAGAGCAGAGGATCAAATGCAGCTTTAACGGTTCCAGATAAGAAAATTGAAAAACACAAACCTTTTGCATTTGTAACATATCTATTCCAAAATGTGCTAAATGGTCGGAGATATGTGGATCTAAAACAGCCTCTTCTTCATCAAAAGAATAAATATCTGGAAAAAGATACGTCATATTATTCTGATTCTTTTAACAGAGACGTTAAATGGATAAGAAACGCATCGTGACTGTCTTTATGACATCACTGCAAATGTCATCTGGATATATGGTCCCTGCCTTGCTGAGTCAGCACCACTGACCTGCTCCATCTGGAGTTATTGTACCCAGTTTGACTGCCAAGGGGAAGCTGGTTTCTCTGTAGTGCTCCAGGGCGTGTCCATTACCAGCATTACCATCAAAGAACCACTTCCCACAAAGCACTGACCCATCTGTAAGGTTCAGCCACAGGTTCTCCCTCATCTCACATTTGGCACACTTCCAGCCACTGAGGAGAGAGAGCGTTATGACATCAGATTTCACCGTGTCATGTAGTGAGTGCCTTAGGGCTTTAGGTCAGGGACTGTTATGTTACTATATATTGTGTACATTGTGTGTGTGGCTCTAGTTTCACACGCAGCTGTTTGTGTGTCTGCTTAAATATCAATAGCTATTAGATCTGGTTAGTCTTCTAGTCTTCGGTTTTAATGACTAATGTTCATGCATATGCGTCGTCACAAATTAGCATGTTAGCTATTCTGCTCACAAAATCGAACAGCCAACAGATAAAAAAAAAAATATGCATATATATATATATTCTTTAAAAATAAAGTTTGCTTTAATGGACTCCTTTTCAAGATAATGTTCAGTCACACAAAGACAAAAAAGGTCTTCATGATCCATTTAGTGTGTTTGATGACGCGTTTCTGTCACCCTAACTTTGACACACAAAGGAGGAGATTAGGAGGCGAGTAGCCAATTAGTGCGGAACATCCCAGATTAATGTGCAGTTACCTCATCAATGTATACTACCATAGTAACCCTATAACTGTGCAGTATTATACGTAGTTTTTACACCCACTACACATGAGGCGTGGAGACTGAACCTGACAGGGTCTGGATGGAGACAGGGTACCTTGGTGGGATTCGCACCCCGTTGTCCAGCTGGCGGAGGCTCCTAGCGTGCTTCGACACCTGGACCTCCTCCTCCCAGGAGTCTTGTTCCTGTTTTCGGAATCCGCAGGGAGCGTTGAGCACAGCATCGCAGGCTATTGTCACCTTAGAGCGATGGAAGGAGCACCAGGTTCACAAGGACTCGATACATTAAAGCATATCGCCATGCATCACATAAAAAAAATGTATGTGCAACTGAACCCTTACATCATATCAGTGTGGAAATTACAAATGGAATGGCAGACATGCAAGGAAACGTGAAGCAGCATTGTTGTGATTATGATATGGCAGAAAAATATAGAAATAAAGTAGGAAACAATTGCATAGCAAACAGTCGTATACTAAACGCATTATATCCCTAACAATTACATATACAAGTGCTATAGTACATATAAAGCTTTATCAGAGACATGATGGTTTAAGTGGAACAGAGGAGAAGAGAACACTTATTACAATGCTAATGACTGAGCAAACTGAACTGACGGGGACATTTTCCACAGTACAAATCAGAAGAAGTCTAACCTTAAACCACCCTTCTGCATGCAGGGCAAAGAGAGATTTGGGACACACTCACTGACCAGTGCAGGCAACTCCTCAATATTTGGTAAGGGGATCTCGAAGTGGTCTGGGAATATTACAAGCTGTGCTTCGTCTTCGTATTCATAATCGTCGCCGTTATAATTCTGGTGAAGTTCTAGATCTTAAAGAAGGGGGCACAAGCTTCAGTTATAAGGACAACATCCCTGTGCATCAGATTTAGAAGGTAAAATGACTGGCAGGTGGGGGTCAGCACTCACGACCCCTGTCTGCACCAAAGGTCACAGCTGCTGGGTGTGTGGGCAGGATACAGTGTCAGCACTGCCATAGCAAGCATCCAGTTATGCTGATAAGGCCTAAACACTGCAGAGTTCGTACTTATTTATTTTTTTTAAAAAAACAGTGCAATTTATAGTGAAGTAAGACCACAGCAGGAAGCAAGGACATTTAATACTAATTTTCATGTAAGAAAACCATAGGTACAGTAAAACAACAAAACAAAAGATGCTGATCTGTAAAAAAATTTCACTGGGAAATAAGGAACTGACAGAGTCCTCTGTAAATGTCTGCAATGCTTAAGACATTCGTGAAGACATTTTACAGGTAAGTGCCGACGTGTGTTTGATAATCTCATAAAGGCAGGGTCTGCAATACAAGCACAACATCTAATGTCTCTTCTGCGGATCCGCTTAGTTAATCCATATCTCGTTTTTTATTATTTCGATGTGGGATGGCAACACGGGTGACCACACATTCACTAGCGGTTGCCATGGCCACCCCTGACCACCCCGTAGAGCCACCTCTTCCCCAAGATCAGGTTAATCCGGATGCCCACCACCGGTCTCGCCAATGGTGTTCACGACGAGGCAGAGGGCATGAGGCAGGATGGGCACCACGCCACCGAGCAGCCAGCCATCGCGCCAGAGAAACGGCCCAGATCATTTAAGCTACCGTCAGCAGGAGTGGCTCCCGCTTGGCTCGGCCTGTCTGCAGCGAGATACCGGTGGCAGTGCACTGGAGCTCCGCGGGGCTTGACAGAGCGAAGCAGCTGATGGAGGGGAAATGACAGGCGGAAGAGCCCACTGCAAGCCAGATCCCGCAGCCTAGGAGCGCAGTGCGCCCGGCCAGGCAAAGCGGCTCCCAAGATTTTGAACATCTACTAGCTGAGCAGCAAAGCCCTAAATTTAGCAGACACAGAGCAGACACTAAACAAAGCCATGTGTCACTTTCCAGATAGAGTGGCAGGGGACATGACACCCTTGGTCAAGCTATGGCCCCACCCATACCCATTCCTGCAAATGGTAGTTCTGCGTCCAGTGGGGGCATCGGAAGGGCATGGATACCCAGGCAGACTCAGGGGGCCCAACGCTTGAAGACTATACGTTTCTAGGTATGGCCTTAGATCCACATGAGAGCCTCCGAAAAAGATCAGCCCTGCAAAACACTCTGGAGATCACAGGATTCTCCTGGCAGAATGAGTTGGTGACGCTTTAACTGTCTTACCAAGGAATGTCTTCCCATTTCTCCTCCTCGGCACAGCACCTCCAGTAGCACCTGTGGCTTTCTGCGATGAAAATGGATCCATATCATTCGTCATGGACCAAGAGCACATACCATTATGGTTACATTGATGTTATGCCGATTATGAAACATAATAATACAGAAACATAATACGTAATATGACATGTATTATTCAAAATGATAATCATTATTAATAATGAATTACCATTAAAACCATACCTCTGTATGCCATTTGTAAACTGCATTTTTATTCAGCATTTAAATATATCACTCTTTGAGCTATAAAATGACAGCTAACAAAACTAAAAACCAAAATGAGAGGATTTCAAAAATTGCCTAATATATTATGATATGCAACATTTCGTAATAGCCTCTCATTGACTTCAAAGAGAAACATATTACTATGATAATAATGACACATTTCTCGTTACAACGAGAATTTTCACGTTGGAATGAGACACCTCTCATTATAACAAGAAACTGGGCAAAAGTCCATATTCTCAGGAGCTTAATTGGGCAACTAAGAAGGGATGCCAACTACCTAACTGAGATGAGTGACTGTTAAACCTGTAGTTTCAAATACAGGGTCTAACCGGTAATGCAGGACTGAAGAGCCCAGAAGACAGAACAGGCAGTGAAACAGCGTTTTCATTCAGAGACGCGAAAACTGCTGCAGGTCAGACTCCTGACGATATTTAATCCAATCAGATCTTGTTTTTCCCCCAATTTTGGATGTTAAGGTTTCTACTGAGCGGGCATTGCTTTCATATTAACAGCTATCAGAGAAGACGGGAACCAGGAGATGCAGGAATTTTCCCGGCTGCCAGTGGAGAATTCAGACATAGCGACACTTACTGAGGCTAATCTATGGCTTATCTGGGGTCGGTTAGGATAAACAGTATTATAAGGAACACTTATAGGCAAATGTTTATTCTGCGTGTTAACTATTCAGAAAATTGGGACACATAAATCAACAGCTGAAAGTAAGTCTAAGCCAGCTGTCCAAAACAATAATGCAGGACAATAAGCTTTCAGTTTAGTGGGGAATGCCCTGACATGAAGCAGATACTGAGTATTGCGGTTAGTGTAAAAAGGCTGAACACACTGATGGGATAATTACACATAAGACACGGGTAAATATGACCACGGTGATGCAGCCCTCAGGGCCTTTAAATCCCCCCGGCACTGATTGCGGGGGGGCTCTGCATGTTCTCTCTGTCTTTCAGCTGGTCTCCTACTGCAGCTGTGCTATTAAGGTGAGCTGGTGCCTTTAAATTTCCCATAGTGTGAGTGTGTACCGCGCACTGGACTGACATCATGTCTGCCTTGTGCTCTAAGTCAACAGCAGGATCCTGTGTTGAATAAAGAGGTTGTGGAGAAAAAAGATAAAGATCAGGAAGACAATGGTCTGGTCCTAAAACCTTAAATGTTATGCCTCTTAATTTCAGTGGGAAAAAAACATTCTCACTACTTTAAGTACTACTGATTCAAGCACTGAATTCCTGCTGTTTTCCTACCCTCATACCTTTTAAATATTAAAGTAAAATAAAGCGTCCAACGTGAACAATTATATTCAATTATTTTTTTAATCATTTACCGACAGTCTTCCTTTCTGTAAGGTTAAGACTGTTTTTTAGACCGGTGAAAATCAGATGTTATTTAAATGCATATATGAAAAGACAAGATGCTCTTTGTACAGAGCACCTATTGTGTAATTGAGGGTGAGTAATTTAATGTGCGGAGGTGTGCATGTTTCTGATGTAATACTCATTATTTCACTTCAGAATTCTGTGCGCTGATTTAGTATTGCATTAAGGGAATTAATCCAAGAATGGCCTGGTAAGATGGTGTCAGAGTATAAATATAAAACATAATTCTGAGGCAAACGACTATACATCAGTGACAGCGGGTGGCTTTAGTGGTTAAGTACACATAACACTGCAGTTCCTGAAGATGTCCTGCAGGTTCTAAGCACCTCTGAAAATATTTTTTCAAAAAATGTATTTTAAAAGTTGATTTAAACAAAAAAAATAATGACATTCTTAACAGTTTCAGATTATTGGTGGTGAGTTTGTGCTGAATTATAGCACATGTAACACTTTGGGATAAATGTTTTTTAGATAGATGAAATGTTTAAAAATGTCAAGGCATGTCAGACTACCTCAAAAGTGGCTGAGAGGCCTCAGACCCCAGGGGGTTAAAAGCAAGATATTTAACTTGAATTTATAAAGTGAAAATTGCAGCCAGGTAAGAATTTCTGGGCTGAGGAGCTTTTGGAAAAGAAAACAGCTAAGTGGAATGTAAGAGACTGGAACGCCTGTGGAAGACAGAGAAAGCATGCCACATGCCACATGACGTATGGCGCATGCTGCATGGCGAGCCGCTGAGCCTACCTTCTTAACGGTCCGTTTCAGATGCATGTAAACACTCTGCCCAGTTTTGCGGTAGTGCCTCTCCACATGCTCTCTGCCAAAACCCAAGAACGTGTTCATGCACACGTAGAGGCCCCCATCAGACTCCTGGACACATACGGAAAGAGAGATGATTGCAGTGCAGTCGACATCATGATCACATCAGCGGGCAAGTGTAGGAGCACGAGTTACCGGTAGTTTTATGTTATTCTATAATGCATCGTTTCAGGTCTGTGTCTAAACTGAAAGGGGAGAGGAGCAGAAGAGCAGGACGTGAAGCGAGGTGATGATGTTCGGCTGGGGATCCAGGCCACAGATACCACATTCAGGGGGGCAGCTCTACCGGCCTGTACCAGTATGCAGTGAGCCCAGGACAAAATCAGAGGGAAGGTATCCAAAGCAGCCTATGTACAAAATGATACACTGCATTTGCCAATAAGGAACAAAACCTCAGAGTATTACTACCAGAGATGGGGTTCAGGTAACTGTCTGCCGGCCCACAAACATGCTGAAAACATTGAAGAATAGAAGATGTGGAAATTTTAATGAGTGCAAGGCCACTGCTGTAAAAGTAACAATCACGTATTTTCAAAATACTACACAAAAAATAAATCATGCAGGCCGGAGCCCAGGCTGATGCTGGCATCCCCCTTCGCAGCAGCAGATAGGACTCGGCCCTTTGGTTCAGCGTATCAATCTTCTCATTTGTGGCCCTCGAGGAAATGTGACACGTATCCCCACACCACCACACCTATGAAGCTTATGTCACGTTAAACCAATTCAGCAAAGCGCATGCAAATGAAATCTTTTGCAGACTGGAACACACCAGTTTCCAGTAAACGATGCTTAAAAGTGTGCAGAGTTTTAGTGTTACCTTTGCTGACATTTACAAGGTCATTATTAGTAATGTTTTGGGTTTTTTTAATTTTTAAGGGAAAACATTGCATTAATTACATTCAAATGATGGGTAAATACTTCATAGAAAATGTTTTATGACGGGCTTTAATAGTGGAAACACCAGAACCACATGACTGAAATTCTTCACGTTAGACAGCTGATTCTTTAAAAACATGTGAAATGTTACAAGAATTTAACTACACAAATTTACCTGTTAAATAAATTACTGGTAATATGGGCTTGGGGCCATTCTGTCACCCCTAAAGTAAGACCTTAAGCGTGCGTGATTCTCGATTGCACACTATTATTTACCATAGCGTACCAGTATAGCTTCCCTATGGCTGATCCTTCTCGGCATTAAAGTAACAAAAGTCATTTACTGTTAAACTGTACCGTTCACAGTATTTTATACTTAGAACAGGCGACCCTAAAGGAGTTCAGTGTGATACACGAGCTCCCAGCACCGGAGTAAAAATAACCCATCTTCAGTTAGATATGATGAACTCCAGACAGCTGAGTCACCGTTAAAATTACTACAACAGATAAAACATCACATGTGGATTTCTAGTCGTTAACGTATTCCAACAACACCCAAGATATCTCAATAGCAGGATTACAACCATGCACAACAGCCATGAATTGCTTTTTATTTAGCCAACAAATCTACAATAATTACTTGCAGCTTGGAAACCTCGATGTGTTGAGTATAATAATTACTTGCAGGAGGAAAACGTAAATTAAGGCGCTAAGGAGTAAATGTGAACTTTTTAAATGGTGACCGTGTCATATTGTATTTTCGGGGGGGGTGTTTAGATAATTCGTACTGGCCAACATTTCCCAAGGAAGACCGACGCCGGAGACACGGCATTCAGGTAGAGCAACACTAAGGTGCCAGTGACTGTCAATGGAAAAGCTGAGCTATCGGTTTGCCGTATAATTAGCTGCTGAATAGTAGTCTACTGAGGCTGTATTCTATATATGTCACAGTGAGTAACTAATGGTTCAATAAAAACATTTCAGTGACAAGCATGGATTCGCAATAATCGTAGGTAGCATTAGTCGATTACAAATGCCAGTGTATCGTTTGAAAGAGATTAAATGCTTGACAAAATGAAATCTGATTTTTAGGGTTAACACGGCAGTGTAAACATTACATATGGCATACTCTCGCAAAAGTACAAAGAGATCGTGGGGTGTACCCCCGGCTGCCCCGCGGAACTGCGCAGCTATTCACGTGTATTAAAGCAGGCAGGATCGCCCTGTACATGCGTTACTTAAATTGGAGGCACTTACGGGGGAATCGTAGGAAAAGGCACATTCACTCTTGAAAACCCGATCTCCAGTCCTGGGGACCCTGATGGTGGGCATGTAGGGAACCAGTAGCTCTCCTAGATCTGCAGCCATCTTCGCATTCCTGCTTCTGTCCCCGCAGCGCTGCTGTTTGCGAAAGAGTTACTGGAGCAGGCTGTCAGGAAAGAAGATGATGCTATTTTTAAATCGCACAGTCCCGACATTCCTGCTGGATTCTGGGATGTGTCGCTTCAAAATGTTACGCACAATAAAAATACTGACATCTGTTTATGGATTATTATTTGCAAGCCATTCCGACCGCGTTTTAATTGGGGGCGATAAGCAAATTAAGGAAATAAACGCTGGTGTTGCGGTCGTAGGAGTTATTGACGATTTCCAGTTTTCCGGAACTGGAAGAATTTTCTTCACATGGATTTGTTGTTTTTTTTTTTTGTTTTTTTTTTTTTAAGGCCTACGTTGACTGGGTTGTAATGATGTCTGCTCTGCTACATCTGCGCGCCTATTGCCCAGTATTAGCACGACCACGCCTATTGTGGAGGTAACCCGCTTTGAAGGCGATAACACAGCAGAGCAACTGCGTGCGACATCTGGAATCGATATCTGAATATTATGTACATTACAACCTGGAGGACAATGCGGAACAGCCGCGAAACTAGACTAATAGCTCATAAAGGAATTGTTTTTTACAGAGGGGAAGAGCTGTTTCAGTAGCTATTAAGACATCGATCAGCATTGTTGCTTTATGCAAAATTAGATACAATTTTTGGAAACAAAGTCTTCAAAAGTTTTTTTTTTTTTTTTTTTTTTTTTTAATATTATACGTAATACAAGATTATAGAATTATTGTAATGGGGAAGCAGTTTTTGCCAACTAAAAGCAATTATCACGTGTGATGTATCAGATCAGATATCAATATATTTACTTGCCCCTTTGTCATCTTGAATGTTTAAAGATAACCCAGTACATTCATCTGACTCCGTACCAGATCATGCTTTATATGCAGTATCCAAATGAGAACATGTACATTAATTTGGGAATTTTATTTTCCAAAGAATCCCTGATATTAGGGTGCATTTCATTTCCAGATTGTATTGTGGTCTTGTGGGGAGGAAAATGTATGTACCTGTACAATCAGTAATTCCCTCATCTAAATGTTTAACACTTGCTAGAGGTATTCATGTATTTGCACAATGAGTCGTGAATATTATATTTTACTATATATAGAAAATAACTGGGTGCCCTAGTCCTTGGTGAAGTAAAATATGATGGTTAGTCTAACTCATGGAAAATTTATTCACTGGAAATTTGTAATTGTATTTAGCAGATAAATTACAGATTTCCCATTTATACAGGGCCATGAAACAAGAGGAGAAAGCCATAATCCAAAGCCCTTCATTTAGTTAATGCAGTCAGTAATGGGGAGAATGAGAGAAACTCTGTACCAGGTAAGAGAAAAGAAAAAAGGCACATGCATATCTCATCTATCCTTCTCAAATATGCTCCATATCAATTTCAGCTATCAGGAAGGTGATCTGAAAGTGTATATGCTGTTAACAATCTACCTGTCTTCTAACCACTTATTCTGAAGAGGGTTGGGTGGGTTGGGGGGGGGGCGATGGAGCCCACCCCAGGCAGTATGGGGTACAACATCCAAAGGCTGAGGTACATCAGTGATGCAGGTCCATCACATTTCACACACGCTGTGGGGAACGCAGAGGCTTTGAATCACCACCCTGGCCAAATGTGTGGTTTCTCTGGTATTTCCTGCAGTCCAAACACTTGGGCTGGTGAGCTGGAGTTGCCAAGTTGTCGGTAGGTTTGAGAGTGAGTGTGAGCACTCTGTGACGGGCTGGTGTCCCCCCCCCCCCCCCCCCCCCCCCGGCCTGGTGTTTTTTGGGACACAGACTCTCTGCAACGTAACTGTAAGCATTAGAGTCAGAGAGTAGGGATGTAACAAATACTGCCTGCAGGCCGTGGTACTTACAGATCCTGTTCATTACCGGGGGAGAGGCAGCCAGACCCCCCCTGCGGCCTGGACATCACCTCCAGCACTGCAATACTAACACACTAGTCTGTGTCGAGTTAATGCAGAGGGAGAAGATTGGATGATGTCATTCTGACTGGCCGAGAGCCAGCAGTCCAGGCCCTCTCCCTTAAAATGCTCCACAGAACACTAGAGCAGCTTTTACAGCTGCTGTTAATCTTTGATATTGTTTCACCGTAATTATCTTTGGCTGTGCAGCACCAGTAGCACCAATAACTGTAGCTCTGGATATAAAAACATGTCCGCTTTGATAAACTCACGTGCGAACACCACGGATGGGCTAACACATTACAACAGAACGCACACGCTAGAACAGCCATAACACCTGTCAGGCTATTTACACCGGAGGCGTCAGCGGTTAGTTTACAAGAACACAGAGTACGGTAAATAAACTCAGAGGGGTTCTAAACAGCCTTTTGGGAAACAATGACATTTACTAGGAAAGGGGCAGAACCACACCACTCTTCCTTGCATTTCCTCATACCCCATTGGTTAAAAGCCATCAAGCTGGTTTTCTATTGGTTGATAGCTACATGTCAATGCAATGACAGAAAACTGATGGTTTTGGACATTACCCAGTTTTCATTTGAGCATTTGATTGTGTTTCTGTGGATCCAATCATCCATCCATCCATGCAATAATGCTACACACAAAGGATGCTCATAAATTAGTCCTGAAGCGAGATTAGTTGAGGTTATTTAACTACCGTAGTTAAATATAATTTTAATAATTCAACAATGTTTCCTGCTACCTTATTTACACATATCTGTATGTTGGCGTGAGTAAATAGAGTCAGCTTAGCGACATCATATTTAAACTCACTCAATAAAAGAATGTGACTTATTTAAAATACGTCTCCCCTTCGCCCATTCAGCATGAAAACACGCATCACCTTCGTCATTCTCCATGGCAATGGGTAGATAATGGCCGAGGCCTTGGGACACGTCTGGGCAGCGATGCGGATGACAGCCTCGCTCTTGAGCTCAGTGGCCACCGGTGACAGCAGAGAGATCACTGGGGTTACGCTGAGATTTGGCAGAGTAACACAGTGACAAGCCCCTCGCAGTAATTACACAGAAAGATATGTGCCCTTGGATAAAGGCACTTCTCACCGACTGGTCCGTCATCTACGAGACCCTGATTTATAATAATACTAATAACACAGGCTGTATTATAAATATTGTTTCCTACTTCGTGCCCTGTGTTTCCTGGGATACACTATGCTTCACTTCTACTGGATAAGTGGTTGAATGGATGGATGGATGGATGGATGGATACATAAACAGGTCAATAATTTATACTTAATTTTACAGCTGTTGATCCATTTCCTCATAATAACAAGCAAGTAATCTTCAGTGAAAGGTGCTGGGAATGTATTTCATTTCAAATCAGCCATCCAGCAGACGGATAAATGCTGGGGGTCCCATGTGATTCTCTGGGGGCAGGGGTAGTGTTTTGCTCTGAGTGTGTCACTGGTGCGTTACAGTGGCTCGCTTTTGACTGGATTTCTAACACAACTAGTGAGTCTGATTAGACTATCAACAGCCACACAAGCTTCCGGTACATGGAGTGACAGACACACAGTGTCCACTGGAGCTGGTCACATGACACATGTTTGATGTTTGGTTTCTCTGCTGGAGCAAAACAGGAAGTACAGCGTGGATACGGATGCTATATCTGTCCCATCATTATTATATTCACGATGGTTTGAAATGAAAAGGGTCTGGGACCCGCCAAAAAGAAAGGATTTAATGCCATTCTTGATTTTTTTAAAGAGCCATTTTTCAGTTTAAAAAAAAAGTTTAATATTTTTACATATATTCTATATTTTCGTTCTATTACCTTCATATATTCTATATATGTTACTTTATGAAGGTAGTAATTCTTAAAGGTAGATGCGTATGAAGGCAACTTTTAAGGGCTTGCAGGAGAAATAAATTGGATGGTTTTATGCAAAGTAGTTAGCCAGATGTCTTATTTAGGATGATTTGAATCATTACAGATTTCTACCTAACCCTTTGGCCAATGACAGAACAACTCCACACAATTCCGTATCGGAATCCCCATTCAAACACCCAGAGACACGCTCCATGATCTCATTCCCCATACAATCCACAGCGATGGTGCCAAAACTCAGCGTGGCCAAAGTCTTTGGTTCCCCCTTAAGCACCAGCCAGCGAAGCCTGGTGCGGGTACAGTAGTGTGCGCATGAGTAGCTGTCCCCCCTCTGCACACTGCACAGCTGCACAGTTGTGGGAGGTATAGCGTGGTAAAGCTCACCTGACTGTAATCCACGTTTTCAGGGGATTACCTGGATAACACTCATTCATTTGACTTCCCAGAACCCCTTATCCAACACACGAGCCGTAGTGAGCCTGGAGCATATCCCAGAATGCACAGGGGCATTGGGGGCAGGAAACATACTGGACAGGATGCCAGTATGTCACAGACACCTGAATAACTCAGAAGACTGAAGGTACTTATTTACCACAAATAACAAGCACCAGGAAAAGAATCAGGAGAAAATACAGACAGATGAATCTCTGTCCCCCCCTCCCCCTCCGATGGGTCAACACAGCAAAGTGAGATGTAAGGAGGTCATACATGTCAGTTAGAGGGACCTCTTGCCTCAATTCAGCCACCAAAAGGCCCAGAGGCAAGTGGGCCTTTCTGTGTGACGGAAAACGGAGACAGAACTCACCCGGCGCTGGGCAGCGGAGTCTCACCCCCCACCCATCCCCCGGAACGGCGGAGGGAGAATTCCAGAATGATGGGAGACCTCTCTCTCTCTCACGGCGCCACACTTAAAATACCAGGGAGACTCCACTCGCCAGTCCTTCCCCTGCACCCCTCTCACTCTCTCCCTCTCTCTCTCGCACACAAACACTTTCGAATCGCGGGCACGTGCACACTGCGACACGTTACTTGCTCACAGTGGGGGCCCTTCCCCCCACCAATGACTTCATGTGAAACTCCTGCCGGAAAACACAGCCCTTGCCCCTTGTGCACCCGCCCCTGTGATCCCTAGCAAAAGGGGAAGCAGAAACCTTCCAGCCCTTGGGATTAAAAGATCCAGTGATCCTGACTGGTTGCTGATTTGAGAGAGGATTATCCAGAGAAGTCAGAAACACATACCCAGAGATAACCACAGGCGAACAGCACTAACCTCACACACATCTTGTGTTTAGTCTGGGCTCTCGGCTGCCCACCCAGATCTCTCACTCCCTCCCCCCCTGCCTCCCCCCCTTCTCAACACCTAGCTCCACCCTATTGCTTCTGCATGAAGTGATTGGACCGTCGGAGTGACGGACAGGCAGCAAGTGGTCTGACAGCATGTGCTGTGGCTCTGGTGTGTGTGTGTGTTGTGGGGGGGGGTTTGTGTAAAGCAGACGGAGAAAAAAAAAGTGAGAGAGGAAGGAGGCATGAAGGTAGAGGACAGTGACAAAGTTAAATGGGAACTTTTAAAATGGCAGGAAGGAGAAAATGGGGTAGAATGAGGAAAATGAAAAAGAATAAAGAATATATCCCACCGTCCTTTAAGGCTGTAATACTAGCAGAACTGGTGTAAACACACACACACACACACACACACACACAGGTTTGTAATTATATCTTTGTGGGGACTCTCCATTCATTTCTATGGGAAAACATGATGACCTCTACCCAGCCCTAACCTTAACCATAAGTAACCAAACAAAATACAAGATTTCTGGCATTTTTACTGTTTTGATTGCATTCACAGATTTTTATAAAATTGACGTTATGAAAATGGCGACCTGAAAAATGTCCCCAAAAGTAGTTTCAGGCTTTACCGCACTTTGGGGACATTTTGGTGATCTATGCAAACCCCTACACACACAAGCTATTGCTGGGGCCTGAACGGCACTGACAGGGAGACAGCATGCTTGCGTGTTTTTAATCGACGGCATTCCTCTGGACTCGTACAGGAGATACAGCTACTTCCAGGAATGCTCAGAGGGTCCGTTGGGCTGATACAAGGAAGGTTTCGGACCATAATTCCCCACACCATAGTGTTATGATTACTGTTAGCAAATCCTCCGGTGTTACGTTTATCTTCTGCAAATCTCTGGCAATGCATCATGTATTGAAACATTCACAGTCCAGACATTGTAAGACCCAACCAAGAGCTGATACATTTAAATCTGATCCCTTCGCTAAATGCAAACCACCTGTGGCACATTGACTTTTGGTCTTTGGGGGAATGTACTGAGATTTTCAACACATTCTCACCCAGTTAACAAATTCCATAATAAAACCAAGAATGACTCGATAAACCAACAAAATAAATAAATAAATAAATAAAACGACAACCACTGACCCTTAACAGCTCCTCTATGTCTAAGTCTGAAAAGGACCCAAACACTAATGTGATCTTATCATCGCTATGCGAACATTGCAGTAGAGTGAAGCCGCTGCGATACCTGAGATCAGGCTGGTCTTCCTCCTTGCCTTCTGGGGGCGCTGTTTCCTCGTCGGCCTTACAGAATTCTAGGCTGGCTTGGGGTGAAGTTAGATGCTGGATGGGGCTACAGGATAGAACAAACATTTGGTATCAACCTCCTAAAATGACAATTAGTTGTAATGACAGCTGAAGCACAAGTAGGTGACCAGTCAGACTGTGCCTGGATCAGGTCCGCTACACACCTGACGTCTTACATTTTTTGCTAATGTCTCACGGTCAGTGTTCCATGTGCTCTTCGCTCTTTTAATACTGTGTTTTTTTTTAGTTTCATGTATGTTAAGTGTGTTGCACTCTCAGAAAAAGTGATGACAGGTTCACACTGCGCTCAACAGCTGGCTGGTCAGCCTTGCTGGGAAGCAGGTGTCTTACTGGGTTCATGGCCAATGGCTTAGGCTGAAGCAGCCAAGTCATTTTTTAACTGAAAATATTAATATTAGGAACAATGTATGCTATGAACTTTATGGCTTCTGTTTGTGGGACAAAGAACCCAGCTGACATATCTGACAAATCTGCTGTGAGCATGTCTGTAAAGACCTATGTGTGTGATTCTCAGTGCTTGTGTGTGTGGGACGCACTGTGAGGATTTCCAGGCCCTGTTGTTCCCCCAGTGCTAAGATACCCCAATGTGTGAGAGCATGTCAATAAGCCCATTCTGCTCTTGGAACATCAGATGATGTCAGAGATGATGTCACTCCCTGGTGATAATGCTGATGATTCCATTGTCACTCCACCGTTTCAGCCAGAAAGAATGAGTTCCTTTCTTTGCTGCTTCTCCCCTCATATAAACACCATAATACAATCAATACACCATAAATACATATTATTTGTAACTGTCACCTGTTAAGCACCATGTCAGTAGTAAAAAATGCATTTTGATCAAAATGTTAAGCAAAATCTTGTTTATGACCCCTGTGCCACATACAGAACCCTGAATTTGCCTGGCTGTCTGTTGCGTCATTTCACATATTTACCATAGTTTTAATCATCACAGATTTTTCCCACTTTATATCCATCACTAGTTGCTAATAATGCCACGGTTGAGGCTATCCAATGTCTGTTTTAGAAAGCTTTATGCCGCAAGGTCGGCCGCCATATGGGTGGACTGTCACTGAATGGTGTATAATGGATATGGAACTGGAGAGAAACCAGTACAAAACGCAGAGAGACTCACATGCAGCCAATGCGTTGCATCCCTAAAAAATGCAAACTCATAATTTAAGCTATATTTCTGATACAGGAACTAACTCTTTACTATATAATTTCAGATCCAATGTTTGAATTTGCCTTTTCACTGGCTACAAGTTTCTTACCCAACAAATCTCTAATTGTGCCTGTCAAGATGACAAGGAAGCTGACAATGCAGTAGGGAGACAAGATTAATTAAGTCCTTTAAAAATATATATTAATATCTTAACTTTCATTTTTACAAAGCAGCTATGGATGAACAAGTACAGATATAAATAATGAAGTTGCACACACTTTCTCATACACATGGGTGTCTGGGTGGGCATCGCACGCACACACACGTGATGTACGCTACCTGTCATGGGAGAGTTCTTCAGTGCGGCTGCGTGTTTGCTCCGTTTGAGAGACAGTGGCTGCTTCTCGCAGGGATCTTATCAGCCAGCCTGTATCCTCCGAGGTCACTCCAGCGTGCTGCTCTCCATCAGAGTCTTTGCTCTGACACACTGTCTCTGTCCCTAAGCCTCCATCAGAGTCTTTGCTCTGACACACTGTGTCTGTCCCTAAACCTCCATCTAAGCCTTTGCTCTGGCACACAGACTGTCTACCTGAGCTGTGAGCAGTGAGATGAGCTGCGTCTGGGTCAGCGTGAACACTGTCGCAGTCTGCAGCAATGGGCTCTGGAGGGGAGTCCGTTGCAAGCGGGGGGCCGTGTGCCTGTAGTGACGTCGGTGTGTCACTCGGGTGCAGATCCCCAGCCAGTGTCCCTGTGGGAACCGTGCCAAAGTCGTGCTCCTCCTCTACCCGCATCCCATCAAACAGAAGATCCTCCTCTTCTCTGGAAGTAGGGATCTTGTTGAGCGCCACGCTGCTTCGGGGGCATGCTGAGAATGAGTGTTCTTCAGCTCCAACAGGAACTCCGAACTCTTTTTCCTTCAATAATTCCTTATCTTTCTCACTGAGAGGCCCGAAAGCAAGCTGTCTCTGGGTGTCAGTATCAGTGTCCTGTACAACCTCATTGCCGTCTCTCACACCTTTTGATCCTTTGCTTTGATCTTTAAAATCTGAAAAGGATCCACGTTCAAGGGACACGGTGGGAGTGGCCTGGACCGCTCTGTGTTGTTCTTCCTTAGTAACAACAAGAGCTTGCTCATAACTTATGTATGCTTCCTGGATTGATTGGGGAACCACTTTGTTACTCTCTATGGAACTGTTGGCCTGACTGAACAGATGGCTGTCCTCAGATGATTCCGAGGCTGAACTCTGCCACCCTGTGGTGGCATTTTCTGGCTGCTCCAGTTCCTCACTTTCCCTGGTTGCTGCTTTGGATGAAGGGTTGTCCACTTCACCCTCAGCAGTAGGTCCACACACCAGGTGTTGTGGGTCGCATGAGTCACAGGTTGGAAATATGCTCAAGGTGGGCTGGCTGGCAGACTTGTCTGTTAACGGTGGGACTGTAGGCCATTGCTCCACATCTGCCTGGGGTCCGTGGCATTCCTGAGCCGCACTGTGAATGTCGAAACTTGCAGAAACTTGTTGTTCCCGCATTAAATCATCTGAACAGGCAAGAGAAGCAACAAAATGTGTAGGATGCACCACAGGGTCTTGAAACAGACTCGTTGCTACGTTGTCCAAGACAGAAGCTGTCGCAGGAGAGCACTGAATGGGGATCTCCTTGAGGATTGGTGCTGCAATGTCATGATCATGGGCTATGGCATCCCTCTGCTGAGATGTAGGTACAACAGCCACAGTGTCTACTTTCATGTCATATATAGTTTCTTTTTCTTTACAGCCTGGTGTCAGTGTGTCTCGATTATTTTTGTCCTGGTCACCTGACTTTGGAACAGATCCGGTTGAGATTGAAAAATCCGGCCCCAGACTTTGCTCTGGCCCATTCTTGCTCACTATAACCGGAGTGGAACCAGCAGAGACCATATCTGATGATTTATCAGATAGGTCTGAGACTGGGGGGCAGGATTGAGTGCCACCTAGTGGGGCTTCGGTAGCCCTCCGTGGAATCTCCTCCCTGACAGTGCCGCCCTCAGCACATTTCAGGGCTGCTGCATTCCTGAACTGCTCCTCCTTCTCATGGAAGCCTGGCACACCTTGCCAATCGTCGGCGGAGGGTGCGTCACGCTCCTGTGAATCTCCGCCACTGCCTGCCTCCTGCTGCTGCGGATGCTGGGCGGTTTTTGGGATGGGATCCAGACTGGACTGGCTCATGGCTGAGCTTCCTGCCCATGTGTAGTCACCGACATGGTTTGAGGACGTTTCTGTCTCTGTTACCGGGAGGGATTGGTTCTGATCTGCAGACAGATGTAGCCCCCCACCTAATCCTACATTCCGATTTAATGGGTCTTCAGACAGCTCCATGCTAGCCGAGACTAATCCAGGATCAGGGCTGTCTTCATATTTCTTCTGTCTGCTTGTTTCTTCCTGATTCTTCTGCATGGGTCTTTCATCTATAAGCATTTCTCTCGGCAGCACTTCCGTCTCTTGCTGTCTATAATCTTTTCCTGCGTAGTCTTCCTCCTTGTCTTCCTCTGTTTGGTTACCGGGGGTTACATATGGGTATCCTCTAGACGTGAAATCAAGGCCAGTGATTGGGGGTTTGTGTTCAGCACTGCGGCAGCATAGCATATCATTGCGTTCAGGCTGAGCACTTATAGGTTCTGCTTTAAGGTCAGAACCGCTATTAATTTTTTCAGCGTTTGATGGCAGAGAATCAAGCATTTTAGCCTGATGGAGAGGCTCGGCTGCTGAGACCTGCCCAGTTTCGATGGGTTCAGGCTCCCTGGGGAGCACTTTGGCTTCGTCATCTAGCGTCAGATCAGACTCCACTGCATGATGAATTTCAGAAGCTTCTTTGGAGGCCGACACAGTGTCGCATGATTCTGATAAAACAGCATTTTCGGTGCTGGATTCAGAGGGCCGAGCTGCCATAGACTTTGTGTCCAGTGCAGCAAGGTTGGATGCAATCGTTAAAAGAGATTCAGATAATTCAGGCTCCGAAGAGGAAGGTGAAGGGGCGGCATCCGCTGCCAAGTCCATGGGAGGATTTGTGGAGCCAGGACCGGATAACTCGCTCGTCTCAGTGCCTGCTTGTCCCACCCCCCCTGTATCACAGATTACTTTGTTTGCCGCATTGCCATCATTAATCTCGTCATTCAGGCAGCCATCATTTTCCACTCCCTTCACCTGAGTGTCTCCTCGTCCTGTAGTAGGAGGACACGAGAGAGGAGCCACTGCACTTTGATGCATCTCTACAGTGCATTCCTTGCCGCCAATTATCTGTTGTTCCTTCTCCCTTCCTTTTAAGGTTCTGTTCTTTTTCCCATCTTCCATCTTGTCTAAGTTGTCATTATTCAGCGTGGGAGCAGCAGAGCAGATCTCCTTCCCGACCTGATCCTTTTCTAAAGCTATGTTAGGGTGGTCTGTAGTGGGAGCTGTGGCTGCAGGTAGACTGATATCCATCTCTGTTGCTGCTGTTTGAGTAGGGAATGAAACTGTATCTCTATGTTCATCGTTGGTTGCTAGGTCACCATGGGAGACAGCAATGGGGATATTGACATCAGTTTCTTGAAGACCAGAAACCCCCTGAGACCCACTCTTCCCATTGGCCATATCTGATGAAAGGCCCATTTCTTCCTGTCTTGTCCTCTCGTGTTCATTTCCAGTCTGCAGAATCATTGTTGGTTCCCAATCATTGGTTAGCTCCCTGTGGCAGAGGAGAGGCCCATGTGAGCTAGCAGTGATTGAAGTAAGGGCATCAGCTTTTACTCTAATAGAGTCTGTGTGGCCTGACTCAAGATGCATTAAGACAGGAGCCACTGCATTTGCCATTAAATCTGTGAATCTCGCAGGATCAGAACTGCAATCTTGGAGTTTGATTGGTCTGTTTTGGATCAGAAATGGGTTCTGTTCTCTTGGAGTTTCAGGGAGGTGGCAGGAGCTCAGGCCTAGATTCTGGTCTTCAGTTAGGGCGAGTGAGGCCTTCTCTAATTCACTTTTGGAGTCATTCTGAGTCACGGGAGAAGCATCGTTCGGCTGTGGGGCATCTGACGATGCTGCAGGAGCGAAACCCTCAGGCTCCAGGGAAGTGTCAGGCACCCCCACTGAGATGGTCAACTCCTCCTCTCTGTCTTTGGACCCTAATCCTCTCAAATTTCCTGCGATTATTTTCGGTGGCTCCTCCACAGCAGCTGACACAGCCTTCCTCTTAAAATCTTCTCCACCTGTCTTTGTTCCCTCCTCGGTTCCTTCAGTTTCCATGACCTTTGCCCTTTGACCTCCCTCCTCCTTTGCCTCTATGAGGTCAGTTCCCTCACACTCAGCTGTTACTGAGAGACCAAAGGCTCTACTCTTTGTTTCTTCTTCCACAGGTCTTATAACCCCTGAGACCATTTGGCTGTCAGCATTCAGTGAAATGGCTTCATCTGACAGCAGCTTGGCTGGATCTGGCTCTGCATGCTCCATAGATATATCCTTCATGATATCATGCTTAGTCTTGCCCTTGTCCTCTACTGTTTCTTCCACCTGGCTGTCCTCCTCTGTGTGCTTAGTGCCAATGTCTGGTAGATGTGCTGCTGAAGGTGGTTGCATCTGGGGTTGCACCAACACTGCATCTGCCTTGTGGTTTAGTTGGTCAGGTTCCCTCAGCTCTGGCATTGTAGTCATAGATGTTGGGGGTTTCACCACCTCTGCTTCAAGGCCTTTTTGGATGGACTCCCCTTCAGTTCCTGGTCCTACTGGCAGCTGTTCCACCATCACCATAGATGTTTCGCTGCTTTGCTGGACAGGTTCCAGTTCAGGCTTGCTGACAGAGGCTAGCAGATCTGCTACTGTTTGAAGTGGTTCTACCACGTCTCCATGAGCCTTGTCATGACCAGCAGCTTGTGGATCTGTCACTGTATATGGCACAGGTGGCGTTTCTGGCTTTTTGAGGCTGAAGAACTCTGGAAAGGTGAAGCTGCTCTCCACCACTGGGTGGTGCAGGCTCTCCTGCACAGTCAGGGGAGGCAGGGAGGCACAGCTGCCCACGGCTATTGACGTTCCATCACATGCTCTCTTCGGCGGGCCCCGTTCCCCTTGGGTCTCTGGGCCTCTCATGGTGCCTGCCTGGCCTCCGGTATTGTCCTTCATCGAGTGTGAGTTTACCCCAGAGTGCTCGATTCCTGGCTTTGCAAGGGTCCCCCTGGGCCCCTCTCTCTCAGTGGATAGTTCACCTTGCGGCCAAAGATGCTTGATGCTAAAAGCCTCCTTAGATTTCTCTGGGGTGTTGCTGTTTCTTAATCCATCCACCTCTGAGATGCTGGAGAGCTGAAGTAGCTGGCTGACAGCCGGGGGCCTTGGTGGCAGGGCAGGCTGGATGGGGGGTTCTGGAGCCGAGTCTGGCCAGGTCTTTCCCAGATCCGTGTAGTTGCTCCCTATCAGCACCCCTACCGCCTGCTCTTTGATGACAGCTGCTTCCGGAGGCTGTGGAGAATCTTTCGGTGGCTTCTTTTGCCGTCCGTCCGTTTCAGGATGCAAGTCCCCTCCGTTCCTTTCTTCCGTGGGGTCAGCGGGTCTTTTCTGGGTGGCGGGCCACGGGGGAGGGGGAGAATGTGTCTCTGAAAGAGCTGGCGGACGCAAAGCCCTTTCTGCAGAGTCGCTCTCCGGCAAGCCGGCGAGCTGGCGGCCGTGCTGCGGCGCGGAGTCGCTGACGTCAGGGGGCGGACCGGCGGCGTGACGTGCTCCAGCGAGGAGTTCCGGCTGCTCCTCTGTCCCCGTTGCCCCGCTGCCAGACCCCGCTGCTTCTCTGAATGCAATGCTCTCTCCTCCCCTCTCCTCCCACTCTGTGCCGCCTCTCTCTCTCCCTCTCGCTTCCTGGCAGTCACATCGTGGTGGGCCAGGCAGCAAAACGTCAGTCTGGTCCTCCAGACAGAGAGAGTCCCTCTCCCTCCCCCCCTTCCCGACCGGCGAGTGAGCACTGCTCCCTGGGGAGCTGTTGGTAGCCCCGCCCCCTCCCTCCCCCCCCTGACTCTCAGCTGAGCTGTGTGGCATTTCAATGCAGCTGCCCAGCAATGGTGCGCTGTCACGCTCACCAGCCCCTTTCGTCGGGGCAGACGAGTGGCTGATCTCGGGCGAGATTGATGACGGTTTCACAGATCCGGCGGCAGTGATTTCAGATGCTTCTGCTGCTGAGTTCCGAGGCGAAATTAATTCCTCTCTCCTTGCTGCTGCTGCTGAATTGGCTGCCGTAGCCGTTCCCTTGGACGAATCGCATCTCTCCTCCGCCTCTCCCTCGCCTTCCCTCGGTTCAGGCGCCGTGGGTGTTGTCAGTGGCAACGCAGCGGCCATCAAAGCCTCTCCAAGGACACTGTGTGCCCCCATGCCTCCCTCGCCCCGAGGTGGACACTGGTCCACATGGGCCCCCATCCTTGTTGTCACACCAAAGCTCTGGTCCTGTCCAGCCCCGGACAGGCCCGGGTCGACAGGCACCAGCTCAGCAAATGTTTCCAGTGCATTTTTGTCATTTTCACCCCTCCCAGGGGGTGAATCTTGACTGCGGAGTGGGGCTCCAGCCAGTGATATCAGATTGCGGGTGCCATCTGCCCCACCACAAGAGGACTGCTGCTCAGATCCCTGGTAAGGGGGCAGGCTGAGGGCAGGTGAAATCACCAAGGCAGTAAAATTATCTGGCCCAGCCTCAGGGCCTGCTGGTAAGGGGCAGATGTTTGACTGTCCCTGGAGGCTCAGCTGTTCCTGGTAACTTGACCACTCTTGGGGCGGCTGTGCCTTCAGCCCAGCCTCCGCATTTGTTGGCGCATTTAACTCTTTCCATGCTTCTAAATCCTTCTCCGTTGGTGCATCAAATTCTCCTAGTGTGTTCCGCTGCTCCTTTACAACTATCCCCCTGTCTGTATTTGAGCTCAAACCTCTCTCTTTGTCTGCCATTAAATCTATTAAATCTGTACCCATGATCCTCTGTAAGCATAAGCTTAACTCAGTGTCGGTGACTGTCCTCGCTCTTGACCCCGTTAGTGAGTCTGTCTGTGATTTTAACTCACATGTGTTATTTATCTGTATTTTTAGCTCAGTTTCTGTATTTGCTTTCATCACTAACTTGGGCTGTGTTTTCACCCTGCTGCCTGCGTGATCATGCATGCTTTTTTCTCCTCCTGTGTCGTTCTCTGGCTCTGGCTGTGGGGGTGACAGTAGGCCCGTTCTTGCCTGGGAATCCATCAGCATCTCTGCTCCCCCCTTTCGGGGCTCCTCTGGTGAGCCGGGCCTCATTTGTGGCATTGGTTCAGTCACCGCCTCAGCCTGCGGTCCCTGTGCCTGTGGCTCAGTCTCTGCATGAAAGGTGCTTCCTGAAACTCGCCTCCTCTCTTCCCACGTTTTTACATGCTCCTTCCTTTGCAGGTCTCCGTTAAGATCTTCCTGTGCATCTTCCCAAGAATCAATGCACATTTCATCTAGCTGGTCTCTCTGGGACACCACCTTTGTGCTCTCTGTCAGTTTCACAGGGTCCCTGCCCTGCAGCAATGTCCCCACCTCCATTTCTGTCTCATCTGTCAACTGTGTCCATGTTTCTGGCAGAATGTCTTCATTTTGAAGATCTGGGTTTATCTCTTGTTTTTCCACAAAACCTGAATCTCTTGATGTCCCTTTTAATAAATTCATAGTCGACTCTGTCATTGTCTCCCTCATTCTACTTCCTGACTCCTTATCAATTTCCATGTCCCTTGTCTCAGCCAGAGAGTCCCCCTCTGTCTCACACTGTCTTTCTGTATCCTGGGCAAGAACTTCTGGTCCATTGTTGAGAAAATGCACATGTTCCTCTGTTTTTATCTCTGTCAACAGGTCTGTGCCCACCCCAGATTCTATTTCTTCTGTGTGCTTGGAAGATGTTGTATAAATTAATGTCATATTTTGGAGATGCATTAGTCTCTCTGCTGAGGAGGTGTTTGGTATTATGTCTGTTCGTGTAGTTTTAAAAGAACCTGTCATCTCGTGCATCTTTATCTCGAGTTTGGTGTCACCATTTGTTTGCTCTGGCTCTGTGAGAAAGTTTAGCTCGGTCTTTCCGCTGGACAAGCTGGTATCCGATGGGGCTGCTGCACCGATGTCTGCCTCTTCATCCTCCTCATCCCTCTCGCTCATGGTGCCCATGATGTAGTCTCTGAAGCTGAATATCTCTACTGCCCCCTGGCTATTCGGCTGTTTGTTTATGACCCTCACTGCCATGGGAACCTGTGCTGGTCCGGGATCAAGGAGGTGGACCTCATCGGGGAGATGGGGTGACCGGGTGTCTGGCTCAGGGTCTCGGGGGAGGGTGGACGGGGGTGGGGCCAGGTCTGAGGCACCGAAGTCTGGGCTGTCGACATTGGAAAACGGAAGTGAGAATCTCCCAATGAAAACACGGCAGAAGTTTCCAGATGCCAGAACCCATGCACAGACAAGCACCACACTCTGCACACGGCACACGCAGGCAGGACCACCTCCATCTCAGGCGGGGGCGTGGCACTTCCATGCAGGCACAAACCCGCACTCGGATCTCCACACATGGCACACGGGCTGCAGAGTGCTTCGGAATGAGCCGGAAACTCCGGGAGAGCTGCACAGCCACACAGCTCTGGAAAATGCACCTTCTACTGATGCCTGGGCAGATATTAACTCACACACTAAATGCAAAACAGTAGCTACATGCCGAGCCCCGGGGCAGTTTGGCAAACCGGTTCTATCTGACCCACACTGTTGGGTCTGTTCATTCATTTAGCATCATCCACAGGGGGCTACTGCCTTTTCTTTATTTTTTCTTTCACAGAACGCAATTTTTTGGTCTTTATTTTTGGAGGCGTCATTGGGAAGGGAAGGCTGTCATTGGGGCCTGCCCCTCCTATCAGCTCACAGCCTCATTCCACACACACCTCTGTGGCTGACCACTGCGTACTAAATGTGGAAGTAGCAAAAAAAAAATTTAAATTACAAAAAGCGAATTGTTTTAAGTGATGGTGTGTGTGGGTGTGAGTCTGATATAATCTTTCACTTAGTGCCAGCTGCCAGTCTTTGGCTCTGGACAGCAGCTTTTGGCTGGACTCTGCATGGACTTCTACCTTCAGCTTCCCCCGCACTGCAGCAGAAGGAGTTTGACACAGGTGCTTGCATGCTGAACATCAAAGGCATTCCCACAATGCACCAGTCCACAGTATGGGTATCTCCAGACTAACCACAGACCCAGGGAGCCTGTCAGACTACAATCACACACATCTGTTCAGGATCAAACATAGTCTAACCCAAAATGGTTTATTATTGAGCAATTTCCAACAAAAATGGCCCTGCTGATAAATGTTCCAGCGTGCAGTGACATTGCTGTTTTTGTTTGCTCATCCAGTGTCTCATGCGGGTTAATAAACTGGCCTGACCTACATCGACATCTACACAACTCCCTCTTTGGCACAGAACCCAGATCTCACAAGTGTGAACATGAAGGACCAACATTCCTTAACTGCCTCTTCCGAATGAACTGCAGCTTGCTACAGGAATCCGATATCCCTCCGCCTTTTTTCCATAGGCCCGGCGCATGCATGACTGAGTCTTAATGGCATACTCCACCAAACACGGAGATACTGTTTCTCCCGGCAACCGCCTTTTCCCTGAATCACAAAGTACATCCCTAAATAACCACAAAGAGGTTATTGAATCACACAGATTAAATGTCATGATGTAAACATGAAGGAAAATTGAATAAATTGAATTAAATGTGTGACTTAGATCAGCACTCTTTTCTTTTCCGCCTTGGGTTTTCCCTCTGCTCCATCTCTATGTCCTGACTGCCTCAAGAACCAGACCAGGAGTTCCTCCACCTGGTGTTTCTAAAGCCTAAGCACTCAAAGTCTAATTCATCCAGCCATAAGCATTCTGGCTGTACTGTCCTGCTGTATCTCTTCATGAGCCTGTTCCCTCACAGCCACAAAGGCCTTTCCTTCAGCAACACCGACAGTCACACGCAGCATTTCCTGGTGTGAATAAAGCGAAACGAAACTCTCTGAGCTTTGCCCCACACAGGTGACACGCAAAAGAAAGTGCAAAGAAGTGAAAAAGCAATTAAGACAAAATAATAATAATAATAATAATAATAATAATACATACATACATACATATATGTAGCCATTTCATGGATGGTATATGGCAGTCAGAGAACCTTCTGTACCAAAACAGTGATTACAGTATGGAATGTTCTAGATATAGCAATGCATGTTTCTTCTTGCATATTCTCCCAAAAAAATGAACATGCCCCAGAATGAGCAGCTAGTGTCAGCTAAATTTATAACCCTAACCCATCTAGGGCACCCCTTTGTAGATTTCTATTTTATATGCCAGCTGTCAGATACAATAAAATTTAGCATGAATACGCAGCACAAACACATATGCAGGGATGCTACACTGCATTAGGCAAGGCTTGCCAAAGCTGTAATCGTTAATTTTTGGGAGAGGCTCCAGCAGGGAAGCTAGGCCCCACAGCCCCCCCCCAACACATGCCACACAGCAAACGCAGTTTTATGGCCGAGAGCAAACCTCACGCTGCGGTAACAAATCAGAGTAAGGCGAATCCGGAGCCACACGCAGGCCGCAAGAGGAATCACTGCAGATGCAAGAGTACAGACGGGGGCCAAGACCTCGCGCACGTTCCAAAAATCTGAGGCATGACGGACGAGGCACAGCGTCAACCCAGAGCATCCACTCTCAGAACCACAGCTGATGCAAAAAGAGAAGTGTGGCCAGCTCATTCCCTCCCACCAGAGATGGTTCATGACAAGATGGAATTGTAAACAAACGTGACTGCTTAGAGTTTACTTCCTGGTATCCCACGATGCAATGTAGATAAATACATAATTATGAACTTAAATGATTGCATTACAAAGAACACCTTGTCTTTCACCATCTTTGCTGTCACACTGTCTCCTTGCAGGGAGACAGTCACTCTTCTTGTCTGATACCTTTTCATTAAGCCTGCAACCTGGTGACTTATTTCCATGTACTGTTGCAGCCCGGCCAGCAGGGGGCTCCCCTCTGTCACCTGCTCACTCTTCATCTCATCTGAGTTTACCTGCGTCCTGTCCACACACACAGACACGCACAGTGAACAGAGGTGTAAAAAGTACTCAAAAATGTTACTCAAGTGAAAGTACAAGTAATGAGTGAAAATTTTACTCAATTAAAAGTA
>JAOYFF010000034.1:2965221-2985266 GCA_025773925.1 Cryptomyrus ogoouensis
GATGGGGGCCGGGTTACTCCCCCACCCCCACAACCCCGCACAGGACAAGCCCGTCTGCAAAATGGATGAATACATATTGGCCATTAATAAATCTGTATTCATCATTTATTATAACAAAATATCAATCATTTCAAAATGAAATGTTAATGCTGGCTGTAAAACATTTCCTGCACCTGAATCTAACAGACATTGGAGTGGCAAAGTCATGGACGGTTTACTGTACAATTCCCGAGCGCATGCCATAAAGGTCACTTATGTCAGTAACCTGCACAATATGAAATACAGAAAGGAATTTTCCATTAATCAGGTTTACAGTAATTGTGAAGGGACATATCTTATTTTAAGGAGGTCATAACTGCCATTAATATACCGTCGATTGCGTCATCTTTATTATTTTATTCCATTGGAAACGGTTCAGGTTCAGTTCTGTTGCAAGAGCATTAAATGCAGAAAAGGTTATACGACGTCCACTTGATAAGATCAGGGGAATTGTGATTGGACCAAAAGAACGAATTATGAATGTATAAACCTGTGTATGTGCGTGTGTGTGTATATAATATAATATGTGTGTGTATCTATATCTTTTAACGAATCATCTATGCGAAATACGTTTCTAATAACAGAGTGAAACGCCGTGATGCATGTTGGGTAAACGTCACAGATCCAAGATGGCTGCGATCAGTGGAGGACGTGTTTTGTCACTTTGCCGTCAATTTCAATCAGGATTTAGGATATCAACTTTACCTCTCCAGCGTCCGCATGTTTTTACCAAACTCTGTCCACTGAGGTAAAATAACAATAAAATATGTACATATTTATTAACACGTGGCATAACCTAATAGCCTATTTCCCTGCTGCTGTCTTTGACTTGTTCCTTCCCAAACGCAGTCCTTGTCCTCAGACTCATGTGAGGCTGGTTGCACAGTGCCGGTCATTGTACACGTCCAGCTGCAGAAAAGGACTGGAGGAGTTCTTTGACATCCCCGAAAACTGGGGGGAGTCGACCGTCAAGTCAGGTAAAAATTCAGTGCTTCCATGTCGTATCTTCCGCTAAAATTGCATGACGTCTTGTGTATGTTATATTTGTTAAACCTTAAATTCTGCTAATTGTCTCGTTTATCTCGCTGGTTGTTCGCCTAACGGTCGATGTATTTTTCATAGGGGCGCCTTGGACTGCAAAACAACTAAGGACTAAAAGTAATGAAGATTTACACAAGCTATGGTACGCTGCATAATTAATGTCAATAATGTGCCATGTGTTTGGCGAAATTCTATATGGATTCAGAAAAGAGTGCATTTCGGGGTAAATGGGCTTCGAGTATAACCGCAGAATTTCTCTGCAGGTACGTACTGCTTAAAGAGAAGAACATGTTGCTGACTATTGAACAAGAGGCGAAGAGACAAAGGGTCCCGATGCCGAGCCCGGAGCGCCTGAGGAAGGTAAAAAACGGAGCGTCCGGGCTGCTTGCCCGGCTGATGCCTTTCCTGACAGTGTTGAGGAGGCCACTTTAGAGAGCATAATGTTTAATACTGTGATTCTGTGACTTTTGTCTCTGAGCAATGGAAATGCTGTCCTGTGTGATATAGTCTTTAAAGTATTTTAAAAATATTAAATTACCAGGTCACTTTATTTCAGGTGGACAGGTCTATGATCAGGCTTGAGACTGTAGTCAGGGAGAGAGAGGATGCCATCCGGTTGCTGCAGACTGGCCAGGAGAGATCTCGTCCAGGTGCTTGGAGAAGAGACCTCTTTGGAAGAACTTACTGGTATGGATGGAAAATGCAGTTTCAGTTGTCTAACAAAATAGCAGTTTGCCTTTATATGGAAGAAAATGCCACAGAAATGTATGCATTTTCAGAATTGGATTTTGTACAGCTTTAAATGTTCAGGTCTCATTTTCTGGTAAACCAAATTAAATTAAGGGCTAAGGGCTATTGTTATGCAAGCATGAAAATATACAGGTTCCAAAAATATGCGTCCTGTGTTGTCATTGCCAAATACTTCATTGCTTGCAGTGGATGACTGCTGTCACATTTTATTTTTCCCATAACTGTTAAATAACTCCCTCACAGAAGTTCTGAAAAGACCTGTGTTTGCATTGGCTGGGAAGTGCTACAGAGTTGTCATTTTGCAAATAATGTTCAGCCGTTACGTGCCAGCATGTGCAGAAGCTGACGGTGCCTTGACCAACTTCTCAGACCTGATTATTACCCGATACATTAATGAAGTGTTTCTGTGGACTTGGCAGGTATAAATTTAAGGAGTACCCCATTCCATGGTACCTGAACACAAGATACAAGAGAAAGCGATTCTTCTCAGCACCATTCGTTAATGACTTCATAAGGTGAGTGAGCATCTTTTGTTAATAAGGACCACACCTGATTGACGTCATTAATTTTAATTATTTCATTGATCCGAAGACTTTCCGGTATAATTTCTTTGGGAACCCTAGGGAAAAAACTATGAATTTTATTTTACTTATTATGCATATGCAAAAGCTATTTTTATAACATGCATAATAGTCATTGAATTTCTGTACTGTTATTTTAAACAAAGTAAGTCAGCCATGCCACTCTTAAATCTACCAGCATGTTTTTATTTTTCCGTTCCTCCAGTATCACATGCAAGTTGCTCTTTAAATTATTCAGGTCATTGATCAGCTCATTGAGGTGTGTCTCTGGTGGAATAGAACACTTATCACTTGATTCTGTGACACACTAGATGGTGCTCTCTAATCATAAAAGGGCTCAAGGCATTGCCTTATAGCAAACCAAGAGCAGAAAACACAGCAAATGGTCCATGAGATTTCATTTGCTCATCACTAGCAACTAGCAGTTGTGATTTACACAATTTCAATGAAATTTCTTTATTAGATTAAATAAAATAAAAAATAAAAAATTTGCAAATGTAGCTTGGGATAAATATTCTTTGGTTGCTGATCTTTGTATTCAGTACATTTTTGTATTTGTGACTCAGGCTTCGCATAGAACAACACATGCGAAGAAGACGAAGGAAGCGATTGGCCGAAGCCAAAAGGCACAGCAAACTGATGGAGAAATTCCCGAACATGGTCTCCAAGGCATGAGGCACTAAGAACATGCTTGGAACATCATGAACATGTGACTGATGTATGCCTTTATATAACAATGAAGCTTGTTTTTTCCTTTTTTTTTTTTTAATAGCCAAAACACACACACGTGAGATTAATTCTGCAATTCATGCAGTCTCGCAGCTCTTAAATCTCAAATAAAATTTCACCTCAAATGCAGTTCATTGTTTTCAGCTAGTTCTATGTCTTACAATAAAAGAAGCACTGAATATCATACATAAAAGAACATCCTCTGTGAATATTCTTACTTTCCACAGTCCACTAGAGGGCAGGTCATTCAACATATAATGCAGCTGTATTTCAAATTTAGACAAGTGAGGTAAGAATGAAATTCCTGTTAAAAGATGATGCTCTTTGATCGCATGTAATGCAATGTGATACAAAGGTATGTACAAAGCATTTGTCGATCACTGCTGTTTAAAATGAACATGGCATAATTAAAGACTGATTGTATAAAATGATTAATCAGTGCCTTATCAAAATATAATTATAAAAGGCTTACAACTCTTGAACTCTAACAGCAATTTGCCTGAGTGGGGATCTCAAAACTAACACCGCATAAAATAACGATAAAAGGAAAACAATTTTAAATGCCATAGGAGGGGGAAAAATGCCATTATAGGATGTTCCTGAGTCCAGAGGAAAGACCAGCCTTTTCTGTAAAGAGTGTTGCAGCCAATCAAGGACACTTTCTGTCCACACACTGCTTTCCCCCTTCCTCGTACTCCTGCTTCGAGATCCACATTTGCTGGAAGGTTCCCTGCAAAACAGCATTTAGGAAGAAAGCGGTAAGGAATACAAACACGTTAGCCGTCCGAATTACTCCATAAAAAGTGCGAAACGCAGGTATATGAAGTAAAAACTCAAAGTTCAGTAAGTATAAGAAAAATCGTACCAGAGACGCGAGGATGGAGCCGCCTATCCAGGCGCTGAACCTGCGTTCCACGGTGGTGTTGTTGGCTATCAGCTTCAGGCGCATGCTCTAAACGCAGAGAGGACATTTAGAAAGGGTGCAGTAATGTCCGTGTCAGTAATTACAGGTACGCTCCCCACACAACGTGATGATATTCCTACTCAGAAGATGGACACATGAATCACAAAACAAGTCATGAAAAACAGTAGAAATACACTAATTTTAGACTGTTTAAAAGCACCGGTGCCGGGACTCTTTTGCAAAGTGGTATTTGATGGACTATTTCTGGCTTTAGTGTACAGAAATGCATCCCGAGGTTGGGGCTGCCCCAGTGTGGCTCTCTGCAGCCCTCACCGGGGGTGTCTTCTGGGACAGCTCCCTGTTGAGCCGGTCAGTGAAGCCTTGGATCAGCGTGTTTCCCCCCGTGACGACGACACTGCCGTACAGGCCCTGGGAAGACAGGCAGGATCACTCAGTCTGCGTCTTTCTCCAATGGTGGTTTTCCACTGCCACCGAGAACCGAGCCGCACCACAAACTAACGGTTTTCCATTGTGAATTATCTGAGCTGGACCCAGCGTGGCCCTGTTTACTAGCAGTGCCAAAACGCGACCAAACAAAGCTGGCTACGTTGCCACCACCTGACTGGTCGAAATGCAGTCCAGATACCGGTGTTCTGTGCATGGATTATCTGAAGGGAAAAAGGCATATTATATATATATATATAATTCATTATTAGTAGTATCACATGTGGCGATGTATTGTTGCATTTCCAATAACTCGGAACTTGAGTACTATAGAGCAGCTAAAAGGAATGGATTCCTAATCCCAATTACGCTAGCATTTGATGCTAACATATCACAGGGATTCTCACTGATGTGCTAGCGGAAATTAGCCCATAGTAAATCGTGTTGTACACCGTGTGAACAGTAAATAAGCATCTATTTAGGTTCATGTTTCTGTCGCTCTCCAAACCCAGTGACCCCTTTACAGAGCCGACCCTTCTGCAGTGGAAAACCAAAGTGAGCTGGAACCGCACTGTATCTAGTTCACAGTGTGGCTCGGGTACGGCTTGGATCCTGTGTACTAGTGGAAAAGCAACTCAAGACAATAGGTAATTAAGGACACATCTCACATAAATAATACAATAATGGATCACTGCAATTTCACAGAAATCACTATTCATTGTGCACTGACTGGCATTCGCATTTGGGAACAGGAACAGCTGTTCAATTTAGGCATCGCAATATTGTAGCTGTTCATCATGTATACATTACTCTATGCATACATTACTACAAGTTAGATACAGACAGCGGGTCATCATATGGCTGCCAGCGCTGCCCATTCTTCTGCACCGGTTACACTAATCCATACTCCCGCTAACGGCCTACTGCGTCCTACGTCTGCTTTCAGGCGTCTCTCGGTCACTGTTATTATTTACTATGGACCTTAGACACAAATGCGATCAGGTGTAACTTGATCAAGTCTAACTCGACGCAAGACCGTACAAGTATGTGCAATAACCTACAATAATGGTCACTTGTCATTCCTGCGCTTTATGTCATGTTATTGTTCCATGGTCGTTTTTTTTATAATTTCTCTCTGTTATAGTTTGAATACCTCCATCTAGGCCTACAACAGTTTAAGTTCACTTTCACGTTCACTTTTTTTAGATAGTTTATGTATCATTTACTTCTAATTTGTACAGCATCAGTGCTGGAAGTCTCTGATGTAATCTCGTCTGTAACACAATGAAAATAAAACTTTTGGATCGTGAATAAAATGCGCTGCCATTGCTAGCAGTATGACCTGAACTTTTTCTAGGTGTGAAATGCGTCACAGCCTCACTCCTTGACCTCACTACGAACAAGGTGGTCATAACACGTCGTCTCACATGTGAACCTACCGGTCGGATGTCGATGTCGCACATCCCTACGCTTGTCGTCACCACGTGACCCACCCCCAGCATGGTATTCCCTGACAGACCCTGCAGAGAGACGTGGGATCAGACGAAGCGAAGGAGTTCCCCTCAGGGAGCTCAGCTTTCTTCAACACCTTCTGAGATGAACTTGGGTGTCAAACCTTGGCATTGGAGGGATCAAACAAGCCCTCGGGGATCCTCAGCCTCTCTGCTCCAAAGTCACAGTTGTAGCCGTTGGGTAACTCATAGTGCACTGTGGGCATCTGGGCAGCCACCCTGCAGGGGAACAGGTCCACCATCATGCAGCACCAATACCGAAGTGCAGGGACTTTTTATTCTATTATCGTACCGAGTCTCCTGCAAAAATAGGACTACTGTCCTATTTATGGTTGCGGGGAGTCCGGAGCCTATGCTGGAGGCTACGGGTGCAGGGCAGAGAATGACCCAGGATGGGGCGCCAGACCGCCACGGGGCACACTCACACCGTTCAGTTACACATACGCACCTAAGGACAATTTAGTAACTCCAGCGAACCTCCGCATGTTTCTGGACTGTGGGGGGAAACCGGAGTACCCAGAGAAAAGCCCACGACGACACGGGGAGAACATGCGAGCTCCACACACATGGAGCCACGGTGGAGACTCACACGCTGGTCCTGGAGGTGTGAGGTGACAGTGATAACCACTGCACCACTGCGCCACCCACACAATGACGTCATTCTGGGCAATAAGAATACCGATCAATCGATTAGACTTACTGCTCATCATATGGTGAATCAGAAACCTGCAGTACAGACGCTTGGAAGTCCTGGATCACAGTCTGGGAAAATAGAAAATAAAAAATTAATACATGACATCACCATCAGATGAGGTATGTGCATGATAAGCAAACCATGTGTAAAATAAATCCCCAGTAGGAAAGCTGGTTAGCATACAGCTGGTCAGCCGCTTACATTACACATGTAGTTGTGCCAGGAACGCCTCACTTGCGGTAGTTTCTCCCTCTTCCTCCAGCTGGCGGACGCACCTTCACGGACCTCATCCTAAGAATGTGACGGGGAAACGTCAGACGGGATCGTGCAGTGGGACGTACAAGCGCAGCTCAGACACCGGGGGGGGGGGGGGGTTGTGGGCCGCACCTTCGCCGCAATCATGTACGGAGGGATTATCTCCACGCCCAACTCCTGGAAAAGCTCCCTGCACTGCATGCTCATGAAGTCGCCGGCGAGGGGTGATTTCACGATACCTGAAGGACGAAGAGATGCTTAGCACAAACAGCAACTAGATGTGGGTGATTCCAGATCAAGATTTTGTTTCAACCAACCAGCTGAGTACGCTGTGACCAGTGTTTCTCCTACCATTATATTAGGGTCAAGTTAATTTTATTAAATTTTATTCTCTAGACTATATACTGCCAGAACAAAACAGAACTCATTTAAGGTTACCTGTCCTATAGCACAGGTCTATACATTGTCATTTTATTAAACAAACTAAATAGCCTTACGTTATTTATCTTATTTATAAAACAGCTTGTCATTTTTGTCTCTACACAGTCACGCGTTTACAATTCATCTCTGTTCTCTGTATCTTGCATGGCGGAGTTCCGCCCTGATGCGCGCATACAGACACATGCACACGCACACACAAGTGAGCACACTCCCACCAGCGGACAGAGAGTGCGCGTCGGAAAATACGCCACGTCAAACCACCTGAAAAGCAGACATAAATATCTGTGGTTTTTAAACACTCCCAGAGTGGTGAAGATGGCAACACTTGCTCTCCTGCGAGTAGCAGAAATGTTCTGATGTTTAGTTCAGTTGTTATATTGACTGCTGTCATTAAAAGAAACCCATGAACACCATGAATCCTGTCGGTGTCCGTCTGCCCCCCCAAAGCTGTAAACCTGGGGGAAACACTGGTGACTGTGACTCTTTATGCTCAACTGGTTCGTGGAAACACGATCTTGGTCTGGACTTTTGCTCTCTGGACCTGAACTTTCCACCTCTGACAATAACTAAGCAGGGAAAAAAAAAACTATTAAATCAGAGATAAGAGAACTAGCAGGGTTCTAGACAATGAATTCAAAGGAAGGAGCTGAGAGGTCGCCGACTCAGGTTGTTGGATCCATACCTTGCTGCAGGACATATCCATCATGGACTGGGATGGCGGTTGTGTGTGTGGCGCCGCTGTCTAGCACCAGACCTGTGGACCGGCCGTTGGCAAATCTGTGAAACTAGTTAAAGGTAATAAGGGTGACAAAGCTCAGAGGATTAAACAGCAGGACAACAACAGAAGAGTTTTATTTTCTCCCTAGTTCTGTTAATCGAGATTTCTAAAATTACCTAAACAATAATTCAGCACCTTTTCCACTTAAAAACGCCTCACTGGTAGGACAATCAGAGGACAAACGCTAATCACACTCAGAACTACATTAGAAATGACAGCTACCATCAAACACTTTTACAGTTTGCTTGTCAGGTGAAAACTACTCCCTGTCTCCACTGTGTGACACTAATGCTTCCATGTCAATCAAACCACCCATCGAGAAATCTCCAAACGCTGCCTTGTGACTCCAGGAAAGGATACGCCGACAGCACAGCGGTTTTGCACAGAAAGAAGGCAGGGATGTTGTAGTGTTCGAACATCAACTCGGTCAGCTTCTCTCTCTTCACCCGCGTGTTCCACTGTACACGAACAACAAAAAAACTACAGATTAGACGGTGACGACCAGACGAGGGGCTACGCTGTTAATCTAGAAAGGGGGAAAAAAAAACATCTGCAGAAAGTGAGACGCATTTGTACTTAATTATTTGCATATATCTATGACTGAGGTGTGGCAGTCATTTTTTGGCAAATCAGTCAACTTCACTGTAAAATCTGAAAAGGCGAAGAACACTGGAAAACAGTTCCAGTGAACCTTAGGGGTGATGGTTAACTGCTAGCACTGCCAGTCTCTTTTTCTGATCGTATAACTGCACTGGAGGAAAAAAAAAAAACAGAAACATAATTATCATGGCGACCAGAGACTCACCGAGGCCTCGGACATAAGCACGGGATGCAGGCTTGGCTCTGACTTGAAGTGCATCTTGTAGGTGTGATCCAAAACAGCTTGAAAGCTGTCCCAGTTGTCAACTTCAGCCAGTCAAGGAAGCAAAGGCAATTATTGGTAATTTTAGAGACACAACTCTAAAACTCACTGCCACACTCAACCATTTCCCTGTCCAACTAAAGTGCTTCAAATGCCCCTAAGACACATTATACCTTTTTACTGCAATAAAAGACAACTGTGTTACACATAAGTGTGTCAGTTTCAGTTTCCTAGGTAAAACTATGACCACCCTATTTTTAATCCTATTAAAACATGCAAATGATTATTATTAATATCCATATATGACCTGTGACATCTTTTAATATATGAAGTATGTATTCAATAATTCAAAACTGTCATTAGCTGAGAATACTTGTTGTTTAACTCATGTCATGACCCAAAAGAGTGTCGCAGGACCATTTTCATTGCATTGTGAAGTGTGCAGTTTAAAACAAAAAGTATTTTGAATTATTTCCCCCAATGTCTTACTATTTTTGCCAAAGCAAGAAGGCATTGTGCAGCTGTTACTGCGCTCTGCTGTTTACTATCCCTGCACTATTTCTGTAAAATAAATTTGGTTCAAATTTTTTTTTTTTTATTTGGGTTGTGACTTAACCAAGGAACAGTGCGAGTCCTGAGACAAAGCCAGCTGAGAACCACTACATCTAAATTCTACTGACCATCGGGTCAACACTCATACATGTTTGGGTAAGACGCCATAACTTCATGTTCTGATTACTGTACTGAAGCATAAGACCAAACTATCTGTGACCCAATCAGCCCAGAGCTGGTCAGGTAAACTCACACTCTCGCGCATACAAGAACTTACTCATGCCGTTTTTGAGAGGGGACATAACTTCCATGTTCTCACGTGGAACCCTGAGCTGGTTCGTGTCTATATAGTATGTGTGGCCACTCTGCTTGCCCTTGTCCATGTCGGTTTCCATGGGCGTGCTCCCATCCTCCCTGTCCAAAGTTACGCCGATCACAGTAGGGAAGTCAGCCTGCGGACCAACAAAGCATTGCACACCAGCTTCTCGCTTTCAATCCACCTACAGTCAGTACAGTCAAGGTCTTTTAAGGGGGAAATGACGGGTGGGGAAAGTAAAGATTTTATATTCCGGAGCTCACCTTGGGACAGTCCTCCCCAGCATATCCTGCCCGTACACTGTAAGATCCTATATCGAAGACCAAAGCTCCAACCTCATCTATAGAAAAAAAAGAAAAATTGCATGTCTTGTAAAAAAAACACTGCAATCAGAGGTGGGATTCCAAATTCCAGTCAATGCTAAAACACTCCTTGCAAACACCATCCAATAAAAATAAAAACTATCGCAAATGATGCCTGAGGTACAATGTAAATATACACACAAGTGTTCATAGTCATCTAGCTCTACACAATTCACAGATATATGTTTAATGCAAAGCCTGCCCACTTCTTCGATGTTTATTTGGTTAAGATGTAACGATTTAAAAGGTTTAAACGTTAAAGCGATGCCGATAGCTGGGTCCTGCCAATACATCATATTAATGAGGGGGAAGCGAATGTGCGGACTGGCGTCCCGTCAAGTCGCTGCATAGATGCCGGATCTCGGCGAGTAGGTTGTTAAAAGTGGGCGGGTGAATGGATGGATGTGAACTTGCGACGGGTCACGGTAACATAATATCGCCGTTCTTGGGCTAAACGGGGTCCAGACGAACTGCGCAGCCATCCAAAGACATGGACTTAGCGTTGCGAAACGTGGAAACGGCGTTCATGAATATGGATTTAGACAACTAGCGGAACACATAAAAAGACGAGACTGCTTCCGATTACGGACATAAACGCCAAGTACTGAACAACATCTTTCCGGAGCAAAGATAGCAAAATAAAGAGAACAACGTGGCAAGTTCGTTGATTCATCGCATCTCAAAACTAAACTTACCTCCTCCATACACCCCGCCGCTCATTCTTGGTTTTGGTTATAATGATGGAAGAGAAAAAAGTAATGTTTTATCTTAATATATTTATATTTAAAACCACGACGCTTAACAATAGAAACTAGAGCGTACTCATCACATTGATGGAGCGACACCGTACGTAAGGCGCCATTGCCACACGTAGCCAATCAGAGAATAGAACCTTTTGGCCACACCTTCTCGGCGTAATTCTATTGGTGGATGCCAGAAACGTCACTAAGACAAAAGAAGTTGTAGTTCGGCCGGTGTTTGGGGGAAATGATGGAGATGTCAACATATATGAAAACGTCTGACAACTTTGTTCATTGTCATTTATTCATATTTTTTAATCTTTTGTTTAATTACCTATCCGCTGTGACTGGCTTTCGGCTGCAATAGGTCACGATAATGCAAGACTGTCCACGGAGGTCCCTTGTTTCTATCATTTCTTAGTCAACACGTTAGTTGCACGTTTCGTTTTTTCACCCAGACAAAGCGTCAGTAGACGTAACAGAGAAAACTAACATTCTGCATTAGTACATATGTATGTATTTTGGGACACATGTTGTACTACGAGTACAAAATAGGAAAAATCCCACGCTTTTAAGAAACATTTTAATTTTTCCGTTCTAGCTCTGCTCTACCCCAGTGCCTTGCCGTGTATCTGCTCTTCATTTTGCTGCATCTCCACCCGCGCTAAGCATAGAGAGGGAACTGAAACCATGCCTTTACAAAAAGGCTTACTTGGCATTCATTTGTTTTGGAAAAATCATCTCTGGATAAAAGGTTAGTGTTTATCTGTTCAAATTGTTGGGTTGGGTTAATGTGTGCTAATCAACCCAGAAACGAAAAGGGTTTGAAGAACTGCACTAGTACGTATCTGAGGTGAGTACAGACCAGCACCATTGCGCCAACTACAACAAATTATAACATATGTTTTAGGAATAGGAGGAAGAAAAGGAAAACGCCCAGTTTTAAAAGACTACAGGTGAAGTTCATAAGAATTTGTTTAGTTTGAGAAACAAAGAAGAAAGTGGTATATTTTCTACCTATGCAACCTTCTGTGTTACACAAACATCTTCGGTGTGTTTTGTATGTTTATTAAACAATAATAAGGAAAAGGGTATATGAAGCGTTGACAGAATGTCTTGGGACACTTTCCTAATTCTATTAAAAATCATTTTCATTGGTTTCATAATAAAAGTCCTTTGACAAGCAACGTGAAACATATCTGCACAAATCCTCCCTCCAGACAATTTCTTAAGTGTTGTAATTTTTTTTGACTGACTCAGTTGTGTTCTTGCCATTTTACTATGAATTGCAATTATATTTTTTGGCTCCCAAAGGGAAACTGAACACTGATGTTTGTTGTTCGTTGTTGCAAAATGTTACTTATTAAAATAGCCCCCATTGATGCTTGTCAATGGACTTTTTATCTCACAACAGCTTTTTCAGAACTATAATTTGGGTTTCAATTCATTACTACTTAAAATGAATATTTTACTTGAAATTACTAGCTGATTCAAATGTGATATATATTTTTGTAAACAAATTAATAAAGTAATGATTTTTATTATAAAACCAATAAATCTGATTTTTTTGTTTTGCTGAAATAAGCAAGTATCCCAATTATTACAAATTTCAATGCCATATAATATTTATTTTTTTCCTGCACTTCATCTGTGAGAGTGTGATGTACGTGTACTCACTGTACTCACTGTACTCACTGGTTAATGTGCATTAAGTCACACCTACAGTTTGTGGAGGTCGGTGGGATTCCCCTGGATTTCTGAATTGTGCCAGACTCTCACTTCTCTTTACAGTTGGTCACCCATTCACAAATAAGTTCAAGCTTTCATTTACAAAAGCACGCTGCATCAAATTTAGTGATTCTGTAATTTGCATGACAGCCTTTTAGAATATTAATATTAATCAAGGTTGGAATAAATCTGATCCTAGCCATGTGTGTATTTTGTCAGCACATGTACAACTGCCATTACTGCCAAGGCGTAAACAAATTACACTTGTGTCTTTCACTTATTCTGGTTTATTCTTCTCAAATGCTTCAGATATCTAGCCAGTTTTAAACTGTTAAAGGAATTGTTCTCTGATCAGTTTATGCAAGATTCTTGGAAATTTGTTGAAGAACACTGACAATGTAACAAATAAAGGATATTTTCTAATGTGTAATAAATAGGCATAATCAATTAAAAGGGAACAGACCGTAATGGAATAATGTATATGTGGACTGGCGGCATTCATTGATTTTACAGAAACACATGGTATCCTGGAAATGATCAGATTTTGTTGACTTTTTTTAGGCAAACATCCTCTGTGAATCGATTTGTATAGCTTCTGTGTCATGGAGATTCCGTATATGCCGGGGAGAGAGATATGAAGATGTGAAGCATGACTGGCAGGAGGGTTGGAAAATAAACAGTTATGTATTTACAGTAAATTTAAAGAAACAATTTGCTAATGAAAAAAATGCTTTATGTTTGGTGGCACAGGTGCAGCACTGGTGTCACCCCGCCAGTTTTGGGAGTTTGAATCCCAGCTCGGCTGTATGTGTGAGGAGTTTGCAGTTTGCATCTTCACCTTTTGCCATGTGAGTTTCCTCCAGGCCCCCCCCCCCCAGCCCCCCCCAGTCCAAAGATATGCAGTTAGTTGAACCAGCCACTGTAAACTGCTTGTAGTGTGTGAATCTACGTATGGTGTGTATGTGTGATATGTGCTGTGCCATGGACCAGAATTCCATCCAGTGTGTATCCAGTGTGTATCCAGTGTGTGCCCCACGAAGCTTGGGACAGGCTCCCTGACCCCCATCCTGTAACCCTGTCCAGAATAAGCAACTGGTTGGTTAGTGGGCAGGCGGGCGGACAGACTGTTGGTTGGATGGTTTTATGATGACTTCTGCCATCAAAACTAGTAATGCATAGTGTATGTTGTATTTTTAACAGCGTCAACACGGACATTTTACCCATGATGTAATGAACGGCATGATTGACCATCACTTTTTTTACTTGGAAGATCATCTGCATGCAATTTGCATTTGAAATGCATATCTTGATTTAGGTGTTTACATGTGCTTATATTTCTGTTATTCCATTAGTAAACATCTTGATGTGAATTGTCATTGACTTTGGATATTAGTCAGAAAAAGTTTTCTGGGTGAACCTTTTATAGAATAAATGTCATATATTGTTATATGGGATACCTTAACATGAATGTGTATGTAGGTGCAGCCAGGATATGTATAGCTCATAATCTATTGATGAATGTTACCTTGTGCGTGATTTTGGTATATTTTAAACATTAGTGTCCCTCAAGTAAGTCTGTTTTGAATGATCCATTATGCATAGTAGCTCCTGATCGCTGTGATATTTCTACCTTTTTGACGTCAGTTGCCATTTGTAATTGTTGCCCAGGCAACGGCCAGCCTCCCCTAGAGATAAGCGGAGGGCATAAGACCACTCTGATTTTTTTTTTTTTCCTTTTTAGGTTTAAATCAATTTCCATGTATCGGTAATTCCATTTCATTTGACTTCTGTATTACATCTTCAATCTGATATCTACTCATTTTGTTCAAATCAGTTTCTTACTAGTTCCTCATTTCAAGATGTTGCATCCAACACACAGTATAGCATCTATAATATTTCTTTGTGTTCTGCTGAGTGCAGGAATATCGTAACGACATATCAATTTACGGACAATTGTTACCTTTATGTTTGGCTTCTTACTTGCCCTCATTCCTCATGTATGCAAGCGGTGCTTCAGTAATGTCAGATTAGCTTTTATCAGAAAACAGTAGGAGCAGCCAGACCAAACAGCAGATATTACTTTTCGCGTCTTTTTTTTCACAGACCAAACAGCAGATATGACTTTTCGCGTCAGACGTTCTCCTGGTTGCACAAGCTTATGTGTGTAGCCAAAGAGCCAAAGCACCTTCAGCTATACTGTATGCTTAAGAGGTGAGCCACCGTGGATGTACACAACACCAGGCTTCGGGGCTATTTATAACCCGTGCTCCAAGCTTTTTTTAGCAACCAAGCTATTGATGTGCTCGCCTCTTACAAATGTCTTTTTTTTTTTTTTGCTTGACAAGAATTGATCTAAGATTAGATTACTATGAGTTGCTGAATGCGCCTAACCAAAATAAAGGCTGTCTGATTCAATTCACTTTTTTTTTTAAAGATTGTAGAAGAAACAGAAGATTATAGAAGAAATTATACAGCCTCTCCCCAAGTTACAATGGGGCTACGTTCCAATAAACCTATCATAAGTCGAAATTAATACAGTTCACCTAACCTGACAACATCATAGCCTAGCCCACCTTAAACATGCTCAGAACACTTACATCAGTCTACAGTTGGGCAAAATCATTAACACAAAGCCTATTTTATGATAAATTGTTGAATATCTCATGTAATTTATTGAATAATGTACTGAAAGTGAAAAACATTTACCCATCGTGAAGTCGAAATACCGTAACACAGACCATCATAACCCGGGGAGCGTCTGTGCTCTATAATTGCTTCATACCAAAATGCTTCAGGGATCTGCAGCACTGTAACTCAGACAGCAGCAAAACACCGTAAGGAAGGAGGGAACTGGGATATCCTTCAATATAGTCAGAGAACAAGCATTCAAATCACGTAGCATCAGGTGCATCGGAGGGGTATGGGAACCCTGGCAGATTCAGGGGGGCCCAACATCTGATGGGGACCCTTTTATACATAAAGGTACACGCAGAATTAGGAGGGGGCCCTGCTTAGCATATATATATTTACCTCTAATATAGATGTTTAAAGGGGTAATAAATTTGTATATTGGAAGTTATGAATATATCATAAATGTTGCAAGTGAAAGGTTGCGTACTTTGTATTGTATCACATGGGTATTAACCTAAAACTAAAATATAAATATGCAGTAAAGTTATAACACCAACTTTACTGTTTATTACAGTGTTTCCAGTATAAATTCTCTTCATTATTATAACTGTTAGAATGATTAATCACCAGCACTGGATACATTTGAATATTTTGCAAGATGTTTCAGTTTAATTGAATTTAAATGTACGTGCTAATATCGTGACTACATGAAAAAGAAATCCTTCTTCCTGAACCTGGAGGGGAGTTTTTCATAACTATGACCATCGCACTTTCACTATTTTGCCGTTTCAACAAGCAAAACGATTTGTTGTTTCCACGGTAACATTTTCCAGTGAGTTTGCATTTCAGTCCCTTTTAGGGGGAGATGGATATTCAAACACATGGTTGTCAGGTATTTAAAAATTTATATTTGACAGACAGTGATTAGTTTCCACAAATTTAATTTTAGTTCATTCAGAAGAATTATTCTGTTAAAATAATTAAATCCATCCATTCATCAATCCATCCATCCATCCATCTTCTAACTGCTTTTCCAGGTCACAGGGGTCATGGGTAAGTTCTGGATCCTATCCCCTATCCCACACAGCACAGCGCACAAAACTGAGGCACACTTCAGATGTGAGGCCAGTCCATTGCAGGGCACATACATGCACAAACTATGGGTAATTCAGAGACACCAGTTAGCCTACCTGCATGTTTTTGAATGGGGGGGGAACATGCGAACTCCACACATACAGGTAGGATTCATAGTCTCATCTCAAGCAGCATGAAGCAACAGCGCCACCCACAGAGGTGACAGAAGCAGAAGAATGGGCCAAAATCTCACCTGGACACTCTGAGGCTAGCTACTGTGTACAGAAAGCATCTTGAAGCTGTCATTGTAAACAGCAAAGGCTTCTCCACTACGTATTATATACATTTTACTAAGGGTGTTCAGCACCTTTTCCATGAGTCAGTCCACTTAGTTGCACATAACTTTTGTATGGATTGGAATGTTACGATTTCATAATGTCTGGTGAGCTAATGTCTGGTCTAAATCTCATGTATCGCATGCTGAATAATTATTTCCCCCAATGTATGAACCAGAGTGATTGTGAGGTGATTATGCTATTTAATGTTTTTAAATACTTGCAATATTTACAAGTGTAGCGTTACTGCTATTAATTTTCCATGTGGTGCATTTTTTCCCATATGCCTGAAGCATATTCAGTTATATAATTTGAGGGTCATGTTATAAATTGCATTCATGCATTGTATTGTCAAACAATGTTTTTACCTCTACATTAATAACATATTTGAATTCAAGGACTATTTATGTAGTTCATTAATTAAACTGTATTATGTTGGGGAAACTTTTTAGGTTGTTCTTATAATAATAAAAAATTAGGCCAGGAATTTTATTCATTATTTGATGTACAATGGCTTATTCTGCACAGCAGTGACATTCTTACCCTTTTTAGTGTTAAAATTTGTTGTATTCCTGAATCCTTACAAGTTTCTGATAATGTCTTCATATTCACCTTGGCTTCCAAATCTTAGCCTTGTCTACCATTATCATCAATATTAGCCGATGCTCCTTTCCAGTATTTTACAATGACTTTGGCATTATGTGTCACATGCAATAAAGCAGCTTACGCTGGAAATACAATTCTAGAACCCGATATTTTGTGACATCACTTCAGTTAACAAGTAAGAACGTACTTCTCATGTTTGGCATGTTCTGATGAACAATATTACCGGGAAGCAGCTTTCCATTTTCAGTATTACGATGGTCAATCTGTTGCCACCTCTGTTAAGCAAGATTAAACCCCCCCCCCCCCACCATGGCAATTCAAAGGGGACCAACAAGAGCTGGCTCTCTTTCATCTCTTCATCATTGATTATAAGTCTCACAGAGATGAGGGAAAGACTCTCCCACTGAGCACTTTTATTGGCTGCATTAACAATTCAGGAGTTCCTAATGGGGGGGGGGGGGGGGGAAGGAATAAATAAATACAAATATTATCACGTCCAGGTTTAAACTGTTTGATGTGGTGCTCTAATGTAAATACGTCTTTAAAATATTACTGTTTGTAATTTTGAAAGGCTCCATGTTTCGAACAGGGTTAGATTCAGATTTATTTCACAGATAGCAGTTTTTCATTGATGATAAATGGAGTCGTTCCTGATTTCTGTGTGTTCATCCTCAGACTCTCTACCTGACAAGATCTGGAAAAACTTAATGTGTTCGGGGAGTGTAACTCCATGTTTTTATTAGGCTTTTCCATTTTTACTGCTCTAAGTATGAAAACAAATGTGTAATACTGTACTCGAGGGGGCACAGATTATGTAGAAGTAGTTAGTTTATACTTAATGTATAATTAACCAGAAACTAACTGATCTCATCTTCATTCATTATTAATCAATCATTTTGGTTCATGTATTTCATGCAGTTACTTTTCATCATTTGCGCTTGAGTAGTAACTGTGTTACTACTCAAGTTACTTGTGCCCCCTCAAGTAATCAAGTTAAGTTTTACCAAGAAATGTATTGTATATTTAAGAGAGCTGTCTCTATATGATAACATAGACTGAGGTCTTTTATGGCCACCATGTTGTACCTTTTGGCTTAATTATACTTCACATATAAATAGCCAATATATGGGGGAAAAAAACCTTTTGAATTAACATTTTCTTGTCCCTTAATTTTCACACACAGTTTTTTAAATTTGTCACTTCTGTTTCTCTGGAGAGTAAAATTCCGTATAATGAACCACAAACTATTATTTTCAGCAGCAGAAGGGGTCATGACTTGTGATATCAGAGGACACTGCTTTTACGTAAAATTGCATAATAAATATGTCAACTTGTTCACCATTAAAGGCATTCAGCTCAGCAAAACAACCAAATATTAAGCAAGAATTAGAAAGTAATTTTCTATGACAATAGTTTGTTAAATGTATGTATACTGTTTAGTGAAACTAAGGGCAGCTCTCCATCTTCATTGTGCAAAAAAATGTTTTTACAGTTAAATACAAAAAATACACTTTCACTGGCACGCGCTACACTGCACGTTGCTCAGCCTAAGTGCAATAAGGGGGATGTTCCGATACAACCAAGGGATGACAGTGACACACAACTGAAGTACTAACACTGCCTGCGAGCCTGGCGATACTTCACAGTCCCGGAATGAATATACACACAGAAGCAAAACGTCTACACTTTTACAAAAACAGACCTTTCTAAATTACTCCGGTCTTAGTCGTTTCCTGTTTCCCGTCCTCCCTTCTTTCTCTAAAAGCAGCTGATAGACAATACCATTAACTTTCGGGGTGGCCCCAACTATTTCGGCACAACGACTTGTTTTGCTCCGCCATAAACAAAGGGGAAACGGGAAACACCGAGAAAAGAATTACAAATACGTCTTAGGGGACCATTTAAGGTTAAGTGGTGTATAGCGAAAGGAGATTTGCTGTTGAAAATAATGGCACTGTTTGTCAGGCACCCCTCCGCGTAGGCTGTTGCCATGTTCCCAGTTTCTATATGGGTGTGGTGATTAGATAGCAGGGCGAAGATTGACTCAAATCCTGCCTGAGTCAATGTTGACTGGCCCTTTAAATCTACAAAGATTTATTTAATTGAAATATTTTACGTTCTGACTTATTATAGGGGCCATGTGTGCAGTCTGGCAGGGGACACTTACGGTGTAAGCTGGAAGACTGCGGACCGCCCAGAAACTCTACTTCAGGTAATAAAGTACAATCTAATGTCTTTGCATTTTCTTTTCGCATTTGTTTCCTGCTTCGCTGTACAAAATACACTCAACAACAAAAACGTATTGTGCTTCACGGTATGATGAGAAAAGTGTTTTTTTTTGTTTGTTTGTTTTTTTTTTTGTCTTTTGGCAAACCTTTACCCACTTATGTGTTTCACATCATTAGTCCTGAAAATGAGCTGTTGATATTGTTTTAAAGATTTTTTTTCAGCTTTTCCTTGTCGTTGCCTTTTAATGGTCGGATTTCTCCGTTATTATAACGCAGCCTTGTGTTAATGACCGATATCGCCGTCTGAGGCAACAAGTACGTTGTGAGAGTAAGTTGGAGAACAAGCTGCCATTTCGTGCGGTGTGTGTGTATGTATGTATGTATGTATGTATGTATGTATGTGTGTGTGTGTGTGTGTGTGTGTGTGTGTGTGTGTGTGTGTGT
>JAOYFF010000034.1:2995302-3025981 GCA_025773925.1 Cryptomyrus ogoouensis
CTCTCTCTCTCTCTCTCTCTCTCTCTCTCTCTCTCTCTCTCTCTCTCTCTCTCTCTCTCTCTCTCTCTCTCTCTGCCCTCTAATGTATGGTGTTGCCGTGTCTCTGTGTGCAGTTCTTCCCAAACGGACACGCCTTCGCCACGGGCTCCGACGACGCCACCTGCAGGCTGTTCGACCTCCGCGCCGACCAGGAGCTCATGATGTACTCCCACGACAACATCATCTGCGGCATCACCTCGGTGGCCTTCTCCAAGAGCGGGCGCCTCCTGCTGGCCGGATACGACGACTTCAACTGCAACGTGTGGGACAGCCTGAAGGGGGAGCGAGCAGGTCAGCGGCTGCCGGCTGGGGCCCGGCACTGTTACCCCGGGGAGCTTTGTGGAGATTAGCATGTTAGCATGATAGCTAGTTCCCATTGTAGAGGGAAAGCTCACTACTGGGGGTAAAAAAAAAGAAAAAGGGCAAAAAAGTTCCCAGAGCATGCTGGGTATAAGTATTTATACCACCTTCCATGTGCATTTCAGAGGTTAGGATTGATTTTTACTCGCAGCGCACTGGTCCATCTTTCAGCTTGTTCTTTTTTTTTTGGGAGTTTCCTCCCAAAAACTATTTGTAAACAGTGCTGAGTGAAATGTGAGAAATGCTGGTCACCCCAGAAACTGAGCATAACGCTGTCACTCTTGATTAATATTAATTCTTAAGTCAGAGTTTATGAATAGAATGCTGTTGAACGAGAGTCCATTCAATCCCAGTAATGAAATATGAGCACGACAAACACATCTGATGGTCACGTACAGTACCAGCCAACAGTTTGGGCACACCACGCTGCCTATAAAGGAGACTGATAGTGTCTCATCACATGACCTGGCCTCCTGACATACAGTGGTTTTGGTTTTGGAGGAGTTTGACCAGAGAGTGAAGGAAAAGCAGCCAATGAGAGCTCAGCACATGTGGGACCTCCTTCAGGACAACTGGGAAAGCATCCCAGGAGGCCACCTCATGGAACTGACGTAGAGGAGACCATAGGGTCAGTCGGTTCCTGGAGCAACTGGGATTAAGGGCCTTGCTTATTTTTTTTTTTTATACGTTTTTGGTCAGTGCATAATTTCATGTTTTATATTTCTGGTGTCTTTTAAATTATTGTAAAATGTGGAGAAAGTACAAATAACCTTTCCATGGGTAGGTGTGTGCAAACTAAACTGGTACTGTACGTATATCAGTGCATGTATTATTAAAGTGTCATAATTAATGTAGCATACAGTATATTTATATTTAAACTGGCAGCCCATGTATCAGCCTGCTTAAGATGCTTGGTCGATGGCTGTATCACCCAGCCATCAGTGTTTCACTGAACAATAAACACGTGAATGTGCTGGATTAGGAAAATCTAAATATAGACTCACTGGACCCGCCTAGATATTCTGAATCTGTTTCATCACCAGGATGCCATCCTAGGGTGGGCATTTGGGTATGTTGGCTGGGCACCAGAGATGGAAATGAGGGAGGGGTAGGTGCTGAGCCCAGGAGTTGTTGGCTGAGGGTCTGTCTCTGCAGGGTGGATATCCTTAGCCACACCCCCACTCTAGGTTTGCTGAATTTCTGAAAAATCGATATCAAGTCCTGTTTTCATGATTTTTTTGGGGGGGAATAGCGATTGTAAGCATCAGTGCTGACGAGGTGTAATGCATGGGCTCCCCCAGCAGAAAAAACGAATAACACACATGGAGTCATCCAGAGCTCCCCCCAGATGACCTCTGCTTAAGTTCCCCTAGAGCCATCATGGTTTTTTACAGCTCGCCAGTAGGTGGCAGTAGGAGATGATGGGACCGCAATGCACACAAACGGCACAGCCACCTGACGGAGGGATGCACACTTCCCTCTCGCTCTTGGTGTGTCTGGGTTTATTGCAAGAAGTCGATGAGGATTAGGATTAAATAATTGGGGAAAACAAAAATAATTTGGTGGTACTACAAATGTAACATGCTCGTGTTACGGAGAGAATTGTTTAATTTTATAGGTGTGCTTGACCTTCTGCTCTTCTCCTAGGTGTCCTGGCAGGCCACGATAACCGGGTCAGCTGTTTAGGCGTGACAAACGATGGCATGGCCGTCGCCACCGGATCTTGGGACAGTTTCCTCCGGATCTGGAACTAACATAGAGGAGGATTTTGGCCTGACGGTGGAGTGTGGCACCTCCAGCCAAGAGGGAGATCTTACAGCTGGGACAGGATCGCGTCCTTTCTGCCATCGGAGTGAAGTCCTCCCCCCCCCCCCCCCCCTTTCCATCTCTTCACTTGACTACAGAGAGCTTTCGATGACTAGTTAAGTTAAACTGAGATCATATGTGAATCCTGGTGACCCTGACCAGGCTTTGCTTGTTATCATGGTCTTTGAGAAGTTAGGAGCATTATTTATTAATAGTACGTTATATGATTTTCATAATCGTGTCTGTTTATGAACATCATGTACTGTATTATACATGCATTTCCACTGGGTATTTGTCAGCTCGCTGTTCAGTAGGTTCTGCCCTCCACAATGTTCCCAAACTTGGATTTAGGACACAGTCCCGACGTGCCAATCGCGCCATTCCTATGTTTTGTGTATTCATGAATCTATGAGCGTGCATGTGTATCCTTATCGCGGTATACAGGTGTGCGTGTTCTGCTAATGTTCTGTTATTACATACAACCCAACGACTTTCTTTGACGGACTAATCGCCCTACTGGTGTACTTTATTACAACACGTTTGAACTTTGTTTTACGGAACAATTCCATAAATGTTCTTTTTTTTTTTTTCTTTTTTGTTTTTAAGTTGTTACAAAGAAACAAGGGTAGGTGGTGTTCTGACTAAGTTTGCAAACGGTTAACTAACAAAATAAAGCTGGATTCAGACCCTGAACTCCAATTCTTAGAGGCCTAATCAGTCTGACCCCAAGCTCTGGTCCCAGTAATGTGTAGGGAAGGAAAACCTACTACAGCAAATTGGCTTATGTTAACTGGCTTAATTTAACATGGTCTCCACATACAAAAGTTGTTGCAAGAGCAGTTTAGTCATCATGGTCTTACAGCGTTCAGAAGTCAACATTTTTTACAGGAACTGTAGCTCCTCTGACTGTCTGTTTTGGGCCAGTCTTTGTTCCTTCATTCTCACGGACGTGGAACTTGTCGCCAGGACAGGATGTTTCAGAGGAACGGGGCTCGGAGCCTGTGTGGTGCGTCTCGCTCTTGCTGGGCCTCACCTGCGGAGGCTGCTTGTGTGTCCAGATGGGAGCCCATGAGGAAACGGGGCCTTTCTGACCCAGACGGCAGCGGCCGCTCGCAGGGACCGGCAGCCTGTGCTCACCGGCTGGACTGTCTTTGCCTTGACTTTAACAGACCACGCACTCACGTTATACACACGCATGTTATTTTATGCATAGGATTTCGTTGTATGCATATCTGAACGTGTAACCGGCTCCCAGCGCAGGCTGTGGTCTGAGAGCGCTGTCCTCTCTCTCCATCCTCACATGGCCATAAGCTTGTGTTGCGCATTTGTGTGACAGTCAGCCCCGATGGAAGACGGTCGGGTCACGCTGCCTCTGACTGCTATTTTGCCCGCAAACGTGCCCGCTTCGCTGAGTGTGCTTTGGAAGTGGACTGTCGGCCTTAAATGGCATCAAGTCAGCCAACCTGCACTCCGATTTAACGGCGTTGGTCATCAACCATGATCCAGCGTTAATGTGCCAACAGAACAATGTGTTAAAATGTCTTTTCTTACACAGAATGGGTTGTGAAGCAGGAATTTTAAACTCTGTCCCTTAAATGATTGTATTACAGTGAAGAAGTCGATCACCAACTCCAGTTATTGTCATTCATGCTGTTCTTTTCCGTGGAGGCTGTTCACTGATGACGTGATAGTGTCAGAGACTCTGAACACCACTGTGGTGTGAGATGCTATGTGGAGTGTAAGCACCTGTTTTACCTTTGAGACTCTTTTTGCACCATACTTTACCACACAAACTGGACTGGAGATCGAATTAAGGACTTTCTCTGCATGTGCAGGTGCCAATACAAGTCAGTCATTGTGCAGGTGAGCTAAGCACCGATTGGTTGGGCCAGCGCAGCTGTCACTGCTGGTTGGTCAATAGTATTTGCAGCTTAGACTGATTTAAACATACCTTCACATGGCACAATGCTGATATCCTCCACTAGATGTTCATGGTCAATCAGCGAATGATGCTACTACGTAGTGAGGTGTTACACTGGTAAAGTTGACACGCTGTGTATGTCATGTTACCAAAGATGCAGATAAATGGATTTTTTTTATTTTAGTGAAATTGTTTTTTTCTGGAAGATGGGAATAGTCCTGAATTGAGATCCTCTAGTTTGTTATAATGGACAGGCCCCAGAAGTATTGTTTTGGATATAAAGTGATGGTATTTAATGTGAAATCGTCAGTGTAAGGATGTCTGCAGCATGCAGATCATTTGCAAAGAGCTGGGACGAAATATAATGATCCTGTTCCATTTATTAAATTTTTTTTTTTTTTTAGTCAAACATTGCCTGAAATTGCTTCCTGAAGAAGCTTTGGAAGCATCACACACTACTGTTTAAACATTTAACTTGAAACTGAACATGGAGACATTTTTAACGATCAACAGGACAGCGGGGAGCGAGTCTCACTTCCCGTCCCGGACTCTGGGCATCCCAGCTCTGCTTCCTGTGATTAGTGCTATTCATTGTTGCCATGATATCAACACTGATTTAGTTATATAACACACTGCCATCGGCTCCATTGTGTATCCAGCAGTGTCTATTTATTTTCTGTTGAGCCAGGCAAAACCAGGGACCATGTGGGCCGTGAGTTTCTAACAGTGCTATTGTGTGAAATTAATCACTTACTATGAAATAACTTTTATAGTCTTTTTCACACCAGATTTTTTTTTTGTATTTGTACAGTGGCTCGATATACTGATGTTGCCATTACTTGACATTGTAACCCAATAAAATCTTTTAACCAAGACTGCCAAGTTGTCATTGTGATGAATTGTAACAGTCCCTCTCACGCAGAGGTCATTTAAAAACAGATGTTTATCATCTCAGGAAACAAACAAATCTGCAGCAGAAGAAACTTGAAACAACTTTATTGCTTTTTTTCCCCGACTCATAAATAATTAGGTAACTACAGTGTACATACTTCAAAAATATAGAAACGACTGAACTGTACAAATCGTAATACCCCCCCACCCAGATTTTGTAGAAATTGCCACAGGATAACAAATACAAACGTGTTAATACACCCCTCCATTTCACCAGAAATCACTGCCGAGATGCTTGTTTCACCACATAACCAGGACACTCTGTTCAAGTCAACTGCAAAACTTAAGGGGTCCAGCAGGAGGCTGAGCCTCCAGAACAGGCCCTAATGGCGGTGCTGTCCACAGGCCCGCTTCACAGCTCCTCCGTGCCGGTGGGTCTATAGCTCAAGATACTGGGTATGGTGTCACGTTGCAGCCGTACAGTCATTCCTTAATACTTCTTCACGATACAAAATCAACGTGTTCTGCATGATTCACAGGTGATTCTCTGTTACCCATTGGGCTGCCATACTTGAAATGCTTACTAAGAGTGGGAAAGGCAAACAAACGCACACAGGAGAAGGGGGTTTGAGTGGAGAGGGAGGGGTCCGTGGCGTGGGGGTCGCCCAGGCCTCAGTGCTGGGGCTGCAGGTATTCCTCCGTGAAGCTCTCAAGCTTTGTCTCCAGCTCTGAAGCCTTGTGTCTGAAACACAAACAGCCTTCAGCGCTCTGTGTCTAACGATCCATGTAAAGCGCTTTGGGACAACTCTGTTGTGATTAAAATAATGTGAATAAATTGAATTGAACTGAATTGTCTGGCTTCCAATCCTCCTACATTAACCCCACAGCATGGTTCTGAAGTTCCGGCGTGCATTTTAAAGTGGGCCTTCATCCAGCAGTGCTTGACGGTTTACGGAGTTAAACACTGAACAGACGGTATCACTGACCCAAGATGACAAACTGGCCTATATGTTTAAATCGAAGTTCTTTCAATTTTTCAAAAATGACTTAACTAGGATCACGGCCACAATGCCAAGACATGTCAGGATGTAAATCACGGTATAATCCGAACAGAACACACACTGGCTACTTAATGGTTATATCTATGTTGTGACATCATTTTAATGTTAAAGAAATAGATTAAAACCTGTATTAAAATTAGGACAAACGAATCAATCAAGTCAGGATTAAATTTAAAGAAACGCAGACAACAAAATGGCTGTTTCTCAATATGCGTATTTGACTGTACTTGTGTCCCTGTTTGACATCATCTTCCATTGCCAGAGACCAGCTCCAATACTAGGAACAGAAGTACAGAGGATGGTAAAGATCCCCGAATGTTTTTCTTGCCCCGTCCAAAATATCAAGGAAACACCGGTTGCATCCTCACCAGACGAGAACAATCCCATGATTCATTGCTCCCCACATTCATTCTTGGGAGGCAAGTTAGTGAGACCGGCTTTGCCACGAGTACGATCTTTGCGTCATTGAGTATTGAGAAACACCCCTTGTAGCAGTTTTGTTGGTTAATTTTAGGAAAACTCATCCTGGGGAACTGGGCAGGGCTATATGGCAAATTATTTTACCACGATTTTTTCCATATCGGCTGATATTGATAACTTGAGCTATATGGTGAAAATTATTTAAAGGTTACATTTTTGCTTAAAATTCCCTAAAAATTACCCTTAAACAGATTCATACCATGAAAAAAGATGATAAAACTGCAAATTGAAATCTACGTTGCGTGCTACTCCAACCCAATCGACCTGGCTGTGTGTTTGCGGGGCATCGGTTGTCCATTTATCGACAGTGTATTGGCGTTTCTCATTTTCTTATTTAAATTTTATATGATGGCAAGTCGATATATTACTTTATCTCCCAGCCCTTCCAGTGGAAATATATTTTCTAGTTGACATGTAACTAGAGAAGGCAATGATAGCAGATCAGTTTCCTTGTGATTAAATTTGAAAATCTCCAATTCACAAGGATTTAAAAAGTAAATTCTTTTCTTAAAAGACAAGTTCCAGAGGTCAGCTCTACCTGAGGGTCTTGGAGTGGGTCTGCACGGTCTCCAGCTGCTTGATCTTCCTGTTCAGTCTGCTGATCTCCCCTTCTAGCTCCTTCTGGGTCAGGTCAACCTGCTGGCACAGCTGCGCGAAGGTGGTGGCCATCTCCCTGCACAGGGACAAAAAGCAAACGGTCACCTTACACCAAAAAGAAGCAGCCAGAAACGCGAGACATAAGGACACCACCCGTGCTGAGACGCGGCATGCTGATGTCCACTAGGTGGCAGCACTCACTGCTGGACCTGGTGGCTACAGTTAGCGCTGGTGAAGCTGACGATCATCTGCAGTTTCTCTGTGGCGTACTCCACAAACTGCCGCTTGAGTGCCCTCTCTTTGGCTTTGGTGGTCCACGTCAGCTTCTCGTAGACGTAGAGCAGTCCGTAAAGACTCAAGGACAGGGCAATGAGCCTCCACCCAACCGTGCGCCAAACCTGCCCCAAAACAACGGAGAGAGAGTATAAAACTCCTTCAAGTCCACTTCAAACCAACAAAATCCAATCTTCTGCATTCTGTGTAACTTTGATATCATTAATATTCCTTTTATGACACAAATGGAACTAATCCTCAAATGGGCGTTCCGACCCTGGCGTGTTTCTCTACCCACCACTCCTCCGATGATGATCACGCTCATAGAAGCACGGGAGGACAGGGAAGCCAGACCGGTAGTTACTGACAACATCAGATCCTCCTGGGACATAGCTCTGTCCTGCGTCTGGGGACCCAGCGGGGCGGATGGGGTAGCAGCCAGCGACCGAGGAATCTACAGATGTTACGAGACCAAAAAGGTAAGTCTTTTTGACGTAGGCTAAAAGACTCATTGCATTCATAATAGGGGACAAAGGCACACCTGGAAGTTCTGGTCCACTAACATCAGAGCACGTTTTGCGTTGGCCGGTCCGAGAAAGCGCTGCACGAGGGCCGTCCAGCCCAGGGAGAACTGAAACTCAATGTTCTCCTGGAAGTCTGAGCAGAGGGTGGCGCAGTTGAGGTCGTAGCTGAGGTCAAACTTTCTGCAAGGGATGAGCTGGTGCAGCTCAGCCTGGACAGCAGAGGGCAGCAGAGGCTGCAAACACTCTGATCGCAACATAACAGAAGGGTCAGCAGGACATTCCTCTTATTAGATTTTGAGGATAATTCTAAAGAATCTGAAAAACGAGAACTCGTACTTTAGTCAACGTCTCGCAGACGTACCTATCATTTCTTTCTGGGAGGACTGAAGAGAAGCGTTGACCGCACTGGAGCAGCGGTAGGAGAGGTTCTTTCCCATACCTTCCTCCACATGTCTCAGCAGGTCCTTGTGATACAGAGCATCATATGGCACACCATAATCAATAATGCAGCTAGATCTGCCATCTTCTGGGCACTGAGCGTAAGCTCCGACCCAAGAGACAAGGCACTACACAGAAACATTTACGTATCTTTCCATACCTCAAAAGGTCAAAATACTAATCAAAGTACTGCACAATTTTACACACACAAGACCGATTAGTGTCAAATGTCAACCACTGAGCGACCAAGTCATTTGGGGTTTTTCCTGCTGATGACAAACACGGCCACCAGGGGGCTTCAAGGGAAAAGAGCAGCACAACAGTCACTTGGCGGCAGGCTGACTCACGGTTTTATAGAGTTTTAACACATGTGGAGAGGAGTGGAAATCAGAACAGAACTCGTTGATGAGGACCGACAAGCGGCAGATTTCTTCCGCCATGGCGTTGGAAACCTGGAGGAGAGACGGCCGACAGTTTGACCTCCGGAGCTGAAGGGATGCTACACATACATAATGGAGACCAAGACAGATAGAACAGGTAGCTGAGACCGGCTTAGCCGCACAGGGCATGGAGGCCCAGCCTGAGATCTGCGCCGGCTTTACCTTGGATTCCACCTGCTCTGTCACTGCCTTAATCTTCTTCTTAATGTCCTCAGTTAGCAGGTTAAGCTGATTGCGGACAAACTCCAGTCTGTCAATGTGATATTCCCTGTCCTCTAGGGAACGAACTCTTGAACGTACAATAAACACAGCATAACAATCAACCCCTGAGCGTCAAACACTTCATCACAGCTTTGCTTCCTGAAGTACCGGAATCCACAGAGATATAAAGACGGAAAGATACGAAAGCAGCAGCAGAATCATGCTACAGATTTCATTGTGGCACAAGGAAAGTGAATTCGGCTCAAACCGCTGGTGGATCCACCCCAGTCATAAACACTCTGGAGTGACTGCCAGAGAATCTCTGTAGGACAGCCGCACGCGGAGAGAGACCTACCTCTTCTCGGCGGATGCGATGTTGATGGAGTCCATGATGCCCTTGACGGTCTCAGTGATCTGCTTTGCCGTGATCGTGTGCTGCTCAAACTTTGTTTTCACTGCTGACTGCGAGATACACTCCTGCGAGGCCATAACGCATTACTGTGACGGAGTCTGCCGGGCCGAAGCCGGGCCAGCTGCCGACCTGCCGCAGAGCAAGACTCACACGGTTTCTTCGTTAAAAAAGATGCAGAAACCTATACAGAGGTTAAATGATGACCGCGACACAAATGAAGAACGCAAAGGAAAAAAAACTGCGGCAGATCAGTAGCTGGATCCCAAAGGCCCCCTGAACTTCACAGTAATGTGTGCATTCGGTTACAAAAAATGAGAAATTAAAAATACACAAAACTGATAAACTATGCAGTCTCACCTGTTATATTATCAATATTAATACTCTGTTATTAATGATGGGACTCAAATACTAATAAAATACATAACTGTTGCTTATAGGCATTGAAGTTTCCATGGCAGCCAGCTATGGTTAAATTGATCCAATTTATTATCAATTATCTCCAGTTGAACCATATAAATTGCTGTATTTCTCCTCTCCATAAAGCCCATTATGAAATGAACATTTCCTCTTTTAATGCACATTAATGACATTAATGAGGCTGAAACTGGTGGAAAAATAAATCACAACGGAGAAATGGAAACAGACTAAATGAGGCAACAGACAAAGGAAAGGAAGATGAACAGAGGAAAATGAGCCCTCGCCCAAGTAAATCTAGACTTCAGCAATGAAGACACAGATTGGCTGAACAAGGCACACCGGCTGGATGCGGACGTCTGGCCGAGAGAGAGACTCAGAGACACTGCCAGGGTTAGACTGACCCAAGAAAAGCAGACTGAGCCACAGAGACTGAGAGGGAGCAGAGGATTATAGGAGATGACGCCTGTGAGCCAACAATCACCTCGGCCAATTGGATTTCTGTATCAGTGGAATAACTAAAATCATTGCTCATACGGTGGGCTAATATAATGGTTTGTTTGTTAATCAAATGTAGCCACACATTGTTAAAATTTATGCAAATAAAACAGCAATAGAACTTGTCAAACTTGCTGGATAGAGGAAACATTTACCTATGGACGCTTTTCGAAAACACGCCACAGCATCAGAAACGCATGGCTGACACTAAATACCTGCCCAAAACTGTCCATAATCCTCTGGACTGCAGTAAGAGACACACCCTCTTCCGTTATCCACGGCTGTACTTGCCTCAAACGTCCTCTCAAAGTTCTGGAACTCCTTCAGCCGGTCCTGGAATCCTTCAGCTAAAGCCCCACCCGCAAAGGACACAGCCGCACTTTTGATGGGGGGGGGGGGGCTGTATGATAGCATGTGCAAATATGCCTCCTCAATCACCCATTCATTAATGTTCATCAACCGTCTATCCATTTATGTGAGCATGTTGAGCAAATGCAGCTAAACCAACATACAAAGGTCCCGTTAGGTCAGTTGAAGCAGCGTTTGTTTTGGCAGCGAGACAAAGTCAATATGCCTGAAGCTCGCAGCCAAAGCAGCCTCAGATTGCCTGGAACCCGGAACCCCGCGCCCTTACCCGTCTCCGGCATGCCCTGGGCCCGCTGCATGCGGGAGTTGAGCACCTCTTTAGCGGACACGAAGAAGATGTGGTTGGGAGCCTGCTGGTGGTCCACCACGCCAAGCTCCTCCACCAGGAAGCTGACGCAGCGGTCCGTGTGCTGCTTGCGCACCTGTGGGGGCAGCGGCCTGCCCGTTATACTCACGCAGCACGCGTGTACCAAGGCGCATTATTACGCGTGTACCAAGACATGCCCTCACAGAGGACAAACTCATCAAGCCATGCCTCTTTCTGCACTGCAAATGCAGTGTATTACAGCCAGAAGATAGCGCCAGACTCACTATTCATTCAGTTTGACAGAATAACCCATGGAAAAAAAAATAGGCTTCTATAGAATATGATGGGATTATTGTTTGTTTTAGATGAAGAACCAGCAACAAGCTGGATGGATTCAATAAATCACATCAGTGATCATGGCACTGGGAAGCCTGCAGTCCCAGAGAAAAGGCAGGAGGAGTGTCAGGTCACCAGGGGTCAACACTGACTAGATGGAACCTAATAACGACGACAGCAACAGAGAGTGGAAGAAGAAGAAGAAGAAAATAAAGAACAGCCACAACCATGTGATGGAGGCTGGTATTTGGGGGGGGGGGGAAGTGCAGCAATTTTGGCGGCTTCTACTTCTAAGAGCTCTGTGCACACGCTGCTCACCACCAACCGCACACTCACATCCTCCATGTACTCCGGCTCCGCGGCCGACGCGTCCCACCGGTTGTTTAAGATGAAGATGTTTGGCTTCGAAAGACGACTGTTCACCTTGTGGAAGAAGTGCTTCTCCTATTTAAAGAGACAGACAGACAGACAGACACACAAACAGAACGTGCGTCACTAAGAGGCGAAGGCGTCCGTGTGCAGCGGACACACCCCAGTCAGAGATACATTTGCGCGAGGGGGTGCCGGCTATTTCTATGTGGCACTGAAAAGCCGTCGCACTGGAAAGTCAGCGGCTGCTGCCACAGGAAGACAGCGGGGGAGGGGCAGCCATAAGCACAGCAGCCTGGACTGGCTCCGGACACGCGAGAGAGAGCAGGACAGCGTTCACGTTACTCTAATCCTGCACGGCCCCTTTAAGTGGCCTGGCAGTCACCTGGGTGCCGCACGTGTTTCAGCCACCATAAACAGAGCTGGGCCATTCCCAGGAAGGTGCGAGACAACAGATCCCAGATTTGTTTATTTTTCTCTCCCCTTTCTCAAGAACTAAAAGGCTGCAAGTTAAAGAGACACACAGTGGCTGGTGTGCTGAAGGTTCATTTTTAGCAGCTGGCTGAACTCGCCGAACCAGGACGGAACGCGGCACCAGTCACCCGTGTAATATTAGAACCGCCGTGTGGCATGAGTTAAGTCAGGTGAAAGTGAGAACGCGAACCAATAACACAGCCACAGATACTGCACTGATCCAGTTACAGTTTGCACACAAGATTTACCGCGTCACAGAACACATTTCAATTTTTTTATTTAGCAGATGCTTTTACCAAAAGCAACAGCGTTTTTGTTGAGACAGCAGCATCAGCCAATCCCTGGCGCAAATGGGGGTTATGGATCCCGCTTAGGGGCACAGCGGTGACATCACTCTCCCAACCCCAGGATATGAACATGCGACCTTCCGATCACAGGCACAGCGCCCTAACCCTCTGAACCACAAAGCCACCCCAGGGCACGAGCCGACTCCTGTCCGCCGCACTACTCACCGTGTTCATCAGCGTGGACTCCGAGTTCGCCACCAGCACGAAAACATCAGCATCCAGGCAGAACTTCTCGATCCAGCTGTCCAGCTGCGTCGTCACATCGGTCCCCGGGCTGTAGGGTAAGATCTCCTGATGTGATTGAATCGGCTACCGTGGTTACGAAACACGCAGAGTCACAGGCCCTTCGGAGACGCACACACACCGGGCTAGCTCAAGGATACCCATGGAAAGGAACCAGCGTCACTGTCAGCTAGAACCACAGTATACTAACACATAAAAATGTGCCACTGGTCATCTCCAAACACTTTATCCATCCATAAACATTAACGCCATTCTGAGTCACATCATCCAGCAGCCTGATCAACAAAGCAGATGCACTACAGACATATGACATTCATAATCTGAATATGGGACGGCAATCGTTTTGAAGGAGGACACAAACATTGTGGAGGAAGTTGCCTTAGGACTTGGGTAGGTCCAGAACGGCCTTTAATTAGCAGCACAGTCCCGTGTGAGAAAGGTGAAATCCACTACTGGATCCTTACAGATATTCAATCCATCACTTTCATTGGCAAATCCGGAGTGGAGCCTGATCTCAGATTTGTGGCTGAATCTCTGCTACCTAATCAACTGGAGATACTAATTCGGAGCACAGATTCTCACTTTCTCGTCTTACTGTAAACGCAGCACCACGGTCACACACCACCGCCGTTCCCGTGCTCGACAGTCCGGTACCTGTCCAGGAGAACCAGGTCGTCCCTCAGCAGGGCACACTTCGTCTTGGGCCAGAAGACCTTCACCAGACAGCCGGCATCCAGGCTCTCGTCCATGTGCAGAGCGTGGGCAAGCTGGTTCACTGTCTGCAAACGAGAGAAGCAACACATTTCCATGTAAAGGAACCTGATGCCAACAGTCCCAATAGGAAACCCCATTCTGTACCAGCATTTTACTATAACTCCACAGTTTTCTTTGTGGCAGTAATTTATTCCTGCATATATAGTTCTTTCAGCACATGGCAGTGTATGCTTATATAATTTTTACTGGAAATGATACAATTAACTACAGCAGAATTCACTATATTCAGGTCTAAGGGTGACGATACACAGGGCAACTTTTTGAGCAATGTTGATGGGCAATGTTGCTTGATCACTTTCACATTGATATCGGGCAACAAATTTCTATTTGAAAAACTGTAATCAGCAGTGGGCAACTTTTCACAATCATCCAGATCCAGACGAGTTGCCCTTTGTCTCTCACCTGGTTGGCACTTGCCCGGCAACATTGCCGAAAAGTTACCCTGTGTATCATCACCTTACCCTCTTTACAAGATCAGTGATCACCATGAAGCAGCAGAAGCTCCCAGAACGGGCTGTACCTTGACACTCTTCTCCTCCTCCGAGCCCTCGGTCTTGAGGTAGGCCTTGTCCTCGTCGGTGCCCTCGACGCTCAGAAAGCAGTTGGTGGTGTGCCCGATGCCGCTGGGCAGGACCCGGTCCCGCAGCATGGCATTGATCACGGTGCTTTTGCCGTTGCTCGTCCTTTGGGAATGAAAGCAGGACACCGTGAAGGGAGGGCTGACATCATCCCGCCAGACTCAATCTACACACTACCAACAGACACACCGAGCTGGATGCACTGGATGCCAGGAGCAAGTCCACGGGGCACTAACTCGTTGAGTGACACACCACACCACTACTAAATAATCCCCTACTCCACACATGTGGCAATACAACTTTCAGTGAAATACGGTTAGTTCAAAATGTTCACAACAAAATTAAGCTAAGAACAGACACCTGCTACAACATATTAGAAACATCTAAATTCCACCTGAAAAGCATGTACCTTTAAAGCCTCCTGCACAATTTAATTAATTCTCTTTTGTTCCCCCCCCCCCCCCCAATTTAAATTCAACTGACCTACTCAAAGCCTAAACTTGCTTTTATTAAAATTATCAAAAATACTGAATATAGTCCAATACCATTCACAGACTTTTCCAGGGGCAGGTGCTCGAATGGAGGGGAGTGGCTTGTGGTAAATTGACAAATTTTTGACAAATTTTGCATAATCGTCAGTTTTGGAGAATGAGGTGCAGAAGGGGGGCACTTTTTGAACCCCCAGTCCTCCCCTCTCACACGAGCGCCATCATTTTCACAAAAGGTATACCACACATACATACAGTAATACGTAATATATACATACTGCGCCCAAAAGCAAAAAAACATAAAAGGTTTCACCTGCCAAAGAAGGCCACCTTCATGTGCCTGCGAGCCAGCACCTCTCTGATGACCTCCAGCCTCCTGGCATATTCCTGTATCTCTGCCTGCTGGGCCTCACTGGCGATCTGCTCCAGGCCCTCATTCAGACACGTTTCTAAAACAACCAAACAGAGAAGGGCTCAGCCAAAGCAGAAGCACTTTCTCTTACTGCTTAGCCGACAGCCCACATTCACTCACCCTCGACAAACCCGGAGCCTTCTCTCACATAGGCAAGGATGTTCTCAAAAATGGTGCCGATCTTCTTCTTTGCCAACACGAAGTGCTTGAGTGGTGAAAAGTCCTTCTGGTCCATGATCGCTGTGTAACACACTGCAGACATATTAAGGGAAATGTGCTTTTAACATGTGTTGACTGAAAAAGAAAAAAAATCTGAAAAGTGTAACTTTAAAGACAAAAATGAACCTATTTCAATTCAATTCTAATGAAATTTGCAACTGCAAACATCTTTAGTTTTAAATAAAATATCACTTGATTGAACTCGATATGTATTCACCAACATTTTATACAATCCAATTAAACCAATGTCATCAAAGTGTATCATCGATAATTTTACAGTTTTAATTTTTCTCCCCTACTTGTAAACACTAAAACCCTAAACCCCTGAAAGTGCATAAATGACTAGTAAAATAAAAAGTAAATAACGTTATACGTAATGTACCTCAGTAACATTTACTTCTGTTATATTTTCTATAAATACTCCGTGGCTTTTCTCTCTCATTTAAATACTGACAGGACAGGATTTTAAGGTCATCCAGAGATACGGCGCCGCGCCGCTTTTTATCACCAAGTCGCAGGAACTGGAGGCTGAGTCAGAAAGCCAGGATTACCTAACTCTGCTTTGCCCTTTCTCTATATACATCAACACTGCGTAGTTAATCAATATACTACAGCATAGCATTCAGCTCACATATCGATTATAAACGTACATGCAGCCATGTTCATACTGTTATGACAGCAGTGTTTGTTTTGTGCATCGGAAATTTCTCAAAACGTCGTGTTACATAGCGGCTTATTTTCTCGTAAGCTAGATAGTTATGCTACACGCAAGACATTGGTTCAAGTAAATCTTGATATTAAGTTTAATCGGTATTAAACAAAAAGGACATAGTTTCCCACTGTGAAAAGGGTGACTATGAAGGAACGATTTCATAGCCACGTTTCAGCACATGAGCTAATTCCCCGGGTTCCTAAGCATGTCTTCGGTGTAATGACAGGAACGGTGGCCTGACCAAACCCCCCGTAATGCAGCGCTCTAAGGACGAGCCGCCACCATGACCAGACTGATCCGAATCGACGAAAAATAACAATTAACCTTACCTGGATATTAGCTCACATTTATTTCGCTCTCTACATGCCAAAGACAGGGGTGACGTTACATGCAAAGCTACAATCTTATTGGATAAAACGCTTTCGTTTCTCTCATTCGCTCTCTCGGGCGAATCACTGGCCGGCTGCTACCACGTGACCGCCTAAGAGGGGTAACTGTCGGTCACCGTGGCCAATTCGCCAGATTATCCTGGAGCAAAGGATGAAGCGAATGATTGGTTGATGAGATCCAATGAGGAGCCGCAGAAGGCCATCGCCCCACCATTCCGATTCGTAGATTTACGGTCTCCGCGCCAGTAGCACTAAAGTTACACATATAAAAATGTTAGGAACCATCCATCCATTTATATGCTTTCTGTTTATCCTGGACAGAGCAGTGGGGTGGGACTGAAGCCTACGCCCGGTAGCACGAGGCAGTGTAACACCGTAAACGAGGTGCCATTTCATTTCAGGCCACATTGCAGGGAATGAATGTCGTTCTATACATAAGGTCTTTTTTTAAAACCCCTTTATTATTGTTAGGACTGTATCCTATCCCTGTAACCTGAAGCAGAATCCCTTTGTTAATCTCAAAACAAAAAAACTTATTTAATATATTTTTTGCTTTATTGTAATTACTGCGTTTATAGTTTTACATTTAGATTTTTAGTTGTATGTTTAATTTGCTTAAGTCATGACACCACCTACGCCGAAAGAAATTTCTTGTATTTCTCTGTACTTGTTGATTAAAAGATTCCGGTTCTGATTCTCACCTGCCACTTCATTCCAGCCTATGTTTACATGCATCTCGTTATGCGGCTGCACCTAAATAAAAATTTTAGGCTGCAGTAATGTACGTGCGTAATACAGAAAAAAATGCAAGACCTTTAGAACTATTATTTGTATTATTCGCATCAATAATAGTAGTATCACTATTGTTAGTATGTCCAGGCTTTTTACGTTGTGATCTATGACTTATTTTTGTATGACTTTATTTTTGTATAACATCACGTTATAACGTGAAAATATCACGTTAAAACGTGATACTATTTCACGTAATTACATTATCCATGAATATACTTCAATATTATAAAACCAGTAGGAGATGGTGGTTTGAATGTAATTGATTTTGAAGTGATGAATGGTACTATTAAGTTGAGATGGTTGCAATTTTTTTAAAAAAAATGAACATTGTATTTGGTTCAGTTTACCTGCTTATCTGTTTAACAGGGTTGGTGGTATTAGGTTTCTTATGATATGTGGTTTTGATCCCCTTAAATTACCACTTAAGTTATCTGATTATCACAGACAGGTGTTACTGTACTGGAAAATGCTCTACAAATACAACTTCACCCCACACACAGCTATTATATGGAATAATATATACATTTTACGTAATGGTAAATCATGTATGCATGTATGTACATGTATATGTATGTGTGCATATGAATTTGTTTAACAATATGTATATGTATAGGTATATTTGTTTACCTCTTAACTTTGTTTTTATGTATTTCTCAATCACGTGCGCCCACACCACGACAAATTCCTTGTATGTTAGGCATACTTGGTGAAATAAAGTGATGCTGATTCTGATTCCTTATTTTATAAAGAGTGGAGGGAGAAATTGGTGTCCGGGCTATTGTCCATTTCATGGATAAGGAAGGAAATACAGTATTCATTAGTGATACCTGTATATGCTAATTTATTCATTGACAATTATAACTTTTTAGATAGTAAATGTAATAATAGAATATATATATATATTAAGATCTGCAATGACAAAAGAATGTTTTCCTGCTCCAGTTAAAAGAAGAGTATTATCTACAAAATTTTCAAAGACTGAAACTATCAAAGTTAGATCTATATATTTGTCCTTTCCTCTGTCACCCAAAACGAAAGAAGTAAACTTTAAAACGATGTAAACCATGTAAACAATTTTTTAAAATGAGGTTTAATTTAGACGACTTGGAAGATTTATGTTCTTTCTGTGATAATGAGAGTGAATCCCAGGAACATTTATTTTTCTCTTGTACAATGGTCAACACTATTTGGTCTGCTCTGGAGAGTATCTCACCATTAAGCTTCGGGTTTTCTTGAAGAGAAGGATACTGAATTCTTGCTTAACAATATTATTTTAATTACAAAATGTTATTTACATAAATGTATATATGAAGGTCCTCCCCAACTTTGTAGCTTTTAAAAATGATTTAGTTTTATTTTTTAATTCTTTAGTGAAGGGGAAGAGCAATTGTGTCTGTAAACTTTGTACTCTTACGATTGGCCTGTTTTGATGTACCTGTGCTGTCCCCCGGCTCGGATATTGTATTTTGTTAAAGACGAAATAAAGGAGTTAAAAAACACTTCAATATTATTATCAGACTACGGTACGGAAACCCTTAGGTGTCACGGTACAAAAAAAAATAATTTCGTTCCCTCGGATTGCTAAATCGTACCCTCGATTTAGTAAATCGTACCCTCGAAATACTAATTTGTGCGCTCGATTTCGAAAATCGTACCCTCGAATTACTTCATGGCAAGCCGTTGGGACGTTAGCCATTTTGTTTTAAGTTTAGGGACCACCCACGCTTTATTTTCTGTTAATGTCCTAAAAGCCTGGACTTTTGTCAACATGGAGTTGTATAATTTTCTTCGGAAACGTGGTATTCCAGAAACGACGGTGAATGCATTACTAGAGGAAAAGGTGTGAGGTGTTTCGTAGTAATTGACTGCTGGAACGTAGGCTATACGTTCAAAGCTAGCTGCAGTATGCTAACGTTCTGGTCCTGCCAGCTCCCGAGATCAAACTATGAGCGATGTTAAATTTGCGTTGTCCGAGTGTTAAATCATATTCTGTAATTAATAAACATGTGATTATTCGAAAGCACAGTTCTCACAGTGTCTGATATTAGACATGCAATATATAAATAAGACCATTTTAGCCTTTGCACCGATAGCCAGAATGATGTTAATCTGCAACGCCCCAGTGCAAGAACGGACGTCAGCAAACGTTTCGTAAATCTTCATACTTTATGAATATAATTACTTACTCCACGTATATAAGTGAGCAGTGTCCCGCACTTTTAAAGGCGCTACAATTATAACTGCGCCTTCAAAAATTCAAATCTGACCACTTTAAATCCCAGATACACTTGTGTAGCATGTCCACACATAATTCCTGTCCTCGTGTTGAATGCCTGCTTTGTCTCATTATCATTACACAGGGATCAGACAAAGGGAAAAAACGTTTTCACAAATAAACACATATGCATATATATATAACAGGTCACTCCACATGTGTAAAATGTAATTATATGTATATTAAACATTTTTGATGCTCCAGTCAACATCTCAGTGCATTTAATACACTGCATTCATGGACAAAATTGTGTATTTAATAGTGCATAAACAGTAAATAGTGCATTATTGTTTTTTTTCATAAGCCCATTGCATTTTGTGATTGACCACTGTCTGAAGCATAAAGGTGTTGCTTTACTTTTGTGCAATTGGCGGTTTGACTCTATGCCAACTGAATTATGTTTGCTGTATAATATTACAGTTTGTTAGATGGGAAGCCTGTTAAAACCAGGACATATTGTTATATTTTATATTTCTTGGGACACCGGAATGCAAAGCCTGAAGTCAGGATTGTTCCGGTCCAACTGGTAGCAATGCTACCCACTGTGCCACCCTACACTGTCTCACTAATTGTGACTAATTGTTCTGCCATTGTTTTTTTTTTCCCTGAGTAGTAAGAGGTTCTTATTTTTCAGATTGACTGTTCGGCAGTTAATGGAATAACTGATTTGGAGTTTTCAAGATACATAACCTACCCAGACTAAGGGACCGTATCGCTGTTCGTCAGTACTGCAAGACTGGAGTTCATGACACTGGAGAAATTTCCAAAGCTGCACAATCTCTGCGGGAAAAACTAAAACTTACAGCAAAGAAACTACATGGAAATTACAATTCCATTAAAACGGAACGCAGTTTTCAGTTAGGATTATTTGAGAAAAAAAGGAAAAACTTATGTCCAGGTCAGAGAACGCAGAGGTGGAGGTACCATAGACACCTGAAGGCTCACAAATCCACTACAATGGCAGAAATTATGGAAATGGATAAGAAGCTGTTTTTCCACATGGAAACATAGCCATCTGCAGTATCAAAGTTTTTGCGTCTGAACTGTCTGTTTTTCCGTAAAATTCATTTGTGTTGCCAACGACATTACAATGTTGTGCTTAACAGCCAAAACTCACAGGATGTCAGTATATTTCAGTCCAGTATCAAAATAAAACTGTATTAAATCGAAACGCTCCATGACCCTGTGTCTATGAATGATCAATATGGTAGCAATACACAATTCGCGGGTACGATTTACTAAATCGAGCGCACGATTTACTAATTCGAGGGTACGATTTACTAAATCGAGCGCACGATTTAGTAATTCGAGAGACCGAAATTATATATTTTTTTCTACCGTGACAACTAAGGGGCTCCGTATGTTTCAGTAACTTTGGATAGCTTACTTTTCAGTTGTTTAGCAAGGTTTCAGTTATTATAATTAAAGGTTAAATAATTTATTTTCTGTGGTAATTTCATCTCTTGCCACCATGCGGCAATATTGTAAAATTATCATGGACCTCAGACGCACAGATTGTATTGATGTCACAGGAGTTTAAATAAAGTTTTTTTTTTTTTGAAAGGAGCGTTTTGATGACGACGGGTTGTGACGTCCATTACGTGCTCGGATGTCCACACGTGTCTTGTTTCGGGATTCGTGAGTTATACTGCTGTTCTGTAAATATATCCGAATATTCACTAAAAACTTTGTTTATAGCCACAGACTTTAACAACCACCGACATGGGCAAAAAGTTAAAAGTTGGCAAGACTAGGAAAGATAAATTCTACCACCTAGCGAAGGAGACCGGTGAGTTATAACAACTTGACAAGCTATCTGCGACTTTCCTGCTCGAGGGCCAATGCTGATCTAGTGCACTGTTAATAGATTAAATTATGAAATCAGTTTTTTATATTAGTTAAAATGTCACAGTGAAAGTGTATCCCTATAAAACAAGATATTTAAGAACCTCAGCATTACATTAGTGATACCGAACTGAATTCGACTAGTTGATTAGTCTTGAATAAGATCATTTTACATTAGTTTACGTAGTTGACTTGAAGTATGAGTACATATTCATTAGTGGATGTCAGACACGATTTTAGAATTTGATTTAGTAGAGAAGACATTTATAGAGCCGTAACAAAATGTGAAAATTGCTCATTCTCATTTATAATGCTGTGCTTAAATGGCTTGGCCATTTTTTTTGCCCGGGAGCTTATGGGAGGCCAAACAGTTCATAAGCTTACCCAAACAAGACACCACCTATCCAGCTGGACTTAGCGTGCGACAGTCCGCACAACCCGCCTCGACAGTGCAGCTGTGCCTCGGATAGCTAAGGGTAGCTGGATAGCGTGCGTGAACCGGCTCGATCACGTTGGTGGGCAATGGATAGCGAAGGACAGCTACATAGGTGGTATCTAACTTGGCTAGGCTTATGAATCGTTTGGACCGCCATAGGAGCGTACATAGCTGAGGGTAGAATACCTAATGTAAGAGGTGGAGGCTGACAGCGTTATTATGCTGAGTCTCACTGGGAAGATTACATTGCTTTGAGACTGACATTGCCTTTGCTCTTTATTTCCAGGTTACCGGTCTCGTTCCTCCTTCAAGCTCATCCAGCTCAACCGTAAATATCAGTTTTTGCAGAAAGCGCGGGCACTCTTGGATTTGTGCGCTGCTCCTGGGGGTTGGTCAGTAGCGCAATCATCAGTGCAGATTCTGTATCTAGCAGTTTATTCCAGTCTGATTAAATGACATAAATATTTGCTTGTTGGAAAGATTGACACTGTACAAAAAATAACTTTTTTTTTTTTGGAAAAAAAAAAATTAATTCAAGCTCATAGACCAATATGGCCTATACATCTTGATGATGCATCTTGTAAACAGTCTCTGTGTTAACTGCATTGTGTGCATTCTCACCTTAGGTTGCAAGTGGCTTCAAAGTTCATGCCAGTTTCTAGCCTGATTATTGGTGAGTGCTGATTTTGAGGATCACTTTGGGTCTTTGGGTCCATACTGGATGTACAATAGATTTGCAGATTTTCTAAAATGTAGGGATGCACCAAGATAAAAATACTATGCCTCCTCCTGGCTGGATTTGCCTGAACACCTCCCCAGGAGGCATCCTAGATAGATGCCCGAACCACCTCAGCTGGCTCCTTTCGATGTGGAGGAGCAGTGGCTATACTTTGAGCCCCTCCCGAATGTCCGAGCTCCTCACCCTGTCTCTAAGGCTGAGCCCAGCCACCCTGCGGAGGAAGCTCATTCCGACCACTTGTATCCGCGATCTCATTCTTTCGGTCACTATCCAGAGCTCATGACCGTAGGTGAGGGTAGGAACGTAGATCGACCAGTAAATCAAAAGCTTTGCCTTCTGGCTCAGCTCTCTGTTATCCACGACATAACTGTACAGTATCCGCATTACTGTCGATGCTGCACCAATCCACCTGTCGATCTCCCGTTCCCTTCTTCCCTCACTTGTGAACAAGACCCTGAGATACTTAATCTCCTCCACTTGAGGCAATAACTCATTCCCCACCAGGCGAGGGCAATCCATCCTTTTCTGATTGAGAACCATGAACGTGGAGGTGTTGATCCTCAGCCCCGGTCAAGACACACTTATCTGCAAGCCGCCCCAGTGCATGTTGCAGCTCACAGCCCCACAACGCCAACAGGACAATATCATCTACAAAACACAAAGATCTAATCCTGAAGCCACCGAACCAGACCCCCTTCTTGGTTTGGCTATGCATGGAAATTTATGGAAAGTTATGAACAGAATCAGTGAGTCCAACACCCACCGGGAACGAGTCTGACTTACTGCTGGCAATGCGACCCAAGCTTTCGCTCCATTTGTACAGGGATCTGATGGCCCGCAACGACAGACCCCATACCTCATATTCATGAAGCACCCCCCACAGGACTCCCAGAGAGACACGGTCATATGTCTTTTCCAAGTCCACAAAACACATATAGGCCGTTTAGGCAAACTCCCATAAACCCTCCAGTATCCCTGTGAGGGTGAAGAGCTGGTCCAGTGTTATGCGGCCAGGATAGAATCCACATTGCTCCTCCTTGATGTGGGACCTCCCCAGGGAGACTGAGGAGTGTGATTCCCCCTAAAGCTGGAACACATCCTCCGGTCCCCTTTCCTTGGGTCCACCACCCCAGTCTGCCAAACCAAAGGCACTGTCCCCGACATCCACGCGGTGTTGAAGAGGCGTGTCAGCCAAGACACCCCCTCAACATCAAGAGCTTTCAAAAACTCATGGCGAATATCATCCATCACCGAAGCCTTACCGCTCACCCACTGATACTGATACTACTTAGGGCTGTGCGATGTCGAAAAATAATGTGTGATACTTCAGCTTTCAAATATCAGGATAAATGATAATATTGAACCCCCCCCCCCCCCCCCCCAGCACCAATTAGGGCGCTTTATTTTTTTTGCTGGGAAAAAATAAGAAAGCCTGAACCTGCAGTGCTGACCATTGTTTATTGGTCTCTGTGGAAAACAATGGATCAGCGTTAGGATTATTGTTTGACATTTTCTCTCTTCATGCTGTCTGTACAAATGTGTCTTTGCAGGAGTTGACCTGGTGCCAATCAAACCCATTCCCAACGTGGTCAGTCTCCAAGAAGACATTACCACTGAGAAGTGTAGACAGGTGAGTAGTGGCTGAGTTGTGCGTACTGCTGCAATGGAAATTTCCGTCAGTAAGAAGGTCGATCTGTCTCCTTTAAGAGAGAAATTTATTTGCAAGTTATTTCTGTGTCCATTTACTGACAAGATGCTTGTCTGCTGCACCTGTGTTTGCATGAGAGGAAGCTGTTAGTCTCAGTTCTAGCAGATGCAACAGAGGGCAGCAGGAATGCTTAGGCAGGTGAGCATGTGAAGCAGCTTGAATCTGTGACAGCCCCTTAGAAGAGGGAAATGCATGTGTAATATAATACAGTGCATTATTATAATACAAATGAAATGTAATTGTACAACCCCAGTTCCAAAAAAGCTGGGATGGTAAAACAGAAGGTGGTGATTTGTAAATTCACATTGACTTGTATTCTAACAGCTGTATAAAGACAAGGTATTTCGTATTTTACCTAATCAGCTGTATTGTTTTTTTACATTTATTGGATAAGTAGGTACACATTTTTGGTGCCCACTGGGCAATATCCAGGTAAACTAAATTCATTCAAACATCCCCACAATAGTCATATATTACATAGAATATACTTAGAATAACTAATTAACATTGCAATCCTTGTTAGAAGATGGATGGATGAATGGTAATACAGTGCAGTTCAGCACAATAGAAGCCATATATATATGTACAAAATGTACTAAAATTATAATTGAACTTCTTGTCTAAACTGGGGATTCCTGGATTTCACTGCCGTAGCGTTAACATTGCTTGTGAAGATCCTTTGTGTTGCAGTGTTTGTGAGCATAATGGAAGCTGTTTAGTTGTGGCTGAGCTGCCTTGTGCCTGATAGGCCCTCCGGAAGGAGCTACAGACATGGAAGGTGGATGTCGTTCTGAATGACGGTGCACCTAATGTTGGGGCCAACTGGGAGCATGACGCCTTCTCTCAGGGTAATGACCTCCGGTGACAGAATTTGGGGGGTTTATGGTGGAGCTTAACACAGCTGTTAGTAGTTGTGGAGTAGTTCCCTCATTGCATCTCAGCTTTGTCTTTTAATTGTGTAAATAATAAAGGGTGTTTAGTAGGTATTGTTTCAAAGTCAAAAACAATGGGGGAGTGTTTCCTGATGCATGCGATTCTGTTCCCGTTTCCATGCCGTAATTTATTCTTTTTCCCGTCCTCATGGACGTACGTTGAGCCTCTTGCCATTTCCTCGCCCCCAACAGCTCACCTCACCCTCATGGCCCTCAAGCTGGCCTGTGAGTTCTTGGCCAAAGGAGGCAGCTTTATTACCAAGGTGTTCCGCTCCAAGGATTACCAGCCGCTGCTCTGGATCTTCCAGCAGTTCTTCAAGAAGGTGCAGGCCACCAAGCCCCAGGCCTCACGTAATGAGTCTGCGGAGATTTTCGTGGTCTGCCAGGGTACGCCGTATTCCGCTCTCTCATTTATTTTTGCCCCCAAAGGAAACTGCACTTGTGGTTCCTTTTTCTTCAACCGGTTTTCCCTCCGATGTGTTCTTCAGGTTACCTGGCTCCAAATAAAATTGACAACAAATTCTTTGACCCAAAACATGCCTTCAAGGAGGTGGACGTTCAAGCCAAGACTGTGAAGGAGCTGGTTCCCTTGAAGAAACCCAAGGTAGGTTTCTGTTGTGGGGGGGGGGGGGCGATTTTGACCATCTGGTCAATATAAACGTTTCCAGTCTAACGATAAGTTGTCATTTTAGGCTGAGGGCTACGCCGACGGCGACCTGACACTGTATCACACCTTCTCAGTCACAGAGTTCCTTAAAGCTGAGAACCCAGTGGACTTCCTGAGCAAAGCCAGTGAGGTAAAGACCCCGGAGCACTTTAACGCACATGGGACATGGTAATTACACTATTATAAATGGAAAGATGGCCTATGATTCTAAGTTTTCTTTCCACTCGTGCTCTTTTAAAGATCACTTTTGACAACACCGAGTTGACCTCTCACCGAGCCACAACCAATGAGATCAAAGAGTGCTGCCGTGACATTAAGGTCCTGGGCCGCAAAGAGCTTCGGTAGGCGATGGCCGTCCTCCGCTCGCGTCCCGCTGCTCTGCAGTTGCTCCTCGGAGACCGTGAGCCGTCCCCAAAGCTTGACACGCAAACTCACTGTTTCCTGTCATTTCTGACCCAGACTTCTGCTGAACTGGAGGGGAAAACTCAGGAAATTCCTGGCTAAAAAGCTGAAGGATGAAGCTAAGGAACTTGAACAGGACATGAGGTACTTGAGTTCGCTGGTTGTTTGTAGCACATCATTATCCATCTACAGATATTTCATCTTCATGTGTGTGAATGGCCTCCACTTATGTGCATCAGGCTGAAAACGTCAGTGCATTTCATGAAACCACATCCCTGCTCATTGTTGGTATTTATAAGGCTAAAACTGCGCGGTATTTACTATCTTGGTCCCTATCTTGGTCAACATATGTGTGTGTATGTATATATATATATATGTGTGTGTGTGTGTGTGTGTGTGTGTGTGTATAAATAAAAACTTTTCCAGTACTTCATCATATATATAGACACACACACACACACACACATCTGAGAAATGCTTAGTTCAGTGAAGCACCTTAGCTGGAAGCCTGACCTGACTGGCACCTTCCACTATTTTTTTCAGCACTTTAGGGTCTTTGCTACTTCGTAATGCTTTGTTAAAAATTATTCAGCATTTAAGTCGCCGTGTGATATCTTTTGTGATGGACCACCTCAGCTTCAGCTCCAGTGATGAGGGGGAGGATGCAGAGAAGGAGAGCAAGAAGGAACCTAAGAAGAGCACAGAAGAGGATGAGGAGGATGAGGAGATGGCGAAGAAGCTGGCTGAGCTCAAAGAAGAGGAGGTGGCAGAGCTGCGGAGGTAGGTCTCCCGCTGGGTTGCGGAGGTAGGTCTCCCGCTGTCCCGCTCCGCGTTTCCGACCTTCACGCTTTCGCTGTGCTTAGTGCTGCGAGTCCTTCCCCAGGAGACGCGGACATAAAATTCACTCATAGTTTATAGCCCTGTGACCTGGGAAATGTAACAGGACACACCAAGAATCAGCTGGATGGTGCTGCTGATTTAAATGGACCAATTTCTGTTTACAGAAAGAAGAGGAGGTTGCTGAAGGAGCGGAGGAAGCAGAGGGAAAGGGTGGAGCTGAAGATGGACCTGCCCGGTGTCTCCATCGCCGACAACAACGACTCCTCCATGTTCTCCCTCCACACCATCAACAAAGCCAAAGTAAGCCCAGTGCATACTGGGAGTCCAAAGGGGCCGGTCTTGCGGGAGGCTGTAATTCTGGATCTGGATCCCTAATTGGCGGATCCACTACCTCCCCCGTCTGCACTGGCCGCTTAACTGCACCCTGTGTTTATGTGCATCTATAGATATGCTGCTAGATATTTTGATAGTCCACTACCTATGGTGGTCCTGTAGAGCGAGGAAGGCACCCATTACTGCAATGGCATCTCCGCAGAAGCGTACGTGGCGTGCGAATGGCAGCCGTCAAAGTGTCTTGTTTTCTGCTTTCTGCCTGTAATGCACGCTTAACGTTACTTTGACTAACATCAGGGACAAACGCTCAAACAGCAGTGGAGAACTCACAAATTTGGAGAAACAGCGAGTGCAAGGACACACAAGCCTTTTACGACACAAAGTGAATCTCTAATAGAGCTGGGCGGTATTTCGAAGTTTTACGATATGTCGATATATTTTCAAAACGAGACACGGGATGACAGAATTCCCTTTCATATCAATACACAGTAATCGTGAGGTAAAATTAGGACTCTATTAAAGATTTTTAATTGAAACCAATAGTATTTCTTCCTGGTTGTAAACGGCCAGAGAGCTTCGGTCGTCAGCATTATGATCGCTGTTAATGGACTGTGAGTATCGGGCAGGTTCCTTTCAGAATAATGTTTCTGTATGCTGTGCTCGTCTGGGGGTCCGACTCAGCCGGTTCATGTCACGGTTGCTCCTCAGGCTCTGAGTGAGTTTTCCCGGGGAGACATGAAGACCGCAGACGCGGCTGTGGACGAGGAGGACCGGGATGACGACGTGTACCTGTCCGACGGCGAGAGCGACAAGATGTCCCTGGCGTCTGACCTGGATCCTGACGACCTGGAAGATATTGAGCAAAGACAAAAACAAATGGACGCAAAGAAGGGGAAGAAAAAGTACCAGTCCTCCATTATTGACCCCCCCCATCTTTCCGTACATGCCGGGCTCATGCTGATCTGTCTGAACATGGCCGCCTCTCTCGTGTCGCAGAGTGTCTTTCAATGTGGAGGAGGAGGAGGAAGGGCAGAGCAATGAACTGCTGGTGGATCTGGAGGGGAAAGAGGAAAAGAGGGATTCTGAGACCAGCCTGTGGTTTAGCAAGGTCTTGAACAGATGGGCGTTTGCCTTCGTTTTTATTAATATTTTAACGATTTTAATCCGCTCGTCTACCAGAGTGGCAGTGTGATGGTTCCTTGGCTCCTCCCACACAGGATATCTTCTCTGAGCTGGACCTGGATGCCGACGCCGACAGAGAGATCCGACAGGCGCAGAGGCTGCAGAGCAGGCCGCCCGGCGGTGAGTGTGGCCAACGGCACCAGATCGAGCTCCGCCGTCTCATTGGGCCCAGGGCTGCAACCTGCACCTGCCGCTGTGCTCACAGATAAAAGCAGGAAGCGGAAGGCGGCGGAGGAAGAAGCTGCAGCAGAGCGGGAGGCGACGGAGGAGGCGGGGCCTTCGCGGGAGGCGGAGGAGAGCGAAGGGAGCAGCAGCGACTCGGACGACAGCAGCGATGACGAGAGGTCCGAGGGTCCTGCCTCCACGAGAACAGCTCTGCTGCCGGGCAGCAGTATAGCTACTATTTCTGATGTCCAGATGAGATTAAAACTTTTGTTGTGTTGAATACAGGGACAGAGCCAATGAAATGCAGTTACCATCTGACCATGTACAGATAAAATATATACAAATACAATAAATTATACATAAATTATGAATATGTGTAAATTGAGCTTTCGTGCAAAGTATGCACGAGTTGCGTACCTTTAAAACATGATACATTTTTTATGGTACCTGCAGATGTGAGCCTGACTCAAAGCCCAAAGCTGCCAGATGTTTAATTCAAACCACCTTGTAGCACCAGCATCTGCTGACCCCGGGAAGAGCCTTGTGTTGATGAGCTGGTGTCCTTGCAGGGAGATCGCCCAGATGAAGAAGGCTTCTGGGAGGCTGGCTGGAGCCGCCGGAGCTGAAGATGATGTGGACTTCCAGGTGGTACCGGTGGAGAGCACAAGTGAGTCTCCCTGGCGGGGGCATGCTGGAGATGGGGTTCTCACAGAAGGGGCCGCCTTGTCAGGTTTTGTGGTTTATCGGGGCCGTCCTTCTCTTCCACAGGTAAACGCGCTCGGATCCTCGACCCCGAAGGCCTGGCGCTCGGCTCTCAAATAGCCACGTCCAAGAAGAAGGAGAGGGACCTCATCAATGGCTCCTTTCACAGGTTTCACTGTCACTTGTCACCTGCTTGCTTTCCGCATGCGGACCTGGGGCAGCCCTGTTTACGCCTGAGTGACTCGTCCTTCAGGGCATTCAGGCCACCAGTCTTTGTTTTCACATCAGAACTTGTCAGTATACATTTTTCCCATTATGATTTCTCCTTTATTTTCCACGTTGATAGAACATCGGTTTTAATTTAGCAGAACTCATGTTGTGTACTGGAGTCACCCTCGAGGTTTAGCACACGCACGCACAGTGAGTCATTTAAATATTTTTTGCCAAAAAACAAACGAGAAAGCAATGTGAAATGAAAAAATAACACCGATAAGCTGGCCAAGCTTCAGCGCTCGTCTTTTTATTTATTTTTTACATTTTTTTACTCCCTGTGGAATTGATCGCCAGTTTTACGAATGTCACAAGTCATTTAAATACATCTGCTACCTCAATGAGGCGTCTATGTCTGAGACTTTGCGTTTCACGCCACGCGCCCCCAGGTTCGCCAACTCGGAGGACATGTGCGACATCCCCGAGTGGTTATTGGAGGACGAGAAGAAGCACCGGCGTAAACCGGTGCCAGTCACCCCCGAGATGGTGGAGGAGTACAAGCAGCGCTGGAAGGAGATCAACGCCCGGCCCATCAAGCGCGTGGCGGAGGCAAAGGCTCGCAAGAAGAGGAGGGTGAGGAGGACCAGAGGGAGTGGGGCGGGGGGGAGGAGGCAGGAGTGAGGGGAGGGGAGGACTGGGCCCATATCAGGCATGGGGATGGTCACAGTCTGACTGGCGTGTCTGTGCGTCAGATGCTGAAAAAGATGGAGCAGGTGAAGAAGAAGGCGGAGGCAGTGGTGAACACCGTGGACATTTCCGAGCGGGAAAAGATGGCTCAGCTGAAAAGGTCGGTGCCGCTTTCGCTAGAACATTCCTGAGCATATCTGCGGCCGGCACGCGGGTTTCTAGACGCGTGTCTGTAACTGGCCAGTCCTGCGACTCGTCCCCCCCCCCCCCCCCCCCCCTTTTTCCTTTCCCCCCCCCCCCCCTTTTTTTAAAAAGGGGGGGGGGGGGGGGGGGGGGGGGGGGGGGGCCCCCGGGGGGGGCGAGGGGGGGGGGGGGGGGGGGGGGGGGGGGCCCGC
>JAOYFF010000034.1:3057981-3073096 GCA_025773925.1 Cryptomyrus ogoouensis
AGCTATTAGTTAAGTTCTCCCCAAATGAGCTTGATGGGCCGAATGGCCTCCTCCCGTTTGTAAATTTCTTATGTTCTTATGTTTAACTCTGCTAAGTGCATTCCTCTGTTTATTTTGTGCTCCTGGGTAGTTTGCATGGCTCACTGAACTCCACACACTAATCATATCACTGTACTTGTACTCGCATCTTCTACACAGTGATATGACCGGTGTGTGGAGTCTGGTAGAAGAAAACAGTTCCTAAATTAAACTGCTCACTACAAAGTCTGTGGATTATCATGAGGAACCGGGTCATGATTTCCGGTAAGAGACAACGCTGTTGAATTTTTCAAATGTATTTTTTGGAGCTTTATACAACGCAGAAATAATGCCATTTAGTCCCATTATACTCGAGAGTACGGCTGGGTGGTATGTCCTAAAAATATCACAAGATTTTCAGAGATTTTCATGATTTTCGATATTTATCACGGTGTTCTAAAATTCATATGTAGAAAACAGTAAAATATGACAGGTGGTTTTGAGTTCTTGTAATCACGATGACCAGATTGTTTTACTAATAGTTATGGGGTGACCAGTATAATGATAAATGAGGCCAACAACAGATGCATACCGACGCATGGAATTTGTTTAAAAATAGTGCATTATAACTGTTAATTATGCAAGAAAACAAGTGTTTAGACTATATCACAACACTCACGATATTCAAATGGATGACGATATGCATGTTCATATTCACGATACGTCATTTTAGCGATATATCTCCCAACCCTACTCGAGAGAAGACCGACATTTCTACGGTTGATATCTCCAAAACTAGGTAACTCACAGCAGATCAACCTAGATGGATAAATAGCCCAAAAGTCCCTCTAAAGCATATCTTTTCAGTTTTGGGGTGAACTGCCCCTTTAAGTAGAATCAGTACTCACAGTATTAAGTAGATGAAGAGCAGCGTGCTGAGGCTACTGGAATCTCTCAGGGCGAGGAGAGACTGGACTCTCTCTGTCACTGTCCAGACCCAGTAACCACCTTAAGAAGAGTCTTACATCAGTGTCTACAGCAGTGACCAGTCGCCATAGTGATGAGACTGTATGGTTTCATGTTATCGGTTTGTGAGAGCAGTAAAACATACAAAAGCCCTCACATTTACAGCTACACCACCTTGAGCCTGAAGAAATTATACTAAAAGTACAGAGTCAATCAGGAAATTTACTCCACCTATCCAGTGCGGTGGGCTACCTGTCAAGTCCTGTGTGGAGTCATCCTTGTCCATATTAGTGTTTTCCGTCTCGGTGGAGCTCTTCTCATAAGGCACTGCTAAGAAAGGATCTGGCTTAGGATCTGGTCTAGCTTGCCTTGCAGTTCAGCTGGACGGTTGGCCAGTGAGAGGCCTGATTATCACAGCTGTATGCATGCACTCACCTTGTGTTGAGCTTGGTAGGGATGACTCCAACAGGGCACTGGAATCCACTTGGTCAAAGCTGTCCTCGAAACTTGACTGACTGGAAGCCTGGCGGCAACATGAGGCACACGGTTGGTGTTATTGAGCTCGTCTTAGCAAATGTGAAAAAGGCCACCTAGCAAGGACAAAACGCTGCACAGCAAGCATGGAGATGGAGAAACGGCCTTACCGTAAGTTTGCCAGGGTCAAAGCTCTTTTCCAAGCTACTGCTGGTGCTGAGCTCCTACAGAGAAGCAGAAACAGCTTCCATCAGAACACAGAACTGACAGGTATGGCCTTAGCTTCAGAAGTAGCGGGAAGACTGTACGTACCTCCACCTGGGGACAAACAGACTGCAAGAGTTTGAAGCATATCTCCCGGTTCCTCAAGGACATGAAGGAGAACTGAAACAAAAATGGCAGGATTTAGTGAACGATGCCTCCCTGTCTTAAACAGACGTAAGATGTCAAGTAATACTAGATTAAGCTGATTGCAAAACACATTAAACTGTCACTGACTACGATTTCAGAAAGGTACCTTAAATATTACAATTGTTGTTATGGTTTAACATCATAGTTAAAAGGTGGAAAATGAATCGGCATATTAAGGTGGCACACACCTTTTCTCCCTCGTTAGTGCGGATGGAGAGTGCATTGGGCACCAGGAGTGCTGTGTTCTGCTTTTTCAGTGTGTGTATGCTAGACACAGGAATCACCACCTATAGCAACACAAAAAGGTTTACAAACACCTCCACTGCCAAATGGGTCATGGAAAATACTCCTGTGTGAAATGAATACCTGTGGAAACACATTAGTGTCATCAGCCAGTCAGAGAACTATCTGAATTGTGTAGACAGAGGTGTTCCAGGAAAATGACCGGATGTGAGACAGACATTGAATTCAGAGGCCTGGCTCTTACCTTGGTCTCTTTGAGCAGCACAGACGAGTAGAAGCATACATAGTTCTCAGAGACGTACAGTCTGCCATGGTACGGTACCTCCTTCTGCAGGGCGCAGACAAAGGCTAGACAAGGAAAAACACACCTGCGTTACACAAGCCCCGATCAGCACCAGCAGCCAACAATGATGCGTGACGTCAAGGCGATATCGCCGTCCTGCCGTCAGCCACAACGCCTCACACAACATCCTGGCTCGGCTCCACCTATCACTGTGTGTCAAAGGTCGCCGTGCTCGTGGGGTACATTAGGCTTATATGAATGTGTCCTACGTATGAGAAAAACCCGGGAACTCACCATGCATTAAATCTTCAGTTTCAGGAATGTGCGGAAACAGTTTGTGGAAAGTTTTGTTGTGCTTTAAAAAACTCTGCAGACAGGGAAAAAAGAAACAGTTTTAAATGCCTGAAATGAAACAGGAATATTTTCCTGAATCTAGTTATATTACTGAAGGGCTCTATTAAAAAAAAGGATCTTTTTAAAACAATATGGTTACACAGGACTACAGAATGTACAGAGGATTAGATTTTCTTCCCCTCCCTCTGTTTACTTTCGGTTTATCCGATAAAGAGGCTATTTTTTGTAACTCTTTCTCGGGGTTAAACAAACATGAACATACACTCCGTGTGACGCTGCCTTCGCTCTTTTCTAGGCTCCCATTGGAGTCGAAGGTCTGCGACCTGCGGGGAGAGAGAGCATGACAGTGAACTTGCTGAACAGTATTTCATGAAGGCTGTGAAATGACTACGGCTCTTCTGACATGGAGTCCCATAGGCAGATGCACATGTGCATTCATATCTTCACCGGGACTCTCCATTCATTTCTATGGGAAAAACCCTAATCCAACAATGATGCCCTTAACTCATACTCAGCCCCAACCCTAACCGTAAGTAACCAAACAAAATATAAGACTTTTGGCACTCTCAATTTTCTGATTGCAGTTACAGGTTTTTCTAAAATTGCGTTTGCAAAAAAAAAAAAAACATCAGAATAACAGGACATATGTAATATATACATAAATCACACTATCACACACACAGACACAAACCTGAGTGGAACCTGCTTTGTGAGGTTCTTGTTCTGTTGGGTCTCCAGCTGGGTTTCATCCAGACTAAAGGCCTTCTTCAGTTCCAGCTTGCGCTTGCTCTTCCACTTCTTCTCCTTTACTGGGAGACCTCCAGACTCTCCCCCACCCTCCACTGTATAGCTACGAAGAGAAGCATCATCTTACATAAGCATTAGCCCTTCACCTGTTTTAAACAAACCAGATTATCTCCAATATATTATGCATTAGTTCTTTATCTCTAGAATCAGTGTGACAGCTTTGTGATGTAGATATTTGTGATGGAGATCTGACGCAAATGTCAGTGTTTTAGGGAAATTATTGCTATTTATTCTAACAGTTATTCTAAAGCAAAGAGTTTAAAAATCACCTGGTGTTTATGTTCCATTAGTGACTTATTTTACTAGAGTAGAATGAGTGTTGTAATCTAATTGAGAAATGAGTGCCTTATTGTATAAATCAAGAACGGGCAAGATTAAATTTGCTAACATCAGATTCTGGTGGCATTACATTTACGCTGATTTTTTTCCCTGGGATTTCTGATGGTCTGAATCTCTGAACTATGTGAGGACTACTGTCCTCTAAACCATCCACTAAGCAGGACTACGAAAACTGGTAATTTAATTTGAAGTTCCTACACAAATTTGTAATCCCGAGAGACAATTGTATAGCTACTCTAGAAGGGGCAGTGCAATGTGCAGAAGATCTTATATAGTCAACTGTGGTGTTCTGCTTCACCAATGTCTGTTCTCAGTCCACAGCATACTCAGTCATGTACATGTATCTCCTGCAAACTAGGAGTAAATGCATTGTTTATCATAAGCAACTTAAAATCCCATATTTAAGCACTAAAGTGAAGGGTACGTAGCATCAAGAAACATTATGTAAGCTGTATTACATGCCCAAATAAAGACCACAGCTTAAAGCTTTACTTATAAATTCCAAAAGGGCTAGTTTCATAAAAAAAAGATAAAGAATCCTTCTCTTTAAAGCATATCATAAATATCCCATACTTAACATAAATCTTTACCCGTATATTAAAATATTATCATACCTTTCGTAACACTTTCCTTTACCAGAGCGAAAACTGAAGCAGCTCTCCATAGCAATCCTCATTTTTTTTAAATACATATAATTCAAATAAAATATTGACCACAATTCAAGCCATTATCCCTTTGTTTCAGTTCCGGAATCAGTTTTCTGATTGTGCCGTCAAAGGCGGCTCTTACAAACACCTAAAGGATTAGAGAGTTTTCTCCACATCCTGGAATAGAGCCACGTAGTCCCACTGAATGAATGTAGGTTCCAAAAGGAAAAGTGTCAGATGTGGAGCAGCGATGCAGCTGGAGTAGGTGATGATTCAAGGGCACACCTCCTAGGGGTGTGAGCTTAACATCAGCGAAGTACACACCTGCCGACACACACCACACATCGGGCGGGTCTTTCCTTCATGCTCTACAGCTTGAACAGAATGGTGGTGGGGGGGTACTCTTCTTTCATTTTCTTTACTTCTGTATTTTTACAGAATAAATTGAATCGTCTGGATTTCACAGTAGTGGGTTTTGTGTCGACTGGTGCCATCGACATGCCAAAAACCTGCACAGACCTGCTTCTGCTGTGGGTGGGGCCACAATAACGCACCGCCCTTCAGCCATGGTCTGACACGGTGTAATAATGACGCAATCATGGGAAGGCTGTCTCAACTCCAGCTCGAATAGAGATTGGCCAAACTGCCCTATGACGATGCTTAGTGAACAATTCTACCCTAAATGCTTGAAGGGCAGCACCACTCACCCACTTCATTGACTGTGTTCTGACTTTAGGCCAGTCTGGGCCTGCAGACAGATAAAGACCTAAAGACCTCACTATTTGCCCTTTTCCACGTATGAGTTTGCTTCATAGCGCTTCTCATAGCTGAAGCCCTGCCAAGCAAATCTTTTTATACTAATGCTGAAGCATTGTTCATAATAATGGATGTCTGGATATGTATCATCACTTTACTATTAATTAATCCTCATATGCGAAGTCAAGGCACAGTGTATATGATGAGGAAAATGCAACTCAAACGAAACAATAAACAAGCATAAATAGGCAACATTTTGTGTGCCATCTGATCTCCATTCATCAATCTTATACCCGCTTATCCTGAGCAGAGCTGTAGATGAGTCCCACGTTCGGATCTCCTTAAACAAAACAGCCATAGAAATTTGCTGGAATTTCCCTTACTGCAAAACAGGTACCGAAAAAGGTATGCTGGCCAAAAATGTATTTTTCTATAGGGAACTGAGACATGGATTAAAGGGAGTTGGCTCATTCGGATCGGTTATCCTGCCGGCTTTCCGTCTGTGTGAACGGTTCACATTCATCATAGGATCTCTGAATGACTTGAACAAGCTTCACAACTTTCAGAGCTCATCTTCCTTCCAAGATAAGAAATCTCTGTAATACCGGAATTCGAAACACATGATTGTGTAAGACAGAAAATCAGGGATCATATCTTATGAACTCAAGGACACAGGAAATTTACAGTATGTAAATGTGCTTTATAAAAAGTACTGTGGTAATCTACATTTTTTCCACCTAATCCCTGAAATCTGACATTTTGAAAAACATACTGCTACCTTCAAGTGAACATTATAAGTGCATTAATGTGGAACTGGCACAAACTGGAAGGTTTTACGTCATGCAAAGCACAAGATTCACTTATGCTGGCACTTTATAACAGCAATGCGGCATTTCTGTCACGCGGGGAGACAAAGACGTCTCGCACGCCTTAACCAAAGCACCAAACATTCAGCTGAGCCAAGGGTTCCTGCCTACAAGCGACGTTCTCCTGAAATTTCAGCCTACAACCTTCTGTCTCAATTCGTCAGAGTTAGCTGATCAGCAAAAGTACGATCAGAAAGACATGGAAGCCTGAGCTCTCATGGAGAACTAGGGAAGGCAACAAAGCTACAGACATACACAGCCAGACCAAACTGAAGACATATAAGATTCAGTAGCATAAACAGACCCAAGTCTGCAATAAGCATTCAAACTTGGGTAATTAGCGCAAGAGTACATTAGGGCAAAGGCCTTGAATTACCATGTATAATTTACTTTGACCTTATTGTACACAATACAGATGTGATGATACCAAATTAAAGGCAAAGTTCATCCTTTTTTGTTTTTAAAGTAACACCAGACTTGAAGAAGAAACTGCAGGTCTATGACTTCAAAGCGATAATCGCCACCTACAAAGATGTCTTCCTTTAACAGCGAGAAGTTTTTATTATTAATTCTGCTTCACACTGGTACTGCTAACTTTGTGCCAATAGGCCTGGGAGCCCACGCCCCTGCATAGGACAACTGGGTACATAAAATGGATGGATGGATGGATGGATGGACAGACTGGTACTACTGATGGATCTTAGCGCTGCTATTCCATTAGACGCTGCTTCCAATGTGGTCTGAGCATAATCCAGGTAATAAACTTTATCAAGGCTGATATGATTATTGTGGGTCAAGGTCAATGGAAGTTAGAAGAGCTGTGATTGCCTATGCAGATAAGACTATCTCTGCCTACTGCATCTGTGACTTCATAAAAAGCTTGGCTGACGCATGGCTGAAGGGGACGGCCATTTTCAGTACCATTTTCAAAAACGTCAATGAACCACGGAGCATATTTCGAACAAATACAAATCTGCAATTTGTTTTTCTAATTTTGTAAGGTATTTACAAATGATAATTATACAAATGCACGTTTAAACCCCATAGTTAAAACAGTTAACAAAAAAATCTCATAAATTCAGTCAAAATGTTATTCCTGCAAAGTAGATGCGCGCTAGAAACTACTACACTGACAAAATAAAACAGGATACAATTTTTGAAAACTGAAGTTATTACAGCCTTACAGTTCCATGGCACTTAAATGATTAGTCAAAATTTGTTGCTAGGAAATAACTGAAACCACAAAAAAACTAGATATTTATTTGTTAAGCCTAGTAGCTCATAATACTGTTGTGAATCAGTACTTTTTCTACATAGCGTAAAGTGTGAAAATACTCAGTTGAGTATTGCTACAAAATGTTTGTAATTTGAGATATTCTTATGATATTCTGTATTAGTCCTGAAAATAAAAACGGTATTTTAGAACAATAACAGAAAATACAGGCTTCCACAATGAAAAGTTGAGGTTACTTTGATGGTGTCAGACTTCCCTTAAAGCAGTATATTATGAAACAGCAATGAAAGTTTGATTACATAACATAATGTCTAAGTTGATCACCACTGAATTTCCAGCATTAACAAACACCACATCAAACAGGTATAAAGTTTTTACATTTACATATTTCGCATATTCAGATTTTATCGAAAGTGATATTCAAGTGAGGCAAATAGCACTTCTCAAGCATTTATGCTATCAGGAAGTCAACTAGGCATAAGTGCAACTAGACTGATCTTCCAAAGAATGCCCAGGTACCCAACCAGTATAGGAGCAGGAGCTACACAACAGCTACACAACTATATGTATAACTATTAACAAAGTAAGATCCTGTGCCAAAAGTTCAATAGATCCATCATGCACTCAATATCACAAAACGAAAAACAGAGCCGTCCCCCATTTTACCACAATAAACAAACATAAATAAGACAGGCTACTATACTGTTTATTATAACAGAAACTGACTAAAATATAACCGTATTCCTCAGGAACTAAACAACATCCCTGATATATGCAGGTTTTCAACAAGTTTATAAAAACATTACTGATGAATAGTTCAGAATAATTCAGAAATTCCAGTCAACCTACATGCATGTCTTTGGGCTGTGGGAAGACTCTGGTGTACCTGACGAACTGATACATTTTTAATATAATTTGTTTATCATCTGCTAAGTTACAAGTCTGCATGCAGTGACCTTGTAAGTAATACTGATGGTTGATAGATGATTAATGGTTGAGGAAAAGTGACCAGTGACAGTTCCTTCTTAAAATCTGCCAGATGAGAGTCAGAAAAACTGAGCTAAATATCACAGTAGCACAGTTGAGGTAGTGCAATAGCTGAGTCGACAAACATGGCCGTCTCATACAAAGGCATGATATTACCATGAATGAACTTTATAGAAGCAAAAAAACTAGATGACAGCACAGGGTTCTCTTCACATTTCTGATTTATTGTTTAATACATGAAGATGCATTAATATAAATCTGTGAGCTAGTGAATGATTTACTGAATTATACATGTTTTACTGACTGACACTGTAGCATAATGTCAGACAGGAGAACACAATCAACATCCAGTACATAAACTACTGAATTACACAATTTACTGGCCCTTTCCTGTATTTAGCCCTTAAAATCTTTATTTGTATTTTATTTGCATCCACAAATTTCATTCGCATTATCGTAACTCTTGTGGCTATGCCAAATCCTGCATTCTTCTTTTCTGTAGCATAAGACATGCCAGTATACATAGTAAGTGAATATACTCTTAGCACAAATCATTCTGCTATTTGTCTGCGGTCTCAGTCTCCAAATCCCTGTCCTAGTGGTACAGAAACTGCTATACGGTTACTGCCACAGAAACCAACATGCCAAGAGAGAGTCTGTCTCTCGGTGTCTCCATCTCCAGCATTAAAATAAGACAAGGGCTGTCCTACCTCAGCATGTCACCCAAAGGAGAAGGGTCTGCACCGTCCACCTGATGGTACCACAGGCTTTGCCCTCTGTCCATGACGAGCACCACAGAGTGAGTGCTCAGGGTAGGGGCTCTATCCACACCTCTGGGATCCAAGAGGTTGCTGGACAGTCACGGTCTAAAGTCTGCTTTTTACAACCTGACTCCAGGAAAATAGCGAGTGCAGGGCAAACGGCCACCCAAAGCCCGACTGGTTCTGTCTGCTGCAAAACAAACTCACATCTCAAAGTGGGTCATGTGTGCTGTTGTTGCATTGGATAAGCAGATTGCATCACGACTGAGAGTAAAAAAAAGAGCAAACAGCACTTCATACTGCAGCATTTGCTAAAACAACCACATTAAATTAAAAGCACGGCTGTAAAAAAAGAAAAAACAGCACAGCAAATGCAAAATGCTTGAGAAAGCTACTGCATAAAACACTGCAATGACAATTATCCAGAGTCAGAAAGCATGTGAATTCATCCATAAATTAAAGACCTTATTATATAAAGCTATATTTTACTAACTAAATCTATCTATATCCAGGCAGCTGCTTAAGATTAAGGCACTATTCTTGTTATGTTTTAGAAATGTAATCATTGGTAATTTTTAAAACTCATCTATGGATTCTGAAGCTACTTTCCCACCCAAGTGAAATTTTCTCCTCAAAACATATAGAGGACTACAGCAGTGACAGTAAGCATGGGAACATTCTGTGCTGCTGAGTGTCTTCCTTGCTTCTTTGCTAGCATAATATTACATAAAGGAAACTTTAACTGCTACCTTGTTCATCAATGATTTCTAATGTGTTTCCATGCTCGGATTACTAATCTTAAATTACACGTAGGCACTTAACCAGACTAAGGAGACACTGGTGTTTTCTGTGTAAGGGGTCTTAGGATAGATGTAAAAATAGTCAGTAAAACAAGCATTTATAAGAAAGTAAACTAAAGCATGAATAACTGGAAATGGTAACAGCATACTGGGAAGGCTGAAATTCACTAGTGTGTTGACAAACAGAGGAAAGATCAGTATTGTAGATATCTAAGATAAGTTTAAAGGATTTTTCCCTTCTGCATTTTTTTTCCATTTGCCATGCAGTTTCAGTATGTGTGCTTTTTCCTTTTTGCAGTTTCTAGACTGCGTGCTACTGTTGGGAAACTTCCCCAATGTGAATTCTGACAGTTTTCTTGTTAAAGATAACCTACGCAGTGTTCCTACGAGACAGAGCTAAACTGAGCTGACCAATCAACCATCTGGAGCAGTTAACAGCCAGCGCCAGATATACAGACGCCTACCTTTAACTAGCCAGATAAAAGGGACCAACAATTTCATCTTTCGTACTGGCACACCTCTGCAGTGCAGGCAGACCTTCCTTCTCAGGCTTACAAGCATCTGTAAATTCACTAAAAAGCTTCTATAATCAGCCAGCTCTGGAAACTGAGCTGCTTGGACGTTCTTACACTTTAGTGAGAAAAGACAGGACGTGTCATGCCCAGGGTCACGAGTGAGCATTCAAAGCCGTGTAAATCCTGATAACCAATCAGACACTAAACCAGCTAAGCATCAGTCATACACCCAAAAAGGCCATTACATGATAATTCTTTTTTTAACTACTGGATCATGTTCTCGAACCCTTGATTTTAAGTAGGCTGCTGCCTAATCTATTACCAGAAAAGATATATTAATAACTTTCCTAGGGCTTAAACCCAAAGTAACCCCTATAGATTGAGACTGGATTCCAGCATAATCACAGTGATGCTGCCCAACCAAGTCGTTCCCATTTCACACTTAAATATGACTGGACGATGGTTGACAGTTCTGGAGGAATGGTTTGCTTTCGGTCCTACATGGCTAACCTGCACCAAATGCTATTTTCAAAATGTTTGATTTATGGAAGGTAGCACAAATGCTCTATGGCCTCACATGCTCTTGTTAAGTGCCTTGGGGCAACAGGACTGTGAAAGCTGCTATATAAAAATAAACTGAAGTGAAATGCTGAATGACAAATGCAGAGGAGGATCGATGGCTTAGCTGGCAAACATTCAGAGAATTCAACCAAAACACTCATGTTCAATGCACTGCTTGAACAAAAAAGCTAAGTAAAAATATTATTAAAATATTGTTAAAACTGACAGTATGAAGCTATAGGACGTAGTCTGTAAAGAGGATGCAGATTGCTATGATCCAAAACTGATTTTAGGACCATTGTTTTGAAGATATCGAAAAGTACAATATACTAGCTCACAAATATGAAACAACAAGACAATATTACTTTAGGAATTACTCTCTTATCTACAGGAATTAAAATGGCAGTAGTACATAACCACTGGCATATTAGTATGTAGGAATTAGCCTGACTACATTAACTTGCATACTAAAGAATGCAAAAATAATTAGAAGTGAATTTGCTAGACAGAAAGTACACACATTTGTGCCGCTTTCTCCCACATGTTTATTTTTTGCCTGTGGTGAACTAATCTGGTAGAGCAATATGCAGAGCCAGAGAAAATGAGAAGCCTGTCATTTCTGAGCTACAGCAAAGCCCCGAGCACCAGTTCAGCCTGTGTAGATCATGTGGTCCATATACTGCAGACAGATCCTCAGGGAATACACAGAGGATGCCTGTCTCCATAGACACTACGTTAATAGACAACAGTTCCCTAAATGATCAGTTGCCAGAAGGGTTAAAGACAAGGTAAATATGAGAATGTCACCACACATGATTTGGTAACAGAAGTTACTTATATTTCACCCTGTTTAAGCACCGCTGCCATCCACAACTGTATGTGGTGAAATTTTCTGGAGTAATTTTCACCAGTGCCATACCCAAGATGGTTCTGCATGCAGTAGTTTGAATGTTAAAGTGCACTCCCATTACTACTGCCTGGAAAAACTTACTGCTCAGGTTTCCAAAGACAATAAAACAAAATATAATGATAGGGAGGTTTCACAGACATATTTAATGGCATAACAGTGAACACCCTACAGTGAAACCCTGAAGGCTTCTGCAGTTTGCTAGAACTCAAGAAGCAAAAATTAAGAACAGATTAGTAACATTATATTACTGCCAGATCTTGTGCCGCACAACCAAACAGGTTAAAAATCAAACCCTGCTCACTCTGATTATCTAACACCCACAACAGTATTTTTGGGATAAATAAACAATCTCACCCAGATAAGTAAATTATATAAAATGCCCCTGAATAAAAAAACACCTTGTTGATTTTGATGCCATATATTGATAAATGGCAATTTAAAATGAACTTTGAATGAAGAACTCGCCCCTTGTTTTGGGTTGATGGTGGAGGAGTTACATCTAAATGGGCACCATTAGATTTAACTCATATCATATCATATAATATCAAATCATATCAGAGTATCATCTTTCAATATGAATGTGTTTCCTAAAACTACAACTCCAATGCCAGGGTTCTTTTTCCACCAGGAACAGCAGTCAGTTTATGAATGTAGAGACTGGGAAAGGGCACAGGCCATAACTTTCTCATTAAACTTATCAAAAAGAGATCTTCCGCATTATATGTGTCTTTTTACATTACTGTTTTAATTTGCAGATTAAACATACAGCCTTTAGTACTCAGCAGTATTTTTCAGAACCTTGTAACAAGGTTACAAGCATTTGTGATAGTCCCCCACCAGTCCTTCTGTTTTAACTTTCCTAAGTTATGATATTTAAGATAAAGAAGCAAAATGTCCTACTCCGTATATATGTAATTTCTTCTGTTACTACGTGTATACAGCAAATGAGCAGATTTCATTGTATCTGCTCGCTAGCAAACTTTTTTATTTTTAATCACCCATTACCATCTTATAACATATGCATGAATGTATGCATCATTTACAGAAGTGCCACTTTGTTACTGCGGCTAAACAATACCAAACATTGAATAAAGAAGGACAATGATGTTTTCAATGATTTGCATAATATTCACGTCAAGTTTCCACCTCTAACGATATATAGGAAGACACCGCCCCTTACGGCTGGAAACTCCTAAGGACGTGTTAGGGACCGTAGTGGACAAGAGAACCCGGACTCCATGTGCAGTTTAAATGTCGGATGTGCAAAGTCAAGGACTGACGTCATCAGCTCGAGCACGAGATAAGTCCTTATCCCCTGTTAAGGCCTCAGTAACGGCTTACTCTCTCTTTGTGGCCGTATCATTCACCTGCTTAAGCCGCAACAGCTATTTTAATTACAGAAAAAAATATCTACCGTACCCTATAATTAGGCTAAGATGCGCCTTTAGCTTTAAGATATGCATAACATAACATCGCAGTGCCCATGCGTAGCTTCTTGAGCTACAGAATTTCTGCAATAAATAGTTACAATGAATTCTGTTATTGCATGATTGCAGTTCAGATGAATTTTGTGATCCGCAGACAGGAATGACGGGAAATTGCCAACGTGTACAATAAAACCCAGAACTAAGATCTATACCTGCATTCTCTTTCATTAAAATGATATCGAAAAACTGCCATTATTTGTACTACCAACGCAAATATATATATAAAGAAACTATAAGGTAGATTATTTGGAAATATGACATATATATATCCATTGCTAACCGGCTAACGATGGTTAAAAACCATCGTGGCGACCCACACATCAGTCCCGGCGCGTAACGGTTTATAGGGGGATATGTAATCTGTACCTTTCTCTCATGAAGTGCTTTATCCTGAATATGGCTTTCTCGTCTATTTTCCGCAAAAACGTTTTCAACCTCTCCCTCTTGTTTTCCAGCATTTTTCCCTGACGCCGGTGTCTATACACCGCCGTTCTTCATCCAACTCTGCGGGACGGTTTCGTTTTTTTTTTTTCGTCCTACTCCATTGATGCTGATTAAGGAAATGAGTCTGAATCGGACCAAGTCCAGTAGCCAATGAGAGGCCGCCTCATGCCGGGAAGAGCCAGTCATGTCAGGCGCGCCTTTCAATCAGAAGATCGTTCTCGACAATTGACTCCGCCCATATCCATATAAGGGTCATTAGCAATTTCCCTTGCGGTAGTGAAACAGATGATTAACAAAGCTGGGTGCAAGGCGAGGTTATAACATTCGGTTAACGGTCAAGAATGAATAATTTATTGTTAGGTGGGAAACGTAAACATGATAGTGTAATGTCGTTTTTATGCTCCATGTGCGTATTTTTATACTACAAAGAATAATTTACCTTACATGATCAGTAACAGTTTAGGAATGGGTAGAATCCTTATGCTTGTATGAATATTTAGGATTTATTTTGTTCAGCACTGCTTTACTATATAAAGAAATGTAATATAATTATTTTATTGCACCTTATATGTCTATAATTCACTCATCCTGGATAATTCACAGCAGGTTTCTCGTATGGTTGAAGGAATGAACACCAAACGATAGCTATTTCCATTAAGGATCCATTCACGCTTATTCAGTACAGGGTTGCAGTGAGCACGCAGCCTGCCTGAGGCAGGGGTTGTGGGTAGGATCTCACACTGACGCCCTGCACACTACACAGATAGAGAGCTGGGCTGGGAACCAAAGCCGCAACTCCAGACACGTGAGGCCACAGTGCTGATACCACCCACTATTGAAGACCAATGAAAGCTTATCACTGTGCGAAATCATACCTATAATTCACATCAATCTGTAATTCAGAGGTGTATTAATTTCTCTGTTGAATATACTATTTCATTACTTGTTATGCATGTACTTGCAGTGCTTTGAGTGGTACAGCGTTCCCACAGCATTGCTAACAGCAATGTAAGTTCATTCATTAAAAAAGGCCTACGATGTGATCTACTTAGATTTCCAGAAGGCCTTTGATATTGTCCCCCACAAACGGCTCTTGCTTAAGCTCAAAGCTATAGGGATTTTAGGAACTGTAGCAGCTTGGATCGAAAACTGGTTACTAGACAGGAAGCAGCGAATAGTTATTAGAGGCACAATGTCACAGTGGGCCTGCGTTCATAGTGGGGTACCGCAGGGTTCAATTTTAGGACCACTA
>JAOYFF010000034.1:3094810-3122997 GCA_025773925.1 Cryptomyrus ogoouensis
GGCAGGGAGCTGGGAGGGAGCAAAAACGTGGACTGTCTGGCAGGGAGCTGGGAGGGAGCAAAAACATGGACTGTCTGGCAGGGTGCTGGGAGGGAGCAAAAACGTGGACTGTCTGGCAGGGAGCTGGGAGGGAGCAAAAACGTGGACTGTCTATGGGTCCCTGAGGACCAGGTTGTGAAACACTGATCTATTGCAATAAAGGCTATTGGCTCAGTTATTTTCCATACACAGCTCAAGCAGAGAGGAAAAATGTGTGGTTACACTGCTGGCTTATTCCTTTTCATTAACAGTATTACACACACTACAGTCTCATTGCACACAAAGCATAATTTCCACGTATATATTTATATTTGCCAGAGAAAATTGCTTTTCAGACTCCAGTTTGGAAAATAAAGCTCCTTATTCAACTACTTTTCTGTTCTTAATATATTTAAATCAGATTCACAGACTTTCAGGAAAAAAAAAAACTCCTCTCTGCCTTTAAAACCAGGAGAATTAGCATAATTCTACAGGTTAGTTATTGGCATAAACAAATACCAACTGAAGAAAATCACTACTTGATCTTGTTTAACAAACAGTCCCAATGAGCAGCATATTTTAAGAATTACATCAATATCATTTCTAAGCAGATGCCTTCATCCAAAGTGACTCACATATCCTTGCATTTATAGATTTATAATATTAATTCCCAACAGTTATAAGTTTAAGAAATCCATGGTATAGACATCACTTATGGGCTCTGCTGCACTCCTGCCTGTCCATCAACTTTTGGTCCAGTAACTTAATACTCCGAAAGTATTTCAGTATGTAGTATCTTACTACTGTGATGATTTTGGTAACTGTCAAAATGTGTTTTTGTTTTTTGTGTTTCTGTTTCTGGTTGAGTAGCATGTGGTCCAGTGTATGTTTGTGGCCATCAAGACCATAGGCAATATCGTCCTGGTCACCATGATGTTGAACTTCATGTTCTCCTGCATTGGCGTTCAGCTCTTCAGGGTGAGTTGCTGGTTATTCAGTCTTTCACAACTATAAATTTAAAGCCACTGAGGAGAAAACTGAGCTTTCAGAATGAGGCTTATTAGGGAAACAAACCTGTAGTCCTTATATCTTAGTAGTTTCGGTTACAGGTTTCCTTAATGGACTAGTACTGGAACAGTAAGATTCAAGGCTTGATTACTATTACAGCCCAGTGTTGATCTCACATCAGTCATTAACAGATAGTTAAACCATGTCCTGTCTTTTTCTGTTCATAAAGGGCAAGTTTTACCGGTGCACTGACCCGTCCAAAACAACGGAGGAAGAATGCCAGTAAGGAAAAACACTTTTTCCTACGGTTCCTCGCAGTGAAAACATAGATCGCATTCTGCACTGTCAAATGCTTGTGGACAGTAGCTCCTCACACATATGCACTGGTGTCTTTGCTGCCCAGAGGGACCTTCATTAGGTACCTAGAGAATTCACTGCAGGAGATGGATCTGCAGAAGCGAAAGTGGGTCAACAGCGACTTCAATTTCGACAGTGTGCCCAGTGGTATGCTGGCCCTCTTCACTGCCTCTACGTTCGAGGGTTGGCCCAAGTGAGTATCATGCTAGTTGGGCCCCAGCTACCCCCCCCCCCAAGGGCTGTAGGGCTTTATGTGAAATAAGGGTCCAGAATGGTCTGCGCGCTCCTGAGTTCTCTGGGTAAACTATTGACATTGTGTGCCTTTTGTTGACATGAATATTTCACATTTGGCTTCTTCTCTACTATCCACAAAGGATTTAATCTCTTAAACCCAGTTTTTTTGGTTGTGTTGATCCAAGTCCTCCCAGATGAATGAATATAAATGCTTACATTAAATCAATCTGAATTGTGTGTTTATGGATCTGTTTGCTTAAACATTCGTCCTGTTTTATTTATAGAACAAGTATCCATTAGCCACTCAGTTCATTGTGGCCGTAATGGGAGTGTCTAAATGTGAAGCAGAGGCTTAGGCCCTACCCGCAACCTCTGTGACCTTTGGTTGACCATGTGACTCACAGGCTGCTGTATACAGCCATCGACTCGGACACAATAGACAGAGGCCCCGTATTCAACAACCGCATAGATGTTTCCATCTTCTTCATTGTCTACATCATTATCATTGCCTTCTTCATGATGAACATCTTCGTCGGCTTCATCATTGTGACGTTCCAAGAGCAGGGCGAGGAAGAATACAAGAATTGCGAACTGAACAAGAACCAGGTACACATTGTCCTTGGTAGGAGGGGCCCCCTCCCTTAGTGGCATCTAGGTTAGGGTTAGGATTAGGGTTAGGGTGACATCACTTCCATTGTGTGTGACAGTAAAAGTATGTAGTTAAATCTCATCTTCAATAAAACTGATGTTACAATGAACACATTATCCATTATGTTGGTACAATGTTTGAATATGAAACAGTATTGAAAATTGCTCAGCTTTGCTCAGTTCTGGTGTTAAAAGGCTGTAGTCTGTCAAGTTTTGTTTTCTTTGAACAATGAACTGCTCAGGTACCCCAGTGAAATTCTTTTCTGTGTTCTTAAGAAGAAACTCAGCTTGCACGTGTACCTGTCTGTGTCCTGTTAGCGCAAGTGTGTGCAGTATGCTCTGAAAGCCCGCCCACTGCGCTGCTACATCCCCAAGAACCCCTGTCAGTACCGCGTCTGGTACATGGTCACATCCTGCTACTTTGAGTACCTGATGTTCCTGCTCATCATGCTCAACACGCTCTGCCTGGGCATGCAGGTAAGGTGCAGAGATTTGTTTTCATGAACAGCTGGCCTGACAGACATGCGCAATGTACAGACTTCTGTGTGTGTAACTGCATAAATGGGCTAATACCAATGTAAGGCTGAATCTGAATCAATGAATGCCCGTTATCCAAGGACTTCTGTTTGGTAGCTCAGTTTAGACTGAAATTGAATCTGGATCAACAAATATGTTGCTTTAGGATGTGTGTTTGATGTTAATGGCTTTAGGCTAGCATCTATGAAAAGTTTGAGTTGGAAGTCCCCAAGTCTCAGTGCTGCGTGTTATGTGTCCCTTCCGAAATCTTAGCACTGCAACCAGTCGGATTACATCACAAAAGTGTCAAACACACTGAATTTGCTCTTCACCATCCTTTTCACTGTTGAGATGATCGTCAAGCTCATGGCCTTCAAAGCCAAGGTTAGTATTGCTGCACGACACTTGGCGGCTTAGAGGGAGCTTTCAGCTGAGGCTTCATGACTCCCTTGAAGCAGTTGTGGGGAATCCACAGAAATGTATTATATCATCTACTTACATGTTAAAGATCACAACCCCCCGGTCCTAGAGCTAGGGACTCTATAGCTGTATACTTTCATCTGGGGGTTGTTGTTGGTGAAAGAAAGACAATTTCTCCAAAACCAAAGCTGTACCACACCAAACAAATCACTTACTCCTGAACTGTGGTAACTTTCACACCCCCTCTATCACCAGGGCTACTTTGGAGACCCCTGGAACGTGTTTGACTTTCTTCTTGTCGTTGGTAGTATTGTGGATGTCATCCTCAGCGAGATCGATGTGAGCACTTTGGCCAAGCAGCCTTACACTCACAGCCTTATGCTGACAGCCTTACACTCACAGCCTTACACTCGATCTGATGCTGACAGTGTTACACTCACAGCCTTATACTCACAATCTTACACTCACAGAATCACGGTCCCCAGTTACCCTTCTCCTATCCTACAGTATATTATCTCACTTTCCATTGTAATACGTCTACTCTCCCCTCACTATTCCATTTGATTGGTTCTTATGCTACCCCACTCTGTTCTGATTGGTTCTCATGCTGTGCCTATTTGCTCCGTTCTTCCTTCCAGAATGCCCTTGCTGCCAGTGGAGGACTGTACTGCCTGCAGGGCTGCACTGTAACTATCTGCTCTCACACTGCATGGGCCATGTGTGAGGCCATCGTCATTTGGATTGTGTGCTTTGGTTGGTTATGCTTCTTGACCACCTGTTTTTGGGCCATGCCTTTAGACTAACTTTTAAACTCGGCTGTTCGCCGGGATGACATGTAACATTTTAGATGACAGCACCTCTGAATACCTGATTGGTGTGGCCTGCCTATTAACTTCTGTTAATTTGTGTCAAAATCAAATTCTTGCCTCATTGTGTGTACAGATCCTCATTTATCTTACACTATATATAAAAGAGAACTATGTCTGAAAACTTGGCACGTGTACCTGTCTGGACCTTGCTTTTTGCACTGGTGCGCTGTCATGTTGGAACAGGAAGGGTGCCATCCTCAAACTGTTCCCACAAGGTTGGGACCATGAAATTGTCCAAAATGGCTTTGAATGCTGCAGCATTAAGAGTTCCTTTCACTGGAACTAAGGGGTCAAGCCCAACCCCTGAAAAACACCCCCACACCATAATCCCCCCTCCACCAAACTTTATACTTGGCACAATGCAGTCAGGCAAGTATTGACTCTGCAGACAATCGGCGACTTCTGCACACTGTGCGCCTCAGTATGCGTTGTCCCCACTCTGTGATTTTACGTGACCTACCACTTCCTGGCTGAGTTACTGTTGTTCCCAATTACTTCCACTTTGTTTACTAACAGTTGACTTTGGAATATTTAGCAGCGAGGAAATGTCACGAATGGACTTATTGCACAGGTGACATCCTATCATGGTACCACACTAGAATTCAATGAGCTCCTGAGAGTGACCCATTCTTTCACAGATGTTTGTAGAAGCAGTCTGCATGCCTAGGTGCTTGATTTTATACACCTGTGGCTATGGAAGTGATTGGAACACCTGAATTCAGTGATTTGGAGGTGTGTCCTAGCACTTTTGGCAGTATAGTGTATCTGCGTGATCTCCCTCATCTGGGTCTGCAGTTAAGATGTTCAGACAGCTGAGCCTGGCAATTTTTTTAAGTGTGTAAGGAAACGGAAAAAAAACACGAGATGGTTGTAGGAAGAGAGCGGAGACTCCATTAGGCATCGTCAGGATGATATGGAAGTAAGTGAATTCGTCCCTGTGACTCGCTCCTCACGCTATGCAAATTCACTCGCATCACCTACACAGAGTGCACAGTTCATTATCAGCACCATAGTACGTACTATATTTCAGTGTTGTCTACAATCTCATTAACCCAGATAAATACAAAACTTTCAGCAAAGCAGAAATACGTATGTGGCTGTGACTGCAAAAACACACATAGCTACACAAAGAATATGCATGAGGAGAATGGGCTTGTTTTGTTCCTGCTCAGCCTTGTTTCTGTCATCGTGCTTTCGGCTCCAGAGGATGGAAACTCTGACCAGTGTACTTTTTAATTCTGCGACTGTCTTGTGGAGAAGGCTGGCTGGCTGTGATGCGAGCAGGTGGACATAAAGACTGATTTCAGGTGATTTATGAGGGAAATCAGCCTTTATGAGCAGAGACTGAGCTAATTTGAAGTTTCGTTCTGTTTTTCTAGTCATTGCTCTGGCTCAGGAAGCCCTTTTTAACTTTGGAAATGCAGCTGAATTAACCGGAAGAAGCTGTGTAACATTAAGTGGTGCAAATCCGTTAGGCTGATTTGGTTCCTGTTAACTATTAACTATTAACAATGCAGTTGTACTGGCATCCTGTCCCGGGTGCCGTAAATATTCTGGGATTTACTCCAGGCCTTTCATGACCCTGTAATGAATATGCAGTACAGAAAATGGATGGATAGAATTCTGCCTTGTGTCCCTCTTACGTAATGCACAGATATCCCATAATCTGCTCTGAGTAACCTTGGATATATAATCAATGACAATAACCACCAACTGTGTTTTTAAATGCACACCTGACATGAATAGTATTAAATAGGGAAATCATCATACTCATCAAACAGGTTTTAAACTTGTATAATAAGGGAGAGAGAAAAAAACCAATTAGAGAACAACACGTCATATCAAAGAAGTAAAATTAATGGAAATTAAAAGTTGAAGCATTCAACATCAAGGATTGTGATGGAGTATTCCTAAAGATCTGAAATCGTTGGAATTCAAACCCAGGTCGGAGGGATTTCTTAGTTTGAGCAAATCAGAGCCGTCTGATATCGGCAGCTGCAGGAGAATAAGGATATTATCAGCTTTTATGGGAAGCTTATTTAAGTACGGCACCGCATTAAGGCATCGCGCAAGGTTTCTTACCATTACATTTGTTGTTTCTTCTCGAAGACGTTCTTCTCAAGGACGTTTATTACGGCTCACAAAGTATGTTTAACTGCTGTGGAAGCAGTCCTAGACGGTGTTGGGCTTATATTGTACGGGGCAGAGAGATGCTGTGTGAAATCGCTGTAAGTGATGCAAACTGCTACGTGAAATTGTTCTGCCCTTGAATGCCGCAGAAGAACACGGACTGGAAAACAGAGGCTTTAAATCAGCGTCTTTTCGTCTTTGACTCCTCGCTACCAAAAATGATCACAGTGGAGCAGTTTTAGTGAATCGATATCTTTCCTACGGGCCATAAGCGTACATTTTAAATATCATGTAAAACAAATTAATACTTGTGTAAACGAAAACATGGATTATTATGATTGGTATTGCAAAAACATTTTAAGTGTGGGCATGTTAATTTGATTCTGCTGTTATAAATCTCTATGTCATGCTTTTCTTCTTGTGGATGTTTGCAAAATTCTGAGAAACTTGGTCCAAGCAGATCCTTAAATGCACTCAAAGATGATGAATTAGCAATCCCAACATGTGGGGAATGAATTCTACACAAAGCCTGCAGTACCAAAGCGCTTTAAATCACAGTATCACTGAATGCACCCGCTAATTTCCTTTTTTTGCAGTTTTTTCCCCTTTCAGCCACTTGTTACTAATACTGTGGGACCGAATGACTGGGCTCAACGAAAACGCTAATGGGAGGAACCGGGAAAGACGAGCTGAAGGAGCAGCCTGAAGGTTGTAAATTTGACTCATAAAGGCTGGGTTAGGGAAAAGGAGGAGAGGAGGCACATGACAAATCCGCCCTTCACCAGCATTATCTGGTCTTAATCACGGTGATCTGTCAGCACTGTCCCTTAGCACAAGAGCAGCTGACAATGAGGCGAGATGGATGAGCCAGGAGCTACTTCAGCGGTGCTTTGGCAGAGTCTCAACCTTTCAGTCAGCTCGCTAGAAAACTGACTTACATGTGTGAGAGAACTGACATTCCTTACAGGATGTACCAGCGAGATGATGGATGGATGGATGGATGAATGCGAGAAAGAATGCAATTGGATAAAATACCAAAGCGTGGTATTACTGTTTTGACACAGTACACAACACTACGGAGTGACACTACAGTCTGGACTCTATCAGAAAAGAAAAAGAAACTACAGAAGTCAGTTGTATATGTTTTTCTTTTAAAGATGATCGCAAACATCGTAACGAGCTGCGGTATATTGACGTCATTGAGAAGTAAATCCCCAGATGACCACAAGAGGCCAGCATTGCTTCATGTGCGTGTCCATGCTAAACCTCATGAGTAATACTGGAGAAACAATTGGAATAGAACCACTTCAAGATTTACATATGAGATAAGAATAAATTAATAATCCTTACACAACAGGTTATGTTTCAAGTATCTAAGAGGAAATTAAAACGGCAAGTGACTAAACCCGCTAAAACGACCAGTATATATATATATATATTTTTTTTTTGGGGGGGGGGCGGGTTTGGCTCTTCAAATTAACCCCTTTGTTTTAATGATCTTATTTGTAATAAAAATCTTTGTCCCTTTAGCTTTGCCTTCTTTCATTTAATCTTGGCACCTATACTCCAGTTTTCCGGGTATGCCCTACAGTAAACCTGCATTATGAGATCTGAATATATGATCTGAAGCTATATCTTACATGTAAAATGAGTGATGATACTGAGTGAAAAACAGACATAATAATCGAGAAAACGGCATTCATCAGAGCTCAGGACGCAATCGGCGATTCATCCACGTTGCTCTTTTACAATAATATGAGTTTAGGTCTGCGTTGCTCACCATTGCTCATATTAAAAGGGTGCAGCGGAAGTGACAGCGCATTCCATAGCAATTTTCTCTGCTCAGATGCCAAAAATCAGAAGATATAAAAGAAAGATCACGTGGAATGATGCTACCATCGGCTAGACAGGAAAGATTCAAACAAATGATTCACAGAATGTTTTCAGACAACCTTTTCTTTAATACAAAGTCAACATATCTACATACACAGTGGTTTTAAACCAATTATTATTTCAGTTAGAAGTAACAATTTGAAAGCGATAGCTCTTGGCCCTCGTACAAAGAACGTTTTTGTGTATGAGTTCATTTTTCACCACATCTTGCTATGTTATTAATCTTTTTATTATGTTTTAATTCGTTTTCTTTTTTTTTCCCGAATAGGCAAAATGTTCCGTTTGGCTGCTGTAGTTCAGTCCTAAGGCTGGTAACTTTCCGGTAAAGTCGCGGCTTAGCGCGCAGAGCGCGCCCTTAGGCATCCGGCAGTCTTCGCGGTCACGGCTGCTCGGGCGGGCAGCATATTCACTCCCCGATTCTGCTCACGGGATGTGCGTCGGAAGGCCAGCAGGTGTCCGCGTCCCTACTGTGTGGCCCCTGAGTCTTTCATCTCCTCAAAACGGCTTCTCTTTGCTTTGCTCCTTCATACATTTCAATTTCATTCGGCCGTTCGTACGGAAAAAAAAAGCGATGTTTCTGTATAATCATAAACGGAAACGAAATTAGCACAACACAACAGATCATCAGGGCAGGAGTGAATCGAGGAAATAGCATGAATCTGTCACTCAAGCCTATCCTAATGAACAACAGGGAAAAACATGACGCCACGTAGTGCCTTCATCCTGGGCAGCTTACGGCCGGCTATACTTGGCTTGTGAGGCACTGCGCTTCTGGTCCTTCTGAATTTTGGGACCACTATTAAAAAGAAAATCCTCTGGTAATTGATAGCGTAAAAGACACACTGATACAGACCAACGTTAGATGATTGTTATGCAAGTCTGCAGAAGGGACACTAGTTAGAGGGTGATTAAATTAAGTGGATTAAATGTAGGGGGGGTGGAGTGGCCTGCAGTCAGCTGCACGTTTTGGGTGATCTGCTGGCCCCCCAGCAAAATACCCATAATCCAACAGGAGAACACAGACCCTGCGAGATCACCGTGCAACACTACAGATGAGCAGTGATGGAAACTGAGGAACAGGAAGGGAGATTGAGAATTGGGGGGGGGGGGGCCTCAAAAATACAGACGTTAGCAGATAACAGAAAAGATGTATTTTTGTATTTAAGCTTTGTTTAAAAGAAGAAGGGTACAATTATAAAATACAAATATATTTACAGGCATTATATTCTGATTCATTACTCAGGTTCGATAAACACATGATTAATCTAAGATTACTCAGATAATAAAAACAGAAATAAAAAATCCAGAGAGAGATGGTTAAGAAAGCCCACCCTGTACAGCAGTAGTTCGTTATAGTCCTGTTATGCCCCCACTTCAGTATTTTGTAGACATGTTCATCTACTTGTAAAGTAATACTTCTGCTAATACTATTATGTTTGTTCCGAATAATCAGGGGACATGCACCCACTCCTGCGTACCTTATGGTAGCAATCTGAACTCTTGCAGTGATGGTGTTTGGCTAGATATCACTGCTATTTGTTTCCAGAGAAATGGAGAATATATAAAAAAAAAAAATCAAATATGATTTGAGAGATTCAACATTTGAGTGGCACCAAAAAAATTAAAAGATATACAATCTGAGTATTATATATCTATATATTTATAATAAGTTTAAATATGTGTGCGTGTGTATGTGCGTGCATAATTATATGTCATATATATACACGTCATACATAACCACACACAGCCACACATTATAACTAACATCCCTACAGTGAAAAAATAGAATGTCTTTGAACATAATATGGACAGTTAAGCATTTTGTTATTTTTTTTCATCTAATCTTAAAAACACGAACAATATCTCTGTTAAAAAATGTAACAATGCAAATTAAAATATAATAATACAACATTAATGGTTCATAATGTTACAATAACAATAAGGCTTTTTTTGGAAATAAGAAAAGACTACTCACAGCACCTTTCAGAACTCTGTTAATGAGCACATCTAGCAAAGATCCTCAATGAATTCACTTTCAGACTAAAAGCAAACGCCAGAGCGGCCCAGTCTATGCACTCAGCAAAAGCAGGGCTTCCTGGTTGAAGCTGGCGGAAGGTGGTTTTCAGACAACTAGATGGCGGACGGGGCCTGGAATATTCTGACTACAGTAAACGGATCGGCATCTGGGATTTCTTTTGACCAAGGTATCCCAATCAGAAATGGCAGGTTTGTCCACAGGAGTAAAGAAAAGCGGAGTGGGGGGGGGGGCACTGCTGTCAGCAGGAGGTTATTACGGCTTTTGCGTTTCGTGTCGCACAGTTAAAAAATAAACCCCGTTCCACTTCATGTGCTGCGTGCTAGAGGGAGCTGGCTTATTCCTGCACCCCGACTGGTCTATTTGCAGGCCCAGTGGTACTGTCGTGTGAAGCGCTACTTTCCAAGGCTGATTACAGCACAAAAGGAGACTCTGTCTGCAGCCTCCGACACCACAGCGGTCAGAGAAACAGGCCGGCCCTCCGGCTCTCTCAGGGCTGCCTAAAAGGCCAGTCGGGAGACTCCGGTCAGAGAACACGAGCCCCTCCTCAGATACCTGGGCAGGGATGTACAGGGTGTGTACACACCAGCACGGGCTTGTACCTGCTGATGGAAGCATCTAGATGGCGATCCGCCATTTTGTGCCACGCATTTCACTGCTCACCTACAGCCGTGCATCAGCTCAGTGCTGCAGTACAGCAGGGAATAAGCAGCAAGGTTGGTATTGACAACTGTGTATGATTAATTAGTAACGACAATGGCAGAAAAAAAATCTGAAATGAATGTCTGCCAAAACAGACAGTAATTATTTTTTTATTAGATTACACGTGTTCATCCCTTCCATGGTCATCCTGTCTGCAACCTTCATTTGTTGGACCAACAGGTTCCCTTCCAGTCATATCGAAACTCCATACATGACTAAAACACATGTAAAAATGATTCAATTGTTCTTCTTTTTTTTTTTTTTAAAAAAAAAAAAAAAACAGAATCTGTGAATTCCTTTAGGCCTCTGAAGTGCAGAGCTGAGGCCTCACAGCCAAATCCGCAAGAACGGGGTACCAGTGAGACAGATCAGCTGTTTACACAGTCTGCTTGGTTTGTCCACTCCTCATGTTCCCAGCCACACACAGAACTCACATTTGCCATGATTAGCTTTGAAGATATAAGAAATAAAGGAACTGTCTCAACACCACGGTTACTGATTAAGAGGTTCTGCTGGCAGTCCAAAACTTTGGTTGCTGTTCTGAGCTCTGCAGGAGCATGAGTGCTGCCAAAATGATGCAGAGGTCCACGTTTTGTACGTAGAGTTACAGAAAGTCTGACCCTCTGGGAAGCAGAACTTCACTTCAGAGAGTCGTCACTTATGACTGCTTCATTGGCATTTGTTCACCGGGCTTCTCGGACGGGACTTCCTGTTTCCACGTGTCCGCCGGCTCATCTTCTAAGAGGACGTCCACCTTGGCTCGCCACCTTCAAAGCTGGTCTTCATAGGAAGTGCTAATGCTGCCCAATCTCACCTTCCTTACCCACAGCTGGAATATACTTTTCATGTAAACTACAGATGCAAATGTATGATTCCTCTCCTCCAGCCTGTGGTTACGCTGTAGCGTTTTCGCTAAGTGTTGGAATGGACACACACTGATAATTAATATTGATGACCTCCACATCTGGACACTTGAGGTAAGGTTAGCAGTCTGATACTTTTTTAGATTCCACCCTCTCAGCTGGAGCTCCTACTCCAGGTGAGTTGTGATTGAGGGTCATGAATGTTTTTTGTGGATTCTTTCTGAACGTGTTCCCCCAATCCAGTTGCTATCCTTTCATTTCTTGAGTATTTTTTTTTTTGATTGATTTGCCTTAAGTCGTTTTTATATTCATGTTGGTGTTCGAGTCGTCTTAAAAATTTCAAGCATGTTTCTGTGGCTCAGAAGACTTTACAGGGGGTGGAAAATGGGGCGGGGGGTTCTGGGGGAGTAAATGGCTTTTTATGTTGCATAGTGATCAAAGCTTCCTAGATATTCAAGACCTGCTTGGTAGCAGAACTGGTATTCGTCCTGTTAAAGAAAAAAAACGCAACTGTTATTGTCAGCACTTATCCCTCACATGACAGCTCACAGAGTAAAGCACAGAGATGAGATGTCATTATGCTGGCCTCAGTGGCGTCATCTCTGTTGTCAGGATATATATCTATAAAACACAAATTCTGTGATGTGAAAAAAACATCTTCATCTGAGATAAAATTCCCATGTTTGGGGCTGAAGCAGGATATAATCCTGTTTGAAATTTGGAAAGGTATTCAAAAACAGCTAATGGTGGTGTAGAAGCTAATGGCAGGCAGGGGTCTCACCTCTGTCTGAACCATTGCTGGTCGCTGTGTTCGCAACATCTTGACAGTCTGGAAGATGTCGACCACACCCTCATAACGCATCCTCTCCAGAACGATGCTGAGGGTGATGAAGACCCCGGTCCGTCCGACACCAGCGCTGAAGCGACAGACAAAGAGAGGCTCAGTCACCCGTGAGGCCTGTTGAGCGTTGAGGCTCTGTCACCCGTGAGGCCTGTTGAGCGTTGAGGCTCTGTCACCCGTGAGGCCTGTTGAGCGTTGCCCGTAAGGCTGCGTTCTTATGTTTCCTCCTCCTCCGCCTTCTGGACCACGGTTACCAGCCATAAGTCATGTACAACCACACTGGCCACACGAGTCATGTTTAAAATATCTCAAAAAATTCTGAAACAGGCATTTTATTTACCTGAAATATAAGTTTTTTCTTCATTGGCTGGCAATTGGCCTCGTAAGAAAGTATAAAGACCCAGGCACGCAAACATTTCTTTGTTAAACACATCTTTTTCTGGCAGTTCCCGAAACTCTGGTTCTGGAATACTACCTGGTTCCTTCTTTAAGCTCTTTAGGTGTGAAATTACTTCCACTTCACCAGTGTAATTGATGTGACAACAAGTTTTTTTTTTAAAAAGTCATAATTTCGGAAGGCAAAAAAGTAAAGAAGCTAACTAACTGCTTGAAAACAGCTAGCCATCATGCTAAAGTAAATATCCTCAAGTTCAACCTTTAAAAATTTTCAACAAGTTAACATTTTTTGTAATAAATTGGCGGCAAAAGCTTAAAATGACATTTTTAAATACATTTAATTAAAGAAATGGGACATTCTGCCTAGACTGGCGGAAGAAGGAAGTGTGGTGTGGCGAGAGGCCCTACGGGGAGGCTAGCGGGAGATGCTAGCTGTGGTCTGTCCTTCGGCACTTTTCACGGCACCGTACGAAATCGAGCGCCTGCGAGACTGAAAAACAAGCCCTTCCGGGAGACCGGTCACAGTCTGTCACATGGCTTAGACTCTGTATAAGCGCTTTAAACAGATAGACTTTCAAATTGTGACAGCCGTGCGGTGGCAGTGAAAAAAAGGATTTGCATTGCCATTCACTGGGAGTAATCAGGCAATTAATAACAATGCAATGTGGCGCCATTAGATAGGAGTTTGGGAGATGGCCGGGGAGGGGGAAAGACAGAGAGAGCGTCTGCTGGAATCTCCACAGACGTGTTACACGCGTCTCAAGAGGAGCACCGAGTTCGGAGGATGGGTGACTGTGGAGAGGCCCATCCTTAGCCGAGTAACAACCAGGGGCGATGACACAGACCAGAGCAGCCCCGAAACTCCGGCGACGCTGCTCTGCGTGCCCTCGTTCCTGCCCCAGGGACCCAGTGGCTGATTAGATCAGAGCCCGGTGTGCATGTGACCCCAGCACACATCAGATAAGTGTACAGGTACAGGTAGGTGCCATCGGGGGCAGCATTCCCTATATGACAGACCCACTCATCGCCGGCTCGCTCGCCTGTTACACTCCTCATAGACGGGAGATCATTCAGAATCATTAAAGTCCTGGCTGATGGATCCCTTCCCTGCAGGAAACGTCCTGTGACATTACAGCAGGACCTGATGGGAAGGAAGGAGGGAGGGAGGGAGGGCGGCATCGCAACAGCTGTACCAGAGCATTGTGGTCCAGGCAGAAATTAGAATGGAAGCGCACACAAGACTCATTAAATCCAGAACACATCCCGCAAAAGGCGAGGGAGATTAAACGATCTCTGCCCCATTAGGGCCAGGTAGAGCGAAGCTTAGCGATTCATTAAACGGAAGGCTTTAAATCTGCATCCTCCTTTTACCCTCCCGGACGCGCCGACTGCCTCCAGCGAGCCGACCAGCTATGTTTGCAAATGAGGCTGGAAAAACAAAGATCATTCGGAAAGAAAGCAGAGAGATACGGCGGGAGAAACGCGGCGGCCGCATAAAGAGCCTTTTGAAAGTGAAATAATTCCTCGGCTTGGTTTTATTACTTGCGAAAGACGTCAGCCTTTGGCGACGGAAACCCAAGAGCCATTGACGAAAGAGCAAAGCATACGTCACATCTGGTGAAGACATTACTTTGTTAAAAGAGTGTGGGAGTCGTATATGATACGGCGGCGACACACTGATCCCCTGATCACGGCTGTGAATCAGCCTCTGAAGCCAAACATTCACAGCTGTGAGATCAGCAAACCTGACAAGGGACCGAACACTACTGCCAGTTTAATTATATATGAAATCTTCTCTCTAACTAGATTCTCTTGCATCTAAGTGCTTGGGGATGCCATGTGTTCGGTTCCTTGGGTTGTGCGATGGGCAGCTCACCTGCAGTGCACAGATATGGGCCCGTCCTGCCCAAACTGCTCCTTGGTTTTATGCACCTGCCCAATGAAGTCGATGAAACCCTCCCCAGACTTCGGCACGCCTTGTTCGGGCCAATCTGTGAACTGGAACTGCCTTACTGTCCTGGATTGGCCGTCCTGTTGGCAGAGGGTAGGGAAGGTGTGCCAGTTGTGAGAAAACTCAGGGATCTAAATCCTGCCTCAGCAGACAAAACCCACGGACAGTTTCTCAGTGCCTGATGCTCTGGAACAGTGTTTCCCAACCCGGTCCTTGGGGACCCATCGGTGGTTTATATTTTTGCTCCTTCCCAAATACCTGCCAGACAGTCTACATTTTTGCCCCCTTCCGGGAGCTGGGAGGAAACAAAAGCATGGACTGTTTGCAGGTCCCCGAGGACCGTATTGGGAAACACTGTTCTAGAACATTCTAAGAGGCAAATGTCTCCAGTAATTTGCAGAAGATCTGGCAGCAGGCATCTGGCTCCGGCTTCCTCCTCCTTTTATACCTATTTTAATCTGCCGCTTTTCACTGGAATAACTCTCTGTTAAGGGAAATCAATAGTGCATTCTCCGTGACAATGTCTTATTTTGGAGACGGTGTTAAATGGAATAATCTGGAACCAATCGATGGAACATGCCACTTTCAAGTGGCCCATCGCAGAATCTGACGGATGATGTGGACGGGGAGGCCGCCAAAATACAATATGCTGCAGTCGAGATAAAGTGTGTGTGCATGCATTGTGGGGGGAGGGGGGGGCAGATTGGCACATACTGAGGATCGCTTTATTTTTAGCCTCAACACAAGCAAGTCCAATTCATTCTGATTCCTCTCCCCAGCAGAAAAGCGGAAAGCTTAAAACCAGAAGCCGCAGCTCCGGACGCATTAACAGCCGCAGCCATTTCCCCCCCATCCTTCCTAAAGAAGCCGCTAGCCCCTGCATTACGGTGGAAAACAGGAGGATTAAAAAAAAAAAGAAAAAAAAAAGAAAAACACACGTGAAGAGTAAACATGCCGGAGGGTACGTGCTATGTTGCTTTGTCTAATTAAACACATGATTGCCTCTCTCCTGGGGAGCCAGTGGGTGTAGCAGCATACCTGGTGCCCCCCCTCCTTGTTCAAGTCACCTCTGATTAGGGCTCCCTTTCGTTTATCAGGAGGTACGTCATGTAGGACACAGCCTGATTACCAGACGGCCTGCTTTGATTACTCAGCCGCGATTAGGCCCTGCCAAAGTGAGGCCTGCCAGGGTTGCACATCAGCCTATCCCCTTTATCTCAGGCAGTTTCATCTTCTTCAGTATCTTTGTAGGACCAATGGCCAGCAATCCCCAGCGTGCTGTAAGAGGGTCACGTCCTGCAGGAGTCGGGCGCGTCCTGGGTGATGCAATGCCAGCCCTTCCATGGAAACGCGGTCGCCCAACACGAACGGCTGGTTTCACATCCGCACAATAAATGCAAATTAGCACTTCCGTGTTCTACGATAATCACCTTCAGCAGCCACGTACAACCATTCTTATTTAGCGCACATGCTCATCTGGAGGGATTAACAAGCCTTTGTGTGTCTCGCAGCTGGATACGGCGGGCAGTAAGGCTGAAGGCAGTATCCCTGCTAATATCCGAGGCAGGATTCCTCTGGTCCCCAATCCATTCGGGAATGCAACATTCGGACGGAGGCTTTCGTGTGAAGCTCCACTTACCCTGGCGTCGGTGACCTTAAATTCCCGCAGGATGTACTGAGGCATGTTGTACTCTGCCATGGGATCCACCACGAAGTACTGGTATCTGGCCGATCGCTCAGCGGGCCAGTACTGGTGACACTTTTCCTGTGGTTGCATGCACACACACACACACACACACACACACACACACACAAGCAAGAATAAATTAATCTAATTCACTGAATCATAATTAGATCTGACCTTTATAGCTGCATGCAGGAACAGGGTATTAAATATTCTCCCTCCCCCGATCCGGCATTAAGCATTCAGGGTTTAGCGCTGACATTTTTTGAGAGGCAAAATGGGACACGGTAAGAGTGAGATGGAGGGGCTCTCAATGGTCATGGCAGGACTCGGGTGTGTCGGGGGGAGGGGCTCTCAATGGTCATGGTAGGACCCGGGGGTGTCGGGGGGCTCTTACCCTTCCAATCTCCCTCAGCTTCGTCAGCATCACCACGATGGTGGAATTATTCTCCCAAAGCATCCGCCAGAAATCCTCCGTGGTCTCGGCCAGGGGACCTTGTGTGGCGATGTAGGCCTTCTGCTGCCTGTCCGGGGAAAAGCAGAAAAACAACACTGCACAAGTGTACTCAAGGTCCAGCCAACCAAGTAAGCTACTTTATTTCCTATTTTTACTCCGATGGCCACCCTGTCACAAACAGCTGTGTGCTTCCTGACCTCACATAAGGCACTTTTTTCGGGAATTAGGAAATTTTTCAGGACCCAGGAATTTCTGTTGCGTTTCCACTGCAGAAACTTGGCCTGACTGTAATTTCTGGGAGGCAGTTCCTGAACCCTACTTTGGGGTATGTACTTTTCGTTCAGCCAGGTATTACTGGGGTGGGGTTTATAGTGATAAACTTGCAAGCACCAGCACTAACTTGAAGCGCTTTCCCACCAAAGTTCAAGAACCTAGTTCCTGGTTATGCGCTCCTGAACCATACTAACAGGGAAAAAGTGGCCAGTAATTATAAAAGTTCCCAGTCGAGGTGACCCAGGAATTCAGAACCAGGAACCAAGTTCCTGAACTTTAAAAAGGGCTGTTGTAATCCCATGTACTTCAAAGAGGTGGCTACTGACTTTCCCTCTGGTCCACTAACTTACCTGTAGCCGTCGATGAAGCTGGCGTTGATGTAGTCAGAGCCCTCGAGCCCCCGGATGGGCTGCAGGCACACGCGGGTCGTCTCGTATGGCATGATGTTGACGAGCCGGTTCTTGAACTTGTTGCATGGGAGGTTGGCACTTATGAATCTAGATGTGTGGGCTTTAGAGTTGGCCAGGCGCTGTGAAGTGGAAAGGATGGGGGGGGTCTTTAGTTCATCATGGTCGTGATCAGTAGGTTGTCGGTTTGATTCCAGTGGTCAGCAGTGATTTCACTGTGGGCCCTTGAGAAGGACCCTTAACCCCAGTCACTTAGGAACTCACTGGCCCTGCTCCATCGTACATCGCCTTGGATGAAAGTATCTGTTAAATAACAAGTAAATGACCGGACTGAGCTCTGACAAAACAGATTTCTACCTTTTATCCTGCTTGATAAGCCTGATTCAGGTTTTAGCAAATTGAAAGCTTTATTTTCACCCTCATGAGTTTTTTATGCCTTATAGTCATTTCTGTCATAAATCCAGGCTCGTATCATGGAAACGTTTAACAGCACACTTCAGGTTGTTGACATGACATCATCCTTTCTTTTAATCACTGACAAAACCATTACCTTTCTACAAGCCCATGGCCGAGCTAAGTCAAGTGTGAGAAGATAAATGCTTGTTAACCATTTGGAAATGCTGGGTCACTGAACAACAACGGCACAGGTCCACTGATTCTACTTTATAACGAGAGCTTGCTATCATCAATGCTGTCATTGGAGATGCAGTGACACAGCCTACGCACGATTCTGAGAGCCCTGACTAAGACCCCAGCCTGCATCCATGGGCTTACACATATGGTAAAATATTCAGCTCTTCCTGTAATTCCTGTTACTTGTCTCCCTTCCCAGGTCAGATGGCACCAGCCGCCTCTTTCTGGGCCAAATTGCAGGCCGCACCTGGAGCTCGCCCAGTCCCTGGCCGGGATTCTGTTGGAGTGCCTTTCACAGGAATACCTGGAGATGCATGAAAACTCCCAGCAGATGGATAACTGAGAAGCTTCTGCAGTCCGAAACAGGAGGAGCACATAACACATGGGTGCCGACTTGGCCCTCCTGGTACACGCCGACCAGCTCGGGTGTTTAACCGGGTCGTGGCTTCACAATCAGGATCTGCTACTTGGCTTGATCTAATGTGGATTTCTCAGTACCCTCGGAGTCTCACGGTGCATCTTTTTACGTTTTCGGACTCGTCTCACAGATTAAAACACTGCTCTGGGTACGAAGACACCCTCCCTGCCTTAGCAGTGTCTCCCTGTTGTGAGATGCCATCAAAAGATGCTGTAATTCTTCCTTTCAAACAACTTTAAGTACCTGCTATTCTGTCCTCATTAAGAACAGCAGTTGTTAAATGGATGTCATATTGCTTTGAATGTAATTAATTCTCCACACTGTTGTCCTTCAGATCACAGTCTCAGAAACCACAAAGATGTTATTTAACCACCATAATTAGGAGCCTCATAAGAGGAGCTTTTGCTCTTGTGCTGTGATGCCCCAGTGGTCTTGCTCTGCAGGTTCTCGTACCTTGAACTCTAGCTCCATGCCGGTGACGTGCTCTCCGATCTCCACCTGCGACAGCTTCTGGATGTAGGAGTAGAGGCTGCGGGCGGGCACCTCGGTGCTCCCGCAGGCCACCGCCTCCAGCAGCGCGTCGTGGATGAAGCTGTACTGGTCCTCCGTCTGCACCATGTAGTTGCGCTGCGAGCGCATCAGCGTCACGTGTCCGTAGATGTCCACGGTTTTCTCGTGCTTGATGCGCTCCAGCATGGCGTCGATGACGATGAAGCAGCCTGTGCGGCCCACGCCGGCGCTGCGGAGGGGCAGAGGGTGGAGGTTCTCCTCAGGAGATCTCACAGCAGAACCACAATCAACCATCACGGAAGCGCTCTCCTCAGATTATACCCAGTGCAGAAAGTGGTTCTCAAGCAAACTGTGAACTACAAGAATAATTATTTATAGAGTGGGATACTCTCCTCTGTTGTCTTCTGCCATTCTTTCTTTCCCTCTTCCCTGTTTCATGCACCATTTTGTATAAACCACGTAGTAAGGGATTGCCACATACTCTTGTCAAGTGCCTTGGGGCAACTCGGTTGTGAAAGGCACTATATAAAAACAAACTCAACGGAGCTGCATATTTCACATTCGATTTAGGTGAGAGGATATTCTTGAGGATTCACCTGGAACCTAAGCTTACTGCACAAGACACACTGTCATCCATGCTCTGTGAGCAGTAAAAAAAGGGACAACTTGTACTTAAGCAAAATGGACTACAGAGCTGATTTCAACACAAGTTAGGTTCTTGTGAATTGTTCTGTGCGAGAATGCTTCTGTGTGTGACAGCTCCAGTCGCCATGGAGATGATGGCTGCCCCCCCCCCCCTTAGATGGAGTGAAACAATGATCAGGAGCAACAGGGGGGCTGGAGGGACCACGTGCAGGCCGGTATACTATCTGGTGGATGTGTGGCATCTATGGTTTTAAAAATTCACGATTATTGTTAGAGGCATTTACTGCTGGGAAGACAGGGACTCTGGACGGCCTGCTGACCTGCAGTGGGCGATGATGGGACCAGCATCAGGAGGATTGCAGGTCTTCACCCTCCGTAAGAAGGCCAGGAATGGAGTAGGGTATTCCGGCACCCCATGGTCGGGCCACGCCGTGAACTGGAACTGCCGAACCTCTCGCTTCTCACTGGAGCCATTCTGCAGCGCACCGGAGCACACATGTGGTCGTCACGACAACACAGTCCGCACCAAGAGCCCAGCCGCTACCCCGTGACGAATCTGAAAGCCGTGCGTCTCAACGGAAACGGTCATTTAAGTTCCCACAGTGACCCGAGGCTATGACGCCCGGAATCCTCAAAATCGATGGTGTGAGGAGGAAGGAGGGAGAGAGGGATGGAAGAATCAGGAACGAACAGGAGAAGAGGCTGTTAAAGTGGCGATTCAAACTGCCTAGAGCGACGGGAGGGGCAGGCGAGGAGAGCAGAAAGCGGGAGGCTGTTACAAATGACTGAGCACATCGAGACTATCGCTCAATCACCATTATCTGGGCCTGGATAAGCGTCACTGACGGGTCAATGTGGACTAAGACTTGCATCTGACACCAATTTCCATTGCAAATGTCCTCCAGTTGCGAGCCGGGAGGTGAACGGGATTCTGCACAGCGTCACACGACGTCCCCAATCTAGTTTTCTTCCTTCTGGAGGCTCTTGAAAGGAGGACTTTGCATTTCAATGTAGTGTTTCTGCTCTCCTGACAAAGGCTTTTATGAATAAATGAATAAATAAACATTGCAATTAAAAGAATCGCGGCCTACTTTCTGTTTTCGCGCCGGACCTTTCCGAGCTGCTGTCTCTAACGGATTTATTTTTCACCATACTGAGCGACAGGCTAATTTTTTATGGACAGATTACCTTAGTGGCCTGAATGCCTTGGTACGGCATGCAGGCACAGAGTGGTGTGATTTGGGATGCAGCCACGCATCTTTGGTCACTGCTCTCACACTGTCCATCTCTACCCCCCAGGCTGAACCGCAGAATGATCTGACCATCCAATCGGATGACATCAGAGTGCTGAATGCGCACAGAGGAGAGGGCATGGGGGGGGGTGGAGAATGGAGGATGAGAGATGGGATTCGAGGGCCTTGGTGTGAGACGTGAAGGCTGAGGGCTGGAAAGCCCGACACTGGGGGAATCAGGGGAAATCAAGCAGGCCGACAAGGCGGGAATGAGAGAGAGGCGTTAGAACTGTTAGAACGGGCAGTCTCCGTAACGGCTGACGTAGGGGCACGGAGCTTACTGCCTTCATGCTGCTTACGGTATCTCTTTAGGGAACGCAAGACCCTCACCCTCTCACCACAACCTCCTGCCAGTGCCCCACCCTCCTGCCAGTGCCCCACCTCACTGCCAGTGCCCCTCTCTTCCCAAGTTTCCCACTCCTGCTATGTAAGATACACGGTGCTCCGATTATACGTGCCCCCTGCCCTCCCGCTGACAGATGTTATAAACATTAGTTAAAACTTGATGGATGAGGACGGAATGAGGGGAGAGGTGGAGGAAAAGAGAAGGATGGCCAGTCCTGCTGCCACTCCTCCCATTTACATGGGTGTTCATCTCCTCGCTGCGTTACGCGCTTCGCTGCAGCAATTGAGCGGAAAGAGGGTCCCAATGTGTCCCCCGCTGACGCTTTTCCTGGTGAAGCATTACTTATTAATGCTTTTCCGGAACATTCCACACGGTTGGAGTGCCCGTATTTTTGGCTACAATGAATTTGGCTACAATGAGGGCTGTCTCCCCAGGCGTGACCCTACCTTGTGCAGGGAGAAGGTGCGAACGCAGAAGGTGGCCAACTCTATGGTGTCCAGCAGGGTCACCTGAGTCATGCCGTAGGTCTCTGTTCCACGGCTGGGCCAGTACTGGTCACATTTGACCTTCAGAGAGAACAGGATTAAGGTCAAAGGCCAGCCATTGGATGCCCTGCCCTCTTTTGGGCGACACCACATGTGAAAAGTCGGGGTATTCCCTCTTGGCTGCGGTCTGCCTCCCAGGGGCATATTGAGAGAAAGCAAGGGTAATAAGCCCGTTAAGGCGAGTTTCACTTGCCGTCATAAACCTGCCCCCCCCCCCCCCACCTGCCACCTCCCAGCGACGGTGATCGATCAAACTGCCGTGATGTTTCTCACACCTGTGTGTGGCCGTAACCCACCGCCAAAGGGCAGCGTGACGCACGGAACTGCTGTCAAAGTCACACAGCAGGATGGGTGGGGTGACAAAGACATGGGACGCCCCCCCCCCCACTTAACACCAGCTCCAGCCAGATCCCCAGCATCACAGCACCTGAGAGAACACAGGCTGGGATGTGGCTGACTGCAGGGTCGTGGCTTTTCTGGTAAAAGACGTACTTATCACCAAAGTCACCGTGTGGCTTTGACTGTGAGGGAAAAGCAGACCAGCGGCTTCTGCTCACGTTTCAGCTGAATTTATAAAAGCTTTTGTTTAAATTAATTTCTCCTTTTTTTCCAACTAGTAAGAATCCAACTGACAAAATGTATCTGTGCGGATTTAACCTTAGTGATTACATAGGACCCGGAGGACATGTCCTCCCCAATATTTAATTTGGCTTCAGTCATTACCCCCAGTAAATAGACCTTTGTATTTAAATTATTATGTTGTACCCCCATATCAAACTCTAACCCTTGTTTTTTATTAAAATTTGATTTTATTCAACATTAAAACTCAGTCTTTTGCCAGATATCGTAGCTTTTGAACACACTGGGATTTTCCAAATTTCATGTTACTCACGTAACATTTACTAAAAATACACTCAATATTCTTTGCTAACAAATACATTTACAGTATGTTCACCATTTGAGTTATTAGCAAGAAAATGTCACATCTTTGATTCATCAAAGTAACCTCCTCTGGCAGTTACAACAGCAGAGATTCTTTCTACAAGAGGCGTTAAAAACTGCTCTGTTTTGTGCGATGAAAGTCAACAAGTGCATTTAAAGTTAACGGACAGCCTAAAATTTGACTATGCCGTCATCACACAACCAGTTAATAGGATGTCAGACATGCACTGTTACATACTGTTTAAAGGAAATTTGTTTTATTTGACTTACATTTTCATTTAGAGATGATCAACTTTGCAAAGCTTAAAAAGCATAAAAAATCTGCAGATTATGAAATAAATGGAAAAGCGATAAAAACCTGTGGTGTGTAATGACTTGTGACTGGTAGTGTATGTATGGCTGGGCCACAGAGACCGCGTGAGCGTTCCCGCCACAGAGGCTCTCACCCGCGACTTCTCCTCCAGCCGCGTCATCATGACCACGGTGGCAGCCCGCTGCTCCCACACCATCCTCCAGAAGTCGCCAAAGGTCTCGGGCAGTGGGCCCTGCGTGGCGATGTAGGCGTTCTGCTTTCGGTAGCCGTCGATGTAGTTTGCATTGATGTAATCACTCCCTGTTATGCCTGGATGAGGGTTAGAAATAAGAGCAGACAGCTTCACGGTCCAGCCCATGAAATACTCTCCCGGGGAATTTGGAGCCCTAAAAACAGGAAAAAATGTAAAAAAAAAACAAAAGAGGAAAGGCCACAGTGGATCTTTGTGATGAGTCCCATATCAGCCACCTCCTGGGGCCTGTGCGAATGAAATCCATCACTTAAATAATCCCTCAAAAAAAAAAATCCAGGGCATTTCATTGGCTCTCTCCAGCGGGCGCCGGCAGCGAGGACGCACCTGATTTAGGGCTGAGTACAAACTGTGCTACAAGATGGAATTACGGGGAACTAAAACGTAAATCAGGCCCCAGAATTGGCAGCAGTCTCCTTTCAGCCAATTCCTCTCCTGCTGGATGGCAGCCTGTCGGACTCTGGCTGTACTAAATCTCCCCCTAAACAGCCCCCTCTGCCAGCCGCCGAAAAAGGAAGAAGGGGCAAAGGGTTAGGGTGCTGCGGTTCGGGGTGGGGGTGCGGTAGGCTGTGTCTTGGTGTGGCATTTCTGGCACGGACAGGCCGCAGCGTTTTGGTGGAATTGGCATGTGGAAGCATGCTTCCTGCTTCCAAAGAGAGAGAGGAACGCGCGCGCAGGCCAGTACCATCCTCCAGGGGAAATGCTTCACCTGAGCCAAAAACACAGAGGCATTCAAGAGAGCTTATCAATAGGCCCAGAATGAAAAAACAGTGAAAATTAGCACTCAGGGGGGGAAAATGGCTTTAACACAGTCGGCGGACTGCTGTTTTGTTCTTTAGTCATAGTTTAATGAACAGGGGACAGTGCCGCATTTGGATTATTCCACCACTGTGACTAATGGCAGAAATCACTGCACTGTAAAATTAAAATTTCAGACTTAATTAATTTACCATGCAAATTTCGCGATCATTTCATCTTGTTTGTTATTGCTGATATGTTCAGTCAAGCCACTGCAAATGGTCGACATAAACTCAAAATAACTCAAATAAAATTAAACCCATGCATTCATCCATTTTCCATAGCCGCCCGTCCCACGCAGGGCTGTGGCGGTCCGGAGCCGATCCCGGACATGAGGAGCAAGGCGGGGAACAAGCCAGGAGAGGGCGCCGCCCATCGCTAATAAAATACTTTAGATGATGGGTTCTCAAATTTTTTGATCAACGTTCTGCATCAGATTTTTGTCCAAAGTCCGGAACAATTTCCAATAACAAAGCAGCATTTCATGAACTTCAATAAATTAACAATAACTTTTGATACAGACATCATTATATAACAAAAATTAGGAATTTTTTAATGCTCGGCAATCGTTTCTCTCTGTCATGGGGGCTGGGGGTTTATGATGAGCAACGTACGTGTGAAGTTTGGTGGTTCTGCGTTGTACTTTTGTACTTCAAACCACATTAAGCCGTTTTAACCATATTAACCATGTTAACCATATTGATTCATAAGCTGCATTATTGACTGGGCCCAGATTAACTTGTGGTTCGGTCTGCATCTGGGCTGCTGGACACAGGAATTCGGAAAGGAAAAGGGCTATCAGTGCACCTAGTTTCCAGTTAAGGAGAGCTACCAAGCCAGCGCAATTTAAACAGTGATCATGCAAGGCCACAGGACAGCCAAGAGGAAGTGAACGTGCAGGTCTGACCTTCGATGGGCGAGAGGATGACGCGGGAATGGTCGTAGGCGATGACGTTGGCGTAGCGGTTCTTCGGTTTGTTCACCTCTAGGTTGGAGTTCTCCCAGGTGAACTGCTGGCCAGGATCGATGGACTGTGAGGGCAGGGGAGGTATCAACAGGGGGGGGGACAAAAACAGCCAAATATCTCTCTGTCTGCTCAGTGTTTGCTGTAATGAAGATCTAGTCACCGTTTCAAATGTTCAAGTCCAACTGCACATTGGCTCATCTGGACTGCTAAAATGGCCATTAAATAGGGGGGGGGGATTCTATAGTGATAAAGGCAGCAGCTCTTCCCTGGGGGAGGAGCTGAAATAAGCCAGCCGACCAGAGCTAGCATGACTAGTGTGGCCGTGCCCCGAATATAAGAATTGTGAATAAATATTCCATTTGCTCATTGGTGTAATTTAGTATTCCATTATGATCCGGAGCCCGCTCTCTGCCGGCGTCGCTCCCTGGGACCCGGCTTGAAGGATTCTTTCATTTAGGGTCCAGCGCCGTGTTCAGGAAGGGCTGCTCAATGAACCACAATACGCGATCTCCTGTATGAACAGTTCATCCAATGTCATTAATCTAAAATAATAGTGCAAGGATTCCCCTTCCATCACCCGAACACCCCCCCCCCAGCTCTCTGCGCTCATCTCTGCAATATTCTCTGTACCATCCCCCCCCCCAAACCCCTCCCCCCCGCACGGTATACGGAGCAGAGGGGCCGACCTGCCCGTAAACAGTTGCCGTTCTTGAAACCGGCTCAGGCAGACGGCGAAGGGTGGGTTACATAACGAGCCCCCCCCCCCCCCAGCGAGGAGTGGATAATCACAGACACGCAGGCACGTCGTCCTCTGTTCTAAGAAATGCGACGTTCCAGAACCTGCTGCCCCCAGCCTCCCAGCCCCCCCCCGAAGTCTCTGTGCTTCTTTGCTACTTGGCTCCGGCCGCAGTCAATCACAGAGAAGAGCGGCAGACAAGAGCCGACTCACGGCGCATCCAAACTGGTCTTTCGGGCCAATTAATGAGCGGCCGGGTCCTGTGCCTTCACATCTTGCCGGGAAACAAGGTGCTTCCCCTCCGCAGCGCGCCGCCATAATCGTGTGTATTTTTCAACAACGTCCATTTATTAACTTCTTACCCAGAAGAAGCTCCTTCTTCCGCTAGGATGTGGCTCTCAAGTCCAAACTAATCAGGCCCGCTAATCTCCGCCTCGTGCGGCGCCTGTGTGTGTGTTTAATCAAACTGATTTAGGGCCAGGAGGGAAAAGATTTTGTGGTATGTAAATGAGGGCTGATTCAGCAGGCAGCATCGCTAATCAGCAGCTGCTTGGCTTATAACCGCAGCAGTTAAGGTCCGCTACCACCCTGCAGCATTCCGCGCCTCACGGGCCTGACTTGAGGGACACTGCCAGATTCTCTGCACGGACTGGGACGGCATGCAAGCGGCGGCTATTTGTGGATCCGGGGATTTCCTGCTCCAGTGAGACCTCCCCCCCCCCGGGTGTTTTTCCTAGATCCCGCCGCCCCCCTCACCTCGTACTCCTGAGACAGCTTCAGGTTGTCGTTAGCCTTCAGCAGCTCTGTGTGCTCCGCCAGCTCGGTGATGGCGATTGGTGGGTGGCTCATCATGCCTGCCAATCAGGCGGACGGAGCCACGGCCAATGGGGAGCAGGGTGACAAAGAGAGAAGAGCAGGGGAGGCTTTGAAATATGTGGGACTGGTGGATTTGGTGGTGGTAGGCATGGGGGGGGCACAGAATGAGCAGCGGACCGGGACACAGAGAAAGCCCGTAGGAGCACAGTGATACACACACAGTCTGCATGGCTTTGATGGATGGCGCTGGGAGATGATCCATGATCAGGCCAGGACTCGGGAGTCTCACTCGCCGCACCCACTGCTCCCTGGCACCGCCGTGCGCATGGCACATGGTGTACAAATCCAGGGGAAATAAAGGAGGGGGGTCGGAAGGGAGAACAGCCCCCAGACCAATTACCGGGCAACTCTGGAGAGACGTGACTTTTAATGGCCATTCAGCAATGACACAGCCTCAAGAATTCTTTTTGACTTCCTAACAATAAAAAGGAAAATGACAAAAACTATACTTCATAGTGCCAGGACAGGAGAAATAATACTCCTTCTTGTCATTAAATGAAAAATAAATCTTTCCCCTCTACAGAAAACCGGCAACAAGCCTAATGACTGTAGCAACAGTACAGAATACTTCCACATTTATGTGGAGAGAGGTCTAGTACACATTTAATCATACAGGAAATAAAAATGTAGTTGAACTGCTATTTTTCACAGATTCACTGACTAATCACTGACTAGTAATCCCTGTCTTTTTGCAGAACACTTAAAACTACAACTATCTCCAGACAATGTTCCAGCCCTCTTACCAACACGGCTGAAATCCTCAGTCAACTACAGCTCAATCAGAAGTGATGCCACTGTGAGCTCAGTCAGAAGTGATGCCACTGATGGCACTGTGAACTCAGTCAGAAGTGATGGCACTGTGAGCTCAATCAGAAGTGATGGCACTGTGAGCTCAGTCAGAAGTGATGCCACTGATGGCACTGTGAGCTCAGTCAGAAGTGATGCCACTGATGGCACTGTGAGCTCAGTCAGAAGTGATGGCACTGTGAGCTCAGTCAGAAGTGATGCCAATGATGGCACTGTGAGCTCAGTCAGAAGTGATGGCACTGTCAGCTCAGTCAGAAGTGATGCCACTGATGGCACTGTGAGCTCAGTCAGAAGTGATGCCAATGATGGCACTGTGAGCTCAGTCAGAAGTGATGGCACTGTGAGCTCAGTCAGAAGTGATGGCACTGTGAGCTCAGTCAGAAGTGATGCCAATGATGGCACTGTGA
>JAOYFF010000034.1:3123097-3150360 GCA_025773925.1 Cryptomyrus ogoouensis
CCCCCCCCCCCCCCCCCTCCCCCACTTTGCAACTGTGCTTCTTTAGGAGCTCGAAATCCAGAGCTGAAGTGTGGTCTGGCACATAATTTTTTTTCAAGTTTGTCTCAGAGTCATGGTGGGGAGACAGGCCACTTTTTTGCCGCCGGTGGTCTGCTGTTAAATCCCGCTGCCATACCTAAACCCCCCCCTGGTTCCTTGGCACTACTTTGTGGACTCCCACCCCACCCCAAAAACCAAGCTCCACAAAACTCCTGTTTCCCTCCCGCTTGCCCTGAGAATGACATGCGGCGGCAGATTTCCCTGGGGCGTGTGGAGTGACAGCGACGTGTATGTGTGTGGATCAGCGCGTATGTGTGTGGATCAGCGCGTATGTGTGTGGATCAGCGCGTATGCGAGGCCCGGGTGTCTGCATGAGGTCCCCGTGCTGTTTTCATGGTTTAACCAGCCTTGACTTGCACCGCAGTGACTCGCATCTGCTGACTCTGAGGATCAGTGTGCGCTGGGCCGCGGGCTGGCTACTGAGCCATGCTTGGAAGGCTTTTGGCATGTGCCGTTGCCTGCATTTTTCACCCTTGACTGAAAGCATATGCTTCACACAATTGAGACAGTGTTAGCGTGCCGGTCCCAGGCAGCTCCCCTCACATCTGGCACCGCTCGGCCCCCCCGCCCCCCTCCAGGTGAACCTTCTCCCCCGGGAGGGTGGCTCACAGCGCTGTGGCATCTGTGGAGTGGCAGGAAGTGTCTGAATCTGTCTGGGAGTGATTTCCATCTCCACATGCTTTTCCAGTTTCGCCAGAAGACCACCCCCCCCCCCACTTCGCCGGCCCCCCCAACCCAAATCAGGCCTTTTGCTTAACTCCTGGTGATGTGATTAAATCAGCCGTGAATGAAGGGGGTGGTTCATTGATTTAAAAAAAAAAAAAAATCATCTGTGACCCTTAAGTGGGAATGTCATGGACGGGCTGGATAATTAGGTCCCAGCGCTGAGGCTCAGGCTTGGGCTGTTCTATGTATCGTACCTTGTATCAGGCTGATTGTTTGTGACACAAACAGATGCGCGTTACCTCGACATGTCAGCAGAGAAGCAGAGCTCCTTATGGGAGCTTCCCTCTTTCTGATCGTCAAAAATTAAAACGGGACGAGGGAAACATCTTGTCCTGATGGGTTATACAAATCCCCACAGAACGCCCCCGCATAGTGGCTCCGCCACTTTAACAAGGAAACGCCCGCCTGTCGCACTGTGACGAAGGCTCCTTGCCGAAGTTTTCTGTGGCTCGCCTCGCGTCAGCCATGTTTGAGGAAACGTTTAGAATGTTTTTGCCCACCTGAGAGATGATTGCACTCGTGCGCTGTTTTGAGTTGACCAATTTTGCTGGAACTGATGTGTCACGTTCTGAACACGGAGGAGACTTGAGTTCACCGACTTGCTTCCCGGTGAGGTTTTGTGACCGGTTGCCTGGTGATGGTGGAACCAGTGGTCGGCATCGGTTTTCCAGGGAGTGTTTTGTGGTGGGGGGGGGGGGGAGCACGACGTTTCCCCTCATCCCCCTTCCTGGCCCCCACTGAGGTCTCAGCAGCAGAGCGAGGCCACCATTCTAGAACATTCTACGGCTGATCATGTCATGGTACTCCAGCCTCTGCTGTTTCATTGACCAAAACCCTATAACGTCTAAATGCTGTCTGCACACTAAGGTATAAGTGGTCTCTTGAAGAGTTGGGGTGAGGGTCGCGATTTCACCGTAAAAATGCCAATGTTTCACAAACATAACTGCTGGATGTTATTACCTTTCTTTGTGCAGGTTAGCACAGTTCCAACAACACCGGTTTGCATTGGTGTCCCCAAACCTCATACGTTTCTCCAGCCGGCCGCAGCTCCTGCTGGATGCTTCTGGAGAGCCTGTCAAGGCTTCCAGCATCCATGCTGCTTGCCGCCCAACCCTCTCCAGCCTCTGGTTGCTCCCCACAAACACATCGTGGTCTTGCCATTATCATGATGATTTTGAGACTTGTGGGGGGGCTGGAGTGCGCGCGTGTGTGTGTGTTTTTTTTTTTTTTTTTTTAAGTCCTCCTAGAAGATGTTTGTGTGTGCTGAGCTGCAAGCCCCCCTCCCTGAACGATGAAAGGAAATGCTGTGTCCCTTTTTCTTTGGGATCGATGCCTTGGGCTCGAGGCTGGCTGCTTGGACTTCGCCGAGCTGAAGAAAAACAAGCGTCCCTGGGAAGCGCAGCCTGCAGAGACAGGCCAGTACATTTACCTCCCCCTTCCTTAATGACACCTAAACGGTATGGAAGCACGGATCGGCCGTGAAGCACCTCAGATGTCTGCCTCTTCCCTGTCGCCGCCTGGCTTATTCTCAGCAGCAAAACCGCGCTCTCTCAGCACCATCCGCCACAGGGTAAGCCCTCGTCTCCTCCACTTGCCCCCAGTGACCCACCAGCCGTGGTTATCACCAGACCCTTGCCCAGAGATCCACAAGGACCACGAAAGAGGAGTGTGTGAGTCATATTGTGTCGGACGTGTGGAAACGATCGAGGTGAGGAAGAGTATATGACATCAGAAGGGCAAGGGAGGTGGTACGGCACCTGACATCGCAACCCCAAGAAAAATGGCAGTAAAAAAAATTAGGGGTCAGTTTCCTGAGGACATCAGCTGCAGCACAATCAACCAGCAAAAGTAGCTCCTCAGGCATTTGGCCTGCTGGATTGGCCTGAAGTTGGCAGACTTCCTGGATCTGCCAGATCCCTGACCATAGAAAGATTTCCTCAGGAGAGGGGACAGTTGCGCAGTGTCAGAAAGTGACGACCATGGTGAGGACCACGCAGGATACCTCAGTGACCGCAGTCATTCAAAGCGGTTCCTCTCGATCCGTTTCTCTTCCAGCATTCTCAAGGTGCCTCGAAATATCTTGGGTAAAGAATTCCAGTACCCCATTGTCTAGTAGTGTCAACAGTCAGTGGTGTCAACAGATTTTCTCAAGCTGTTCTGGATCACATCGTATCATTTTTGTCAAGCTAAATGTTAGCAGAAAATGCAAGTCCTAGAAGCATGAATGGGGAGTGGCAAGCTGAGGCGAGGTGTATAGGTGATTGGTGGATTGTGCAAGACAATGAATCTCAAAAATAAATAAAAACGGACCTTTTTCATACAGACACACACACTCACCTGGGGACAAACTCGGCATCTCAGAGGGGCAATTGGGGACTTTGTCCTGGGCTCGGGTGGGAAGGGAGGAGGGGCTGCACATCATGGGGAACTGGTTGAAGTAAATTTATCCCGGCTGCGCAGTGAGCCTACTTGAGGACTTTGTATGGGTCTCATTGTTAGAGCAGTGATCCTCTTTACAAAGACGTACCAATCATTCTTGTATCTAAAACAATGGTGTTTTAATGTTTATGGGGACTGCAAAAGAAAAGCAACACCCATAATATTACTCTCCACACTGCATGCAATTAAAGCGAGTAAATCGATAACGGAAACGGCGCAGAGTTGTTTTGGATATGTAAATGTTAAGCTTGAGAAGCAGACAACGAGCGACTTTAGAAATCTCTGCTGATGTGATACCATCAGTATTTGCCAGTTAATTTTAGAATTCTGTCATGAGTTTCCGTAACATCTGACACGCTGGCTTGCGGCCTCCCCCAGGTCGTGAGGACAGCTGGCCTGTCAGTGCTGGGGACACCTCCTGCTTTTGTGATCCTAGGGAGGGGCTGTTGGGTGGGAGAGGTACGTGGAATAGCACCCTCCTGACCGCTGAAGCATACGTTTCTCTGTGAGTCATTAAGCCAATGAGTGTAATCACTGTGGAAAGCCACTTGTGAAATGTTTTAGGAATGGCGGGGGAAAAGCGTGAAGGCAGATACCCTGCAGGTCATAGTTAGGGCGTGGGGGTGGCGCAGAGTGGGGGGGTTACTGGAGATTGCATGGGCCAGGGTTAGGTCTATTGATCCTAATATGTGCCTAGAGGTATCTGTCTCTGTTGGAGGTGCATGACAATAATTTGGTAGGGGGGGAGGCTGCAGACTTTTTGCACGTCTGTACAGCCCCCCGGTTCACTGGGGAATGGTGCTCACCTGCCGAAACGGAATCCTGCGGGCTCGTGTCGCCACACTGCCTGCATTCTTGTTGCTTCAGGTGCCGATATTTGCAGCACGGTATAGCTACGTTACTCATCCGCTCCATTCACCGTTAGCATCGACGAGCCACTTCAGTACACATGCTTCTGTACATTTTTCTTTAATGTCTTAGTTCAGTGCTGAAGTATCTGCTTTTTAAAAAAAATTCCCATTTCTAGCGTTGTTCGTTGCTGCAGTCGCAGCTTTCACTTTGTTCGGTTGTTTTTTTTTTTGAGGATGGTGTTTAGGGTGGTGCGATGGGACCTGGGTCAGTGGGACAGTCTGAGGATGGATGGTGTGGGAGGAGCTTGTGTGTGGGAAGGAGGGGGGGGGGGGCTGCCGGGGCGTCCAGTGCCACGTCACCCCAGTTTGTCAGCGAGGCAGGACACCATCCCAGGGTAATGATCCCTCCAGAACACCAAGTGTCGTCCCCCGTTGAAAGATTCCAGAAGCTTCTTTGGCCGCCCAACTCCCCCAAGGATCCCAGGTCACCCGTTTGTCATCATGACCTATGACCTGTGCCGGCCAGCAGGCCGGGAGGAATGTCAGGGCTGTTTACCCTGGGTGAGACTGATGGCGTCCAGGTGGCCCTTCTTCAGTAGTCTGTGATCACACAGATGGGACCGCCTGAGCCAGCTCTCAGCAAAGAATGTTCAGAGAAGAGGTCCGAAGGCGGTACTGTCCCGCTCCGCGAGCCGCGGCCACATGCGCCAAGCTCCACGTCCGCTTCCGCTTGGTCACATTGTCCTCGGGACTTGGCCGTGCTTCGTGTTCTAGATGTGGACGGCTGTCCCAGCTCATCGCTGCACCAACCTGGACCCCCTCCCCTGCTCCGTACATCTGCGCCCTAACCTGTTTATTGCTTCTAGCCCCCGCCCTGCCCCCGCTGAGGGAAGGAGGGGTAATGACTGCCTGGGGACAGGCTGGGACCTCAGTGTGGGACTGCTCTGGGACACACTGACCCTGAGCCCCCACCCCTCTGTACAGCCTAAACAGAGTTCACCCTGAGCGCGGCACAAGCATAGGCTCCTTAAATGAGTCACGTTAAATGAGTTGACTGGTTGGGGGGGGGGAGGCTTTCTGCAGTCCTGTATAGCCTGAAACTTCTAGAAAGTCTCCCTACGACCCCCCCCCCCCGACACCACCGCTTTCTACAGAGGCCATTAAACAGCGTTGTAATGCAAACAGTAATTCTACAGAGACCAAACAGGTGTCGGATGTAAAGGGCCGTGTCTCTAATGTACCCATTACATAATGCAGGGGCAGATTATTATAAAAGCGTCTGTTGTCTAATGCGGACACGTCTGATCAATACCAGACTACCCGGATGGGGAGACGAGCGAGAAAGCCCTGCTTTGCTAACCCGCCACCGATCCGTCCTGCAGTGATGCCGGGGCCCGGGTCATCGTCACCGTATGCCTTCCCGCTTAAGAAGCTGTTCTTACCCAGAATGCCATTGCGGCTAACATGCCACTTTCTTAAGCATTTGGTTTTTTCCCTTTATTTGGCTGATTGAGTGTGGCAGTTAGCCGTCTACCGTTTAAATAATGCCACCAGCTTACTCTAAGCTTCTCTCTCAAAGTGCTGTTTTGAAAGCAAAGCTCTCTGTTTTCATGGATCTGTGGACATGTCTCGCAACCAAACAATTAACTTGTAATTGTTTTGTAGGAGTTTGATCAAGCTCTTATCGGATTTAAGCTCCACCTTCCTGTTAGCATTTCTTTATTTCTCCTCTTTCTTAGGCGTGTGAAAAAGCATTTATAATTTATTGTTGCATTTGGCGAGATATGGTTCGTGTTAAGTTTTTATAAACATCCCCTAAATCTGGCTAATTTCCTGTGTTACCCTTTCGCATGGGGCTGAATCAGACCTGAATTGAGTGCATTTAAATGCTTGCATATGCTTTAAGGAGCTGTATTAAAATCCAAAGTTGCGGGGGTAGAAAAACGCCCCCAGGGCCCGCGGGGTTAAACGACGTGTGACGTGCCGGGACACGTGTCCGCCAAAGAACGTTCCGGTTCCCTCCGCTTTTCAGGAGCGCTGGAGTGCCGCCGCTAGCTGCCTGCCAAGCAACAGCCAGTAAACCGCCCGCGAAGGTTTACGAGCGACGCCGGCCATAGGAAGCTTCTCACCGGGGGCTGCGTTCCTGCATGAGGGGCGCTTTTCCGCAGGTGTCACTCAGACGCTTGTTAAGGACACGTCCTGTTTTCCCCAAAAGCAAATGATCAAACTGCCACATAAGTGGTGTTTGCATTGTTACGCATCCTTCCGAAGTTTCAGTCATAAATATTCAGCTGCAGGGCCTGTTGGGTGCTGACGATTACGTTAGTTTGACGCACAGCATAAGAGGACGGGAGACTTTATCTTTGATGCCGATACATTTTTTTTGGCTAGGGCCATGTACGTTGCTGGCGGTGGGATGTGTTTATACCTTGTACCTGAGGAAGAGGAGGGGCCATTTTCCAAGGGAACGTATCAAACTCGAGGGCCGTAATGTAGAAGACCGGCCATGTTTTTTAAAACACCGAGCAGTGTATTATTTTAGCTGGGGGGGTTACATGTTCACCTCGCATGTGCCTCTTCCCACCTGGTTATAATATGGGGTGGGGCGCTCGACGTCGATGAGGGCCAGTTCTCTTTGCAAACAGCCCTAATTAATCTTTATTTAACTTATTTCTTATTAGCACATTTCTTTGCCTAATCTGGACGCAGTGTATTTCCATTCAACAATTTAATGGTCATTCTGGAGTTAATTCTTTACTGATTTTTTTATTTATGTAATTTGAATCAGTGGAGGGACCTTGTAAATTTTGTCCCTGCTGAATTATGGCCTGAAATCACTGATAAGTCCCGTACGGATCCAACTGGTGCCTGGTGCCTGGAATTGTCTTCAGAGCCTGGCCAGTAACACCCCCGCCCCCCTGCTCATCTTCCCCTCCCTGCCTCCAACCTCCCCCCCCCCACCTTCACCGGCCTTTTTTTACTGAGAGCAAAACCCACAGAGGAGACACGGTTGTCTGTGAAACATGTAGCTCTGTCTCTGTGCCAGCTGCCCGTGTGCAGACAGGCCACCGGGGTGCGGGGGGTGCTGGTGGGGGGAGTGCGCCCCTGCCCTGCCGGAGGACATGGGGCCACTTCTTTCATCGCCTAACCTTTGGGGGCCCGTGGAGCCGGCGCCGTTGCTGTGGAGCGAGCGGCACTGGGCTTCTGGGTTTCACCTGCATGCAGTGCATTGAAAAGCTCTGCAGCTACATCATTAATGTAAAAAAGATGGAATCCAACAACGACGACCCTGCTGGATTTTCAAATGTGAAATGCTGCTTTAAACGCCCTCCTCACTGCGGTATTACAGAGGATGTGCTTTCTCCTGTGTTAATTTTCCTTTATCGTTGGGCCAGTACTGATATATGTAATGTAATCAGTGAGATTTGTAGGTTATGGCGCCTGACAGATAGAGCGGGATAAACGGAAGTGAGGACGCCTTGCTCAAGCTTCTCCACAGTCATGACGGTCACTCTGCACACGTACCACTTTCGTCATGCGCCCTTTCAAAGCCGAAGTCCCCCGACAGCTTTTGGGAGTCGGCTGGTTACGGGGGGGTGGGTTTCTGGGTGTGCTTAACGTATGTTTTTTTCTTTTTTTTTTTTAAGCCGGGGTGTATTTATTTGCGTGTTCTGGATGCCTCCCTCTGTTCCCCAGCGGCAAGTGACGAGCATTTGGGTCCCAGGCACCGATGCACCCGTCTCATCCTGTGCACTGCTCAGCTTAAGTTACAAGTGTGGCTAGGAAACTGGGGGGGTGGGGCTTGGGGGCGGGGCTTGGAGGGAGGAGGAGCCAGTGGCATTGTGCAACAGCGTAGGAAAAAAATGATTTCACAACATCTTTTAATTTCTTCATATACATGCCTTTCTTTTGGAATGTTTTTAAAAGACATTTTGACGTAATTTGGTGTTAGCATCAGACATCAGGTCCTCTTCTTTTTTTTGGGGGGGGGGGGGTTTCATAGCTGATTGGATGATCTCCAAATGTAATTTCATAAAAGGCTTTCAAAAATGAAAGCTATTATATACTGGAAGTATTTGCTGTTTTTTAATGGAATATCAAAAGGCTGAATTTTTTTGAATAATTTTATAAGCACGTAATTTGTTATGCATGGTCTCTTAGTAGACCCCTACATTTTTTTTCCCCCCTTAAATATCATGAAATATTCATGGCGTGACAGCGTGCCCCTGGTTCGGATTCTTTCACCAGTGGATTCCAAAAACACCTTATGGCGAGTTTTCTCCCTCCCCTAATTACCGAAATCGCGGAGTGAGACAAAAAGACGTACCTGTTAAAACTCGCATGGTAATTTGTGGATTAGCCGCCACGCCTGGGGGGTTACATCACAGCTCGAGTGCTCGGTCTGGCCTCACATGCGGGACACGGCGAGCCGCGCTTCCGGAGACGCCGAGCAGCGGATCCTACACCGTGCTGGAGGAGCTTGTGAAATCTCAGACCGCTTATCTGGGGAGGGGGGGCTGCATTCTGGCTCCGTGGCTCCCCACACTCTGCTCTTTACGATAAGTGAGACATGTGGTCCAGGCACCAATTACCTCACCTCTCAGTTAAACGCTTTAAAAGCCAGGCTAACTTTGCCGTTTTTTGTTTTTATTATTGAACGCGCGAAAGGGGAAGGTGAGCCTGCATACTGCTATGCATCCTTTTTGCCCAGACGTGCTTCGTAGTGTTTATTTTATCAAGTCATCCGGCAGTGACAAGCCTTGCGTGTGCCGTTAGCCGTCTATAGCACCATTAGTCTGTACGGATCCCTCTGCCCTGGTATCACCTCAGACACTCTGATGGTTAATATATACATAAGACCTCTTGCCCTCGCTGTTTTAACATATAGGTCTAACTTTAGCATTAAAAATTCAGATTTGAGTTCCATTCCAGAGTTCCTATGGCTCCAATCTCAACAGCAAACAAAGAGAAATCCTTTGTTAGTGCAGGTCTGTGTCTGTCATGAGTCTGTATACAGTAGCTTATGTGTGTTTTCTATAGATCAAACTATATTGCAAACTTTTTTTATTATGAAAAGGTTTTTTTCTCAAAAGCTGGCAGTAACCACTGAGAGCGTCAGAAGATTGGCTGTCCTTGTTTCTGGAAAAAAAATCTGCTCAGCACAGACACTCTGACACATTCCTCTCAGCACAAGGTACAACTTGTTGGGGCTGTGGAGTGAACGGGGCTTTGGAAAAGGTGTACGCACAAGCACACACACACGCGCACACACACACTGATATATATACACACACACAGATATTTACACACACGCACATACACATATACACACACACACTGATTATATATATACACACAAACACATATACACACTGATATATACACACACACTGATGATATGTATACACACAGATATTTACACACACATTTATTTACACTGATATATACACACACACACAGATATTTACACACACACACATATACACACACAGTTATTTACACGCACATACACACATATACACACTGATATATACACACACATATTTACACACACACACATATACACACTGATATATACACACACATATTTACACACACACATATACACACTGATATATACACACACACACTGATGATATGTATACACACACACATACATATACACACTGATATATACACACACACGCACAGTGCTACAGAGGTACGGATATGCTTACACACACACTGCACATCAACGCACAGGGACACAAACTTGAGTGAATGCACACGCTATATCACACACAGGGGTCGCTGACTAGCACACACACACCGCCTTGTACGCACATACAGGGACAGGGGCACACGCTGGTGTCTGACACATGGGGGTTGGCAGACACACACACTCTCCCCGGCACGTACACACACACAGAGGCAGGCGGCCGGGCTCTGAGCAGGGCTGCATTGATTGAATGCATTACTCAGGCCGGTGGAGAGCCGCGCCGCGCTGAGCACAGGAGAGCTCGAATCTCCCCAGACTGCATTAGCAGTGCCTCAAGCCTCACTCATTCCTTTTGATCAAATCTCTGTGAAAGATGAGTGTCATGCCCTCTTCCAGCCAGCTGTGAGGGGACTGCCCTGTGACTCGGGGGGCCGGGGGGGCCGGGGGAGGGGCGTGCTCAAACACACCGCAGCGTGGCTCGCAGGGAAGAGGCGGCTCCTGAGGTGAGAAGGCGCTCTGCAGGGAACGGCAAATGGGAGGATCTCCTTCTGCTCCCCTGTGCCCAGTTCAACTCGCAACACATCTTGAGTAGCTTAGATCCAGACTACAGCAACAAAGAGGGGGAGGAAGGTGCATGAGTGGGGGGGGGGAGAGAGAGAGAGAGAGAGAGAGAGAGAGGGAGTGTGTGCCTGTGTCTGTGCACTCGTATATGGAAGTGTGAGCCCGTAGAGGTGTGTGTGTGTGTGTGTGTGTGTGTGTGTGTGTGTGTGTGCGTGTACGCGTGTGACAGGCAGCTAGAGCTGCCGTGTGATGGCTCTGCTGCCATAATACTTGTACGGACAGGAGAGGTGGAAGCATTTCTTTGGAGGACTCGTAGGGAATGGCAAACTCTGTGGTTACCCTGGCAACTTCCCTTTAATGAGATGAGAATGTCTGAGGTAAGGAAGACATGCTGTTTGCATGAGACTTTTTCATCCCCCTCTCTCTCTCTCGCGCTGTCCTTTTTTTTTTTTAACTTAGTCCAAAACAAGCCTCTAATGCGTCGGTATAGAATGTGTGCCTTTCTGCTGTCTGCCCCTAGCCCGTTTCGGGGGGGGGGGGGGGGGGGGCACATGGGGGGGGGCGGAGCTGCGAGGAGAAGCATGACATCACTGGGGATGCACACGCCATCTACTCGCTCGCTTTAATCTCCAACCGAACAGTGGGAGGGCACTGGAACACTGGAATGGACATCTCTCCCCACTCCCCTTGCGTGGCTCAAATAGACATTTCAGGAGGCCATTCCTGACATCCATCTTGTAAAGGGAACCAAACCTTTGTGGGACTGTCACTACAAGATTTCAGTCACCTGTGTTTAAAGTATTAAACTATTCAAGAAATTAAGAACTTTAGGCCGTCTGCCAAACCTGCACCCTTACCAGTTACAGTTAGGGGCCATCTCATGCATTTGCATAAATTAAAAACAAATGGCTGATTACCTTTAATTGTCTGCATTGACACTGGCAAAGCCCCTCACATAAGCTGTTTTCAGTTAGTTTTCAATTTCAGTTATTTTGCGACTCACATCCATGGTTGACTCCTGTAGTGACAGGGACCACTGCACCTTAATGTCTTTACTACTGTGGGACGTTTCTCCTTAAAGATTTCATATTTTCATGTACTCATTTCCACAATCAAATTTTCAAAACTTCACTATATGTAATTAAGCATGCTAAATGAGTATAATTAAATTAGCTATGTCCAATTTCCCCTTCAGTCAATGTCCTCATTGTCTAAATGTCATCTGGATCTTATTACATTTTGCTAAATCAATGACTCGGGCCTTTAGTTCCTCTTTATCAAAGGAATTCTAATAAATAAAGATAATTGTCAAATTAGAGGAGCAATGTTACTTAAACCCTAAAACAGGAGGGAAAATGACAGGAAATGTCATTTTAAAGAAACGGCTGAATTGAGGAGCAGTGATCTGGCCAGTTTACATAGACGGCGCCTGAATCCAGACACTGTGTTGTGAGCACAATAATGAGAAGCTGAAAAGGTAAAGCACCAATATTCACACTTTTACCATACATATCACGAATAAACACGTTTCTCCATCATGGGTATTTAAGAATGGACTAACCCTGGAATAACCCTTTACAGACCTGAGCTGCCATAAGAGGGAAACCTGAGTCATTTCTACTGTACATTTCTGCGGGACAGATCAGCTGACAGACCGAGATCTGTCCTGCTATGAGAGGACACCCAGATCTATTTGTCATCCGCGCTTCCGTGAGCGAAGATCCGATGAACGCAGAGTCCTGCCATAATCGGGTCACGGCCACTAATTACACCTTGTTAAGTTCCTATTTACATGTGACACTTTGCTTATGAGATCCAGTCAAAGCTTTATTGTCTGAGATGTAGGTGTGCTGCTCCTTGTCTGCTGTCTTGCTTGGTCTCCCCGCAGCCCGCCTGCTGTGGTGTTTACCATGTCTGTCCTTGGCTCGGATATCTGCCCGGCCTTCCAGGTCCCGTTCCCTGCCCGTCTGACGTTGACTCCTGCCAGCCCTTCCTGTTTCTATTGTGTGGCTGTGCTCTTTAGCTAGCCGTCCGCTGGTGGTAGGCTGGTGCTCAGGCGACAGCGACAGCCCACTGCTATAATCGGAACGCGGCATGGTCAGGGAGCAGATGGTGCAATGCAAATGACCAAACCATGTTACGTAACCTAAACAACTCTGCTCAGATTTCTGAAAAATAAGGATCGTTATCTCTCTCTCATTAATCCAGGCGGTATCACCAAGGGAATGTACCCCACTCTGAATAGACTAGCTCAGCATTCATACTTGTGTGGTCTGTCCTCTCCTTGATGGAATTAGGAGCACTTAAGTAACCTACCGTTTGGCATATATTTATGTTTTGGTAGCACTTTATTTGATGGGACACAAAAAAACATAGTTATGTGATCATGTGATTACTTATGTATTAATTAAACACAAAGTAAGTCTTAGTTACATACTGATCTCATGTTAATTTACCATTAATGAATTGTGACGTTATATCTCAAGCAGCTACTGTATTTAATATACCTGTTAATTCTGCAAACATTTGTGAACTACTGAAGGAACTACTGAAGGAACAAGTCATGAATAACACAAGCGAAATACCAGTTTCATGTTTGTTCATTGTTAATGAATCGTGACGCATCTTTTATCTCGAGTAGCTACTATATTTGTTCATGATTTGTCCCTCAGTAGTAACCGGGTTACTACTAAGTATTTGTCATCAAGCAGTGTTTCCAATGTGCACTTAAATGAGATAAGAAAAAATGTTGTGGATTGTGATAACAGAAAGGGCCAAAAAATTAGCATGTAGCTAATGGATGCAAGATGCGAATACATATAATATATATGTATGTATGAGAATGTGTTTGAGTGTACGAAATATAGCAATTAAATCTCCATGCTTTGGACAAGAAACAGGCCACATCTTGATTCTGAAATCTGGAATTTATGAACTTATGCTGGTTTGCATTTAGCAGTGTGGCATGAGAGTAGCGTGTGAGAAGGAACTCCACTGACAGGTTCCTATAAGGAACAGTGAGGAAAGACATCAACAGGCAGCCGGTCATCAAGGCTGCGGGCTCCCGTCTGGCTTCGTCTGTCCCTCCCTGGGTCTCCTCCGCTCCCCCTAGCCTCCGTCCTCATTCCAAAGACGTGCCACTCAGCTGAGTGGGTGCTAAAGCCGAACTGCCCCAGTGAGAACTGAAAGTAATGCGTGTACATCAGCGAGCGGCACTGGGAATGTGAGGAGCAGAGCCAAAATGCTGTATACAGCAAGACATAAGTGCCACAACTTCCCAAAAGCTTCAATGTAACTCAAAGAGCTTAGGGGACAAAAACAGCAATTTATGGAAGTACTATCATAAGCTAACTTACACTTAGCTGCTGCGACCTGATTCTGTGTCAGGAATTAAGCAGGATGTTTCATTTTCCATGTGTTTCCATTTTTAAATCACCGCTTGTATTTTATATTTCTAATTTCACTCGACTGAATGATTAGCTAGAAGCACAAATTGTTTTGGAACGTAAAATAAAAGTCAATGATACGCACATTTCAAAACAGCTACCTGCAATAACTTAGGCATGCTCATCTGCCTGAAGAAATTCTCAGATCAAAATTTTATCCAGTAGATAAAAATGATATTAAAATGATATTAAAATAGAAATCCAGGGGTGATAGGACTCTAAAGATCAACTGCATCTCCTCTCATCCACCGTAAGTATCTGTCCACATGATACACACAATTCCAAAAACACTATTCCTGCTCAGGCCATCGTCCATCTTCCTCTTCCCAGCTAATCTCTTCTCGCCCCTTTTTTGTCCAATCCTACCCTAGGCCAGTATTACCCACTTTGGTTTCCCTATCAGAACCAGTCTCTTCCAGTGAAATGTTATATGGATTTCAAATTCAAATATACCTCTCACTGAATTTACTCCACTGCATAAAACATAATTTGATCTATTTCATACCACAAGGCGGCTTATCCTAGTGTTATGATGCTCCTCTGTTCATTTTCAGCTCTGTATAATGTGTACATCCACATAATTAGTTTCACTTGGTTATGTTCTATTGTAGTAAGTGACAAGACAGTCTGCTGTACTGAGCTACTTCCCTCGTTCTGATTCTCTCACAGCGTGCTGAGCGTATTTTACTCGAAAGACATTCAAAATCACACTGCTCTTCTCAGCCACACACAACTGCATACTAAACTGCTTCAAGGACATGTCTGTGTCCTGTCTGTCACTGGAGAGCGTCCCTTCCAAAGCGAAGCTGCTCTGCTCCCTGAAATTCAGCAAGCTCACCATGTGCAGCGGAAAAGGAACCTGAATCTGCACACTCACATTTCTGATACTCCGGTTGTGTCTGACGCCACTCAAAATTAATGATTTCCTTTGATAGCTTTTTATGCTCTGAAGGTGCATTTATGTATTTATTTACATATAAAACAGTGTCTGGGAAACCTAAATTTTCTTGTTTTCTTTTGATTGGAGGGAAGCTACAAAATGTCAGCCCATTGTTTACTGTTGGTTTAATTAATTCTGCTCATTATCTCTGCCTCCACAAAGACCCCATCATTTCAGATTGGAACGAGAGTAGGGAGAGGAGTGTGAATAGGGAGGGGGGCAGGACGTCTGTAAAACCGACCATCTCTACATCAGCTGTGATTGCAGAGGTTACAGTGACTTAATGAGCAGGCAGCAGCTCGCGAGAGCAATGCAGATACGAACCAAAAGCAGAAAATAAGACAAATGCACAATGTCACAAAGTAAATGAAATTAGTGCTGAATGCAAAAGTAATTAGAAATGTACGTTATGTAACAGAAAATTAACAAAAAAAAAAACCAAAACAGTTGAAAAGTTGGGACAGTACAAATCAAAATTACAATCAAAAAAGACAAACAAGAGCTGTATAGGTCAGAACTAACTTTCATAGTCAAAATCGACTTCGCTTAGCGGGCTGTTCAGACCAGAATCTGTGAGGGACAGCAAACATAAATACAATGAAAGCGCTTAAAACACTGATGGTAACACTGACAACAGAACTGAAAAAAAGACCAAATGATACTGAAATAAAGGCCAGCATAGCTCAGGAGACACACAAATGAAACAAAATGTACCTTACACCTTATACACATTTCATTCATTGTTGTTTTTTTTTTTTTTTAACGAAGCGGTTCGCATTTATCCAAAATGGCTGTTCGCGTTTCCTTTCTTCTTCTCAGCTGTAGGCCTCCCGTGTGGCGTTATTGGGCAGAAATTCGGGCCCAGCCTGCACAGCGTGAGGACGGGCGCTGGCCGCCATGGCACAGGAAAGTAGGCCACACAGCGGCTGCGCCCTGTCCGTCCCGCCGGCCAATCAGAGCTCTGCGCTCGCTCTCTGCTTGCCAGGGGTGCTGGCCATCTCAGTCCCGGCGAGGCCTTTCCGCAAGTCCCCGGCCTCAACCTCAGTGATTACGAGTGTTGGGCGAGGAACCAATTTCGTGTCATGATTTTGAGCTTTTCGTAAATGCGGATAGGATGCAAGCAAATTACAGAGGAAGTTGAAACATGGGAATCTCAGGCTTCCTGTGCAGAACCACAGGGGCTGAGAGGGTTAAAAGTAGAACTGAATGATAAAAGGCCGTATTTCTGCCAAAAACGCTCACAGAAATCTAGGACAGATTCGATGTGTTATGTCTGTCTGTCACCCAGAAGCGCAATGGCACTGGGAACAGTCAGAATCATCGCTGGTTTGCAAGAAACAGGGATAAAGGAGCGTTATTTATAGACCAGAAAACAGCTCAGGAAAAACAGAGAGGCACAGTCAGGAATCTGCAAGTATTCAGGCTGACAACACAGAATTCGCTTCATTAATGTCCAAAAAAAACGATGGCAAAATTAAGCATTCGAACGTGCATTTAAGTTCACTTAAAACTGCTTGCCGGTCAAGGCGAACTAGTTTACGTCCCCATACCTATTACCATTTTCATGTTAACGGGAAGCTCCGGAGAAGGTTGCCAAAAATATCAGTTTTCCGCTTTATGACAGTTTAACAAAATGAACTGTCAGATGTTAGAAGGTGCGGTGGACTGCAGCTGACGAGAGCCAAAGCAAAATCCATAACAAGAGGAGGGATGTACAGAGAACATAAGCTCACAGGGGGATTGACCTTCTGAGGGAATCACCGGACAAAATGAGACTTGACTGGAAAGCAGAGTAATCTTCATACATCAGTTTAAAAGCGTGCGGCTCAACTTCTCCTGTCAACCGCTCTCTTCCATCGGGTAAAATGGCACTATTAGGTGTGGACGGGACAGGGGATTTCTGCAGGTAGCTGCAGGTAGAAGATATTGCTTCCCTTCTTGAGCCAGTGGGGCTTATCCCCCCCCCCCCCAAGAAAGATAACGGGGAAGGATGCAGACCAGTCTTGTCTTCCACTTCCGAGCCCAACATGGAGGTGATGTTCAGGGGGACAGGATGCTGTGTTCAGAAGGTTGTGGGTTCAAAACCCATAGTGGGCAGCATGATGTCACTTTGGGGCCCCTGAGCAGGACCCCTAACCCCACTGTTAAGAGCCCGGCTCACCCTGCCTTCTCACATAAAAGCATCTGCTAAACAAGTAAATGCTTCCAACGTCATGGCAACAGGGACCCCAGCTGCTGGCAATTAACAAGCACATCATTTCACCGTTAATTCTTCTTGTCCTTTTCGGGTACCACTTCAAAAGCCTTCTCAAATTGAACAGAACATCACATTCAGAGGTTCTTAATGAGCGGGGGATGTGCTCGACGGATCGCGTCAATGAAGACGTGGAGTCTCTCCTCACTCGACTGTGACAAAGAGTATTTGAAGATGGGGCAGGTTTACAAATCTCCTGAGTTAAGATAGCCATCCATCACTGGGAGCAGTGGGCGGGATTCCGATGAAGAGCAGGGGATCCTGGGTGCTTTGGGAGGCCGGTAGTGAGGGAGGAGAGAGCTCCAAAGTGTACGGAAGGGTCTCCCTGACTGGCAGACAGATTCAACGAGCCTCATAGCCATAAGAAACCTTGAAATGAAATTCGATGAGAGCACGTGCAGCCAAGGACTCGAGCCGGCACCCAACCGACTTATAATCACAGGGGTTTAAGGAATCAGACGAGGTGGATGCGAGGCTCTAGGGATGATGGGCACATGGAGACGAGCCGGCAGAGCGCGGACGCCCGAGAGCTGGCACGCCCGGCGAGTACGGAAGCGCCATATGTTAGGGCTTCTCGGGCGCGTGATCCTGCGTGATGGGCCCGGGGCCGCATGAGTGATGGCCGCTATTAGCCGCCGCTAGCATCCGCCGCCTCCTTTAATTGGGATAAAATGTCCGCTTTGGTGGCGATCTCCGAGCGAACAGATAACGACCCCCCACGTTTCAGCAGAGGCGCGGCAGTGGGAGCCATGCCCCTTATTAATATGGGGGTGCTAGGCGCGTTTAAATAGGGGCTTGTTAAGGTGCATAGAGTAAGAAGGGAGACGAACGGAGGCCGGGCTAATTTCCATCATCACAGCTGAGAATACAGACGGCCAATCAAGCGGCTGATTTCCGGGCACCAGTCGGCTGCCGTAACCAGGCCTGACCCGGCCGCGCCGCAGGCTCGCTCACATCCATGATTTTTCTTTCTTCATTCTGGTCGTGGTGGGCGTCTTTTGGCTGGTTTATAATATGGCCGCTCTCCGCACGGCTCTAGGGATTATGGGCTTTGAAATGAAGAGTCTTTTGATGGACTGGAGACGGAAGACAGATGGGAGAGACGTGCAGGGAGAGAAGCCTGACAGACAGGAAGATGGGAGGGGGGGTGGCGGAGAGATGTTGGACTGATTTACACGCCAAAGACAGAAAAAACGGAAGCAGGACGGGTTCACCGTCGTGAGTCCGACAGATGCTGAGGGTAGATTTCAGCGGGGGGGGGATCCCGGATGGACATCAAGGCGTCTGAAAAATGTACGTTTGCTTTCCTCTAAGAAGCTCCATTTTTACACATTTATCTTAATGTCGTTTTTCCATCCATAGCTGAGATTTCATCGTTGCCTGTCCGAATTAGCTTCCAACATCCAACGCTTGTTTATTATTGCAAAGTAACGACTTAAAAGTTATTGTGGGAATATTTTTTTGCATCGTTTATGGGATTAAAAGTTGCCTGCAGTAAATATTTAGCTGAGGTGAACCAGCTGCAAACAATATAGGAGGAAAAACTACTTCATATAGCAACTCACATTTATTCAGCATCATTCCGTAAAACCTACCAAGATGACTATATTAGCAAAGTGCTTACAATTATTTTTTTGTTATTTTACTTTTCGGGGATTCCCCTTTGATTCCCCCGCTGCAGGTGTGAAAGGTCACTGTTTACACCTCTCCTAAACCACAGCCAGTGGGGGGGGGGGGGTATACCACGTCTCCCACCCCCCAAATACCCGATTCCTTGCTTTTCCCTGAGTGGCAGTGACAGCTCATCACAAGGAAGAGTTGGTTCAGTGCTAACAGTCTGAGGGATGGCGGAGAAGGCAGGCTGACAGCAATGGCAGGATGCTTCCCCCGTTGGTCTTGCTGGGTTTGTTGATTGAGGGAATGCCGACCCAGCCTGCTCTTCCGAGAACTCCAAAGGGAGAGCACCTCCCTCAGGAGGGCTTAGACCAAGCAAGGGGTAGTCACGGGCGTGGGAGAGCATGGGTACATACATGTGCGTGTGTATATATGTGTGTGCGTGTGTCTGTCTCTGAATCTGTGGGTATATGTGGGTTATTTACAAATTGAATTGTGGGGGACGAAACGCCTGTTGTCGTGGCGATTAGGGGTTTTGCCCGTAGAAATGAATGGAGAGTCCCCACAAAGACATGAATACAAAGTTGTGTGTGTGTACCTGGGGTCTGGAAGTTGATGCGCCTCATCTCCACAGGGTCGGTGGGGTGGTGCGGGGCGATCTCAGCGTTGTTCAGTAGGCATTTGGTTCGCGGCTCTGCGTCTTTCCTCTTACTGCTTCATGGGGGAGCAGAGAGAACAGTGTGAATATCCAGAAGCAACGTGCCATTTCATCAGCAGGACCCAGCCGAGTTTCATCGCGACACGAGAGAGAGTAATGAGACGTATAAACATGCCCTACAAATACTCTACAATTACTCCACATGCTCTACAAATACTCTACAATTATTCCACATACTCTACAAATACTCCACATAGCCTTCCACACCAATGACATATAATACATCAGAGAAAGGTGTAAAAATACATCAGGAACGTAGTAATTTATTCTGAGTCCTTTCATTTTGGTCCTCATTCTGAAAAGCAACAATAAAGTTTGGCTAAGCCTTACCTGTCAGGTTTACTGCTTCCAAAGAAAGCGGGGGACCGAAGTATAAACATGAAAGGAAGGAAACAAAGGAAGGAAGCCAGAAATCAATAAAGACCATTTTAATTCGCAGGAGAGCAGAGCTGCGCCGGAAAAAGCCTATCTGCATTAGGATCATGAGAGCGGAGCTGGCCCGCAGAGACACAAACCGATCCCAGCAAAGAACGCGAGCTGGAGGAACTGGGGGTCAAGGGCAAGTCACAGAAATACAATCAGCAGGACTGGCACGTGGTGTGGGGGGTGAGCAGAGAGGCTGCCCCACCCCCGAGCACGGAGGCCAGGAGCAAAGGAGGCCTTTTGCCATTAAGGGAGCCTCTTCTTCAGAGATGCCTCAAATCCAGCATTCACCCATGCCAAACTTTTTACACATTCTCATGCAGGCCTCTTGGGATTACATATTGTTGACTATAGCTTTCAAATACGAAGAAGTGGAGAGCTCTTTTCTATCAGCCCAAGGGCAGGGACCGAAAATACAAACCCCTCAGCTAAGTCGTTGTGAATACTCACGGCGTGTCGTGCATACTCACTTCTTGTAAAGCAGAATGGCAATGACAATACAAATGATGAAGACCACGGCCAGGACGGGCCCCACCACCCAAATCAGCCCGTCCCCTCCCGTGTCTATGGGCCGCGGGTCCACGTCGGGGGCAACGATACTGTCCGTGTAGGGGCTGGCCACGAACATCCTCTGAATAACGGCAAGATAGGAGGCAGAGTGGCAGCCATGTCTGAAATTTCTCGCGTGGGAAGAAGGACCATTAGCCAGGACTCTCTGTCTAGCAAATATATGCAACTGGCCAAATTGTATGAATAAGTAGATTATGAATTATTTAGTGTTGTCTACATCCATACTCTGTCCTCTAGGCTCAGTTCCCAGTTTGTGATTAATTTTACCCCATCCTCCTGTCCCTTTACCTACATTAGAAAACTTGCCCTGATTGGTGTGTGCATCTGTGCGTGGGCAGCAAAGAAGAAACGGTCGAATCTACATCATTTACCCCGGCAGTGGTGTTCAGCTCCGCCAGAAGGAAGACGACATACTCTTGCCCGGGTTCGAGGACCCTGTTCTGGTAGCCGTTGTAATCCACCTGGTTGCCCAGGGTTAAGGAGCTGGGCATGGCGATGGGCTTGAAGCAGGCAGCGATGTAGGGCTTGCGTGTGTCCAGCTGCCTTCGGTGCCGGCTGCTGCGACCGTGTGGTGTCTTCTGACTGACGTCCTTCAGCAGCTGAACACGGCGGGAGGAAATTAAACAAAATCAACAAAGTTTTTGGGACAACAGAGCCACGTCAGCACAGCGATTTGGGCCCCTTTCAGTCATTCTCTCAGCTTAGTCACCAGCACAGCTACTGGCTACAGGCCAGAATGAATAAGCTGATTTGTTTTTTTAAAAATGCTGAAATGAAATGACACTAATTCTGATGCCAATAGCTCCTGACTGATCACACTGCAAGGTCATCCACTGAGACTAAGCAATCGCCCGAGCGTGATTGGGTAGAGAAATGCAATTCTCTGCAGGGCAAGGCATGAGGGACATTTTTACATTGCCAGTGTAAATCCTTCCATCTTTCTGCCCTGATGAATGACCATGATGTTGCTCCAACTCTACACAGATTTCTTGTTTTTTGTTTCATTTACCTCATGTTTTTTCACATTTATCACCATTCTCATTTCCTGTGTATATTCTTTTCCATTGACTAGTTGAGGTTTGATTATGTTTTAAAGCCCCGTATACCCAGATATTTATTTATTTATTATTGATGCATCTTGATTAAAAGGGCAAGAAAATCGTCAATATGAAACAGGGTGAAAGAGGTAACAACTGGAATTAATATGATTGCACATTCAAGATTCTGTTTGGGATCTGCCTCAGCTCTCCAAGACAGATCTCTCAGCTCTCTATGAGAGATCTGCCTCAGCTCTCTATGAGGGGTTTTTCCTCAGCTCGCTGTGAGAGATCTGCATCAGCTCTCTGTGCGGGATCTGCATCAGCTCTCTGTGCGGGATCTGCATCAGCTCTCTATGAGGGATATGCCTCAGCTCTCTGTGCGGGATCTGCATCAGCTCTCTATGAGGGATCTGCCTCTGCTCTCTATGAGGGATCTGCATCAGTTCTCTATGAGGGATCTGCATCAGCTCTCTGTGAGGGATCTGCATCAGCTCTCTATGAGGGATCTGCCTCAGCTATCTATGATGGATCTGCCACCTCCCAGTTTCATCCGCAGGCTCCCTTCTCCCGCTGCTCACCTCATCCAGGTCCATCTCGTCGGGGTTCTTTATATTCCTGATCGGCCCGCGGCCCTTCTTCAGGGGAACCACCACCACGTAGATGTTCCTGTGGCCACAACACAGTCAGTCTCTTTTTACAGACACCCAAAATGCACATATTTTGCATGTAGTATATTTGGAGTATATAATTGTATAGTGTATAATTTTCTTTTAAAGTAATGCTTAATAATTAAAGTCAAAATCATATACTGCTCACAAAAAGTTTTGGGAGGCTTTGCTTAATTCTATAATAATGTTGCAAATTTACTGGTTTCATAACAAAAGTCCATTGATAAGCAGTGTTTAACATATCTGCACATATCTTCCGTACAGACATTTTCTTTTCATTAAGGATCACAATATTTTTGACCGATTCATTCAGTTCTGTTCTTGCAATTTTGCTATTAATTGCAGTTGTATTCATTGGTTTCCAAAGGGATACTAAACACAAATGTTTGTTTTTTTATGTTTTTGCAAAGGTGTTATTAATTCAGAACAACTCTTTTAGAACTATAATTTGGGTCTCAGTTTATTAGTATTTAAGACGAATGTGTTCCAGTTGTGTCTAATGTGATATATGTTTTTTTGTACACAAACGAACAAAGTAATGACTTTTGTTATAAAAACAATACATTTGCAACATTTTTACTGAATTTAGTGAGCATCCCAACACTTTCTGTGAGCGCTGCACATCTTGTGTAGATAGTGTTTTCAGTTATTGGTATTGGTTAGATGTAACATGCAGAATTACAGTTTGTCTATAGGGCTGTATCTGTGCCCTTTTAATGCTTTGTCTGTGTGTGGGTGTGTGTGTCTCTTTTTGACCTTATCATGTCCTTGGCCTCCAGAGATGGAAACACAACGGAGATCGTGTTGTCTGGCTCGCGGCCGAGATCTATCTCTGGCTTCTTGACCAGGATGGGGGGGGAGGTTCTGGCCACGACACGGTGGCGCAGGCCCCCGACATTATCCTCTTGGCAGGTGATCCTGAAGTCGTAGGTGGTGTTGGGCCTCAGGCTGGTGATCAGCACTTTCGTCGCCCTCGCATCCACTTCCATCTTCTGGCGGTTGTACTCCACCTGTAAAGGTGGGTGCAGAAACCAAATCAGAATCGGGGCTGCAGGTTAAAACAAAACGCTGCTCAGCTAGAGTAACGCACCCTGAGCGAGATGCCCACTTAATGTATGGCGGACAGACAGCTGTAAATAAAGTCATCGAAGAAAATTAACTGTGAAATACAATAAAACCTCATAAAATCCCAGCACACTAAGCAGAGATGGGAGATTTGGGGGATTCATTTATTTGTTTGAGAAAGACACCGTTAGACTCACTTAAAATGTTGCTGAACATTCAGTTTATTTGGAAAGTTATGTTGACGCAGCACTGTGATGAAAAAGTTTATTGAAAAAAAGGAAAATTCAGATTAACAAGGAACATCTGGGAAATATGCAGACGTGTTTGTTATCCTGCTTTAATTTTAATTTTGTTTTTTCTGCTGCAAGTCTAATCTGACGTTTCGATCTGTTTGTCCGTAGCGAGACCTGCCTTCCAACTTCACCCTCCACACTTACACTGCATCGAAATGGGTGCCGGCTTTCCGGAAACTTCCACATCAACAACACTGTTGTCTTGGTAACAAATTTCACCGTGAAGTTCTTCGGAACATCTGCGGGGAACACAAAAAACAGAGAAATTGAAAAATAAAAACTTTTAAAAAGTTTACATTTTTTTTTTTTTCTCACTCTGGAGAAGGGGAAATATGAAGGTGTTTCGGTTAATGGCCCACAAGGATTTCTCTGACGCGAGCAGCAGTGGCCACTGTGAGGGCAGAAGGGCAGCAGGTTAAACACGACACACGACTCAGGGACACAGACCCACAGAGAACAGATCCTCACTGCTGCCCCCTAGTGGCAGGCACACTCCAGCGTGTTTCCCTACCCAACCCAGATCTAAGTCAGTGTCGGCCCTGCGCCTGTTTTATCCTGCTGGAATGGACCTGGAGGCATGAGCTTGGACGGGTGCTACCGACAAGGGCTTTGGCAGGGACAGAGAGTGTACAAAACCCAGCATGCCGGCAGCTCTGAGCAGTGCATCCTGGGATGCCATGCACACCCTGGTGTGAAGAGGGGGAGGAAGAGGAGGCGGGGGGAGGGAGGTGGTATGGGCTTTAAAATGAACCCAAAATAACAGAAACAAAGCAATAAACCCTGACTGAGGTGATAAAATGAGAAAGGCCTACCTTGGCGGAGCTACGGGTGCGAGGCGGCCTGACTGCGTGTGCTGCCTGCATCACTGGCTGTCTGCTCCCCACTTACCTTGGAGGTGGCTCTCCACTGGGGCCTACAGCTTACTGACTTTTACCTTTAGGTTAGGGAAGTGAGTGTCCTCAGCAAACTGTCTGCTCGTTCGTATGCCGGTGCTGGTGCTGGGCTTGTTTTTCTCTCATTTTGATTTGTGTTTTTTTTTTTTTTTTTTGCTCCCATGAAAAGAAACCAGGAGGCCCTACCTGTCTGAAAGGCTGCGGTCCGGTACCGCGCCGGCAGGCTGTAGGGCCCCGCACCTACTCTGGTGTGCGCACGTATTTTGACGTCGTAGGCGGAGCCGGGACTCAGGCCGCCGATAGTGTGGCTGGTCTCCGTGGCCGGCAGAGTCAGTTCCCGAGGGTTCCCGGCACTACCTGCCTCCCTGTAGGCCACCGTGTATTCCGTGATGGCGCCGTTGCGTTCTGCTAGGTCCGGGGGCAGCCAGGAGAACCGCACAGAGCAGCAGGTAACGTCGGAACCCTGTATGATGCGCGGGGGGCCGCGGGGCGCCGCCTCCGGGATAGTGATTTCCTGCAGAGCCTCCTCTCCGAAGCCAGAGCGGCTCTTGGCCGACAGCCGGAATTCGTAGGTGGCTCCGCGGTGCACTTCATTCAGCACGTACTCCTGCACCCGAGGCGCAAACTCCAAGACAGTTGGAGGGGTGACGTCCTTGCGGTCGAACTGCAGTCGGTATCCCAGGAGCTCGAGCCCCGGAAATGTGGCGTCCGGGGGCTGCCAATTCACCAGCACCGTGGTTCCTGCATTGTGCCGGGCAGACAGGCGGGGCGGGCCGGGGACTGTTGGCAGCAACACGAGAAGAGATTTTATTGTGTGAAGCATTTCCTGTTTTACACTTGGAAAGCAATGAACTGTAGCTGTAAAACTTCTGGCCCTGACCGGGCAGCGCCCATTCCGGCCCAAAGGGGCTGGAGCACCCCATTAAGTGTCCTCTCAGTGCAGATCAAAGCCTGTTCAGCAGAATGGGTCTGCGATGTGTAGATGTACTTTGAGAAGCACCACACCCCCGACTGAAAAACTGACAGACAAACTCCCTTTGCTCCACACCAGGACCCTGACAGCATGTGTCCTAGTCTCCCAATCTCCAAATTTAACACTCAGCACGAACCTCCACAGGAGATCTCTGATGGCAGACAGCTGGACTCCCCCACAGTGGCTCGTGACGCCAACGTGAACTAGGGAGCGTGTAGGAGCGAGCGACAGCAGGGTCCCCCCAGCAGCGGCCTCTTGCGATCCCATTAGCCCGCTTAGCATCCAAAGGCACAAAACACTCTGAAGGTGACGTTCCGAAGCAGGTTATCGACACGACCGGCCCGGAGGCGTCGCTACGGGGCAGACGTCTGATACCGCGACGCCGCGTGGCTCTGGTGGGCTCAGAGGATGGCCCGCTAATAAGCAGCACCGGAGTAAGCGCATCTCCGGGACCAGCAGGGGGAGGGGCGGTGAAGGGGACGCAGTTCAATCTGCTGCGCTGAATGGAGGTTAGGGGGGGGTGAGGATAGTGACCGCCTCCTTTATTAACCCCCTACCCTTCCCCCAACGGCGCCGCTCTCAATCCCTCCCAGAGGGACCATGGACACGTTTCCCATCAGCACAGGTATTAATGGCTGCTGTTGACACACGCCGCTGATTGAAATGGGATCGAGTTCCGCGTTTATTTCCCCTCCGTCTGTCGCCTGCCCCGTCCCCGTCTCCGTTCCCCCGCCTGGCGCCTAATTCCCTTCTACCTTCCGTGTCTGGCCTCCTCATCTCCAGGGACAGTGAGGTGAAGAGAGGGCTGCTTCACTCAGGGAGAAAAAAAACAGCACATAATAATAACCTTGAACTTTCCGGCGATTAACTTGCTGCAGCAACTTATTGGCAGGGCTTAGAGTGCCACTCCAGGTGCTGGGCACTACAGAAACGACCCACGGCATTTCCTGCCAAATTAATGCCATCAGAGCAACAGCAGAACCTGGAAATATTACAGGGCAAATATAATTGAAAATGCCACCCATATTCATAATTCAGTCATCTGAAGGACATTGTCTGAGGCTTGGCATTTGACAGTAAAGGTCGTGATGATCTATAGCTCCCGGTTTCTGCCCAGTCAAACGAGCCACAGATTCTAAGGCTAATTTTAAATAATCATTACCCATAAATGTTTCACTTAGGTGGCAGGTCCTTGGCAGAGAAGTCAGTGGGTTTCCCAGATACTAAGTACCCTAATTAAAGAGGGAGCAGTCCTGGGGTCTAGGGACTTGCATGGAGTCCAGACGGCCTTCTCCCAGAGCGTGCCAGACAGTCCAAGTTCTCCTGATCAGAACTCTCTGCGTACTGCCAGCTTGCAATCTGCTCCCAAAAAAGGGAGGGGGAGCTACCAATAATGACAGCTGAGGGTAGCGCATAGAGGATTGGGTCTGGGGTGTCACAGGTGGCGCCGGTGTGGGTGTGTGTGTGTAGCCACAGCAGTGTGGGGACCGCAGTCAGCGTGCCTATAAACACTCAAAAGGAAGCTGGTCTTATCAATATTGCAGGGCTTCTGCTTAAGTTGTCTGACAGCAGAACGCTCCGGAAAAGGAGCGTGAAACTGTCTGGAGTGATTACTGGGGCCCGTGGCCAAAGCGCACGCCGACACTGTCACATGAAAGGCCGCGCAGCTCTTTACCTAAGTAGGCCTAAGTCATTTTCACGTCATTATTCAGTTATTTATTTATTTCGAGCTTAAGCCATTTTTCTGGCGTGGCGGGAAAGGGAAAATGCTCCTTTGAAGAGTGATGTCAACGACCTGGGCGCCGCAGTCACTGTGCCTGGCTGCAGGGGAGAGTGACAGGCTGCCTTTCCACCATTGTCACACCGTGACACCTGCGATAGGCATACCTGTCAAGCTCAAGCCCCTGTCGGGGGCCACGCTCCGGCGTCAATGTCCCAGGTGAGCTCTGCCAGTTCCTGGATCGGGAGGGGTTCCTCCCGATATTCGGCAGG
>JAOYFF010000034.1:3192186-3214514 GCA_025773925.1 Cryptomyrus ogoouensis
GGGTTTAAGCAGAAAAAAGGCACTATGTACCATGGTATACACCAAGGTACCAGTTAGGGCAGGGTTTAAGCAGAAAATAGGTAGTACTGTATGTACCATGGTATACACCAAGGTACCAGTTAGGGTAGGGTTTAAGCAGAAAAAGGCACTATATAAAAAGGGGGGTGGTTGAGCTGGGGACAGATGTATTTCCGAATTGCAACCTTCAGAAGTACTGAAAACAATGTGAACATATTGTATGCCTATATATGCCTGTCCCTATTATACCAACTGTTAGAATGTCTGCAGTGTGGTTAGTATTAGGGAGCTTGAAACGCGAGCAGTATTACTGTATGTTCACATCTGACACAGCACGACCAGGCCCTAACCTAGGACTCACAAGGCGAGCACAGAGCAGTTTAGTGTCAAGGACTCTCTGAGCTGAAATGCTGGCTGTCAGCAGGGCCTGTGGTAGCCTGCCTGAGACAAATGTGTTCAGGGCTCCTCCATGCTCTGTGGCCATCAGGACTGCTCTGTTTATGAGAGCCTGTTCAATAGGGAACCAGCGTGGGGTCGGCGGTGCAGGTGTTTGCGGGAACCATGTCCCTGGCAGGGGATGTAATCAGAGCTGGGGGGGCACTTTGGGGAAGTCGGCTGCCATAGAAACGATACCACAAGCAGGCAAGTAATTGAAGGCAGCTTCCCTATCTCCTGCCCACAGATGAGGCAGCTCCAGGACGGCTCTGGGGGAGACGTCCATCTTTTGTTTATTGCTCCTACTAAAATGTTTAAAGTACATTCTGCATTGGGTGGGAGGGGCGGCTGGTGAGTAGAGGGGGGGGCCAGGGAAGGTGACGCCGAACCTAGAACATAGAACAGTATTTCACAATCCGGTCCTCGGGGGCAGCCAGACATTCCACGTTTTTTGGTCCCTCCTAGCTCCCTACCAAGTAACAATGTGGACTGTCTGGTAGGGAGCTGGGAGGGAGCAAAAATGTGAACTGGCAGGTAGGAAGCTGGGAGGGAGCAAAAATGTGAACTGGCTGGGCGTCCCCAAGGCCCGGGTTGGGAAACACTGTTCTAGACCAGCCATTCTCAACCCGCAGGTCGTGACTCAAATTTGGGTTGCGGCAAGTTCTGAAAGGGTCACGAAGAGTTGGAAATAAGCATCTTAAAATTAGCAAGCTCCTATGCTGATCCACGATCAGATTTCCCAGCCCTAATCCTAGAATTAACCTATATACAGTAAACGGGTCTTGGACAAAGCTTAGCACAAAACTAGTGAACACTCAACCAATCCAAGAAGCCAAACCACAGATGCTTAATATAAAATTCACTGGCACATCCAGTTCAATTTGTGTGAGAGACATTGATACGTTAATTTAAACCTGCACTTGATAAAGGGTGGAGACTGAGCTGGTCGCGGGGCTAAAAGGTTGAGAACCACTGTTCTAGACTCTGTCTCTGATAGCCTTCATATAGTTTAATCACTGGAAGTGATGTTTTAGGAGCGAACAAGTGAATCTGTCTGTAATAAAACCACACAGTTTTCATTTTGACTGGCTCCCGCAGCACAGTTACGGAGAAAGAAGCAGAAATTGGACTTCAATATACCCCCCAGAACTCTGCGCAGAACCGGGGGAGCCCATGACTGCAATTCCTGAACAAGTAGCACAAAAACAAATGCAACAAGCTAATAAAATGAACATTAGTGTAAACCAGTGTTTCCCAATCCGGTCCTTGGCACCCCACAGTCTGTCCATGTTTCTGCTCCCTCCAAGCTCCCTGCCAGACAGTCCGTGGGTCCCTGAGAACTGGACTGGGAAACGCTTTTGCATTATTGTGCCAGTTATTGTCTTTACTCTGTGCAATTACAGTGCAGATCAAGGTCCAGCACCAACTGAGGCACAATCCTGCCATGAACTGGGGAAACGGACCCCGGCCTGTCAATTATCCTACTAATTAACTACTAATGTGAATGCCGACGTAAGGACGGTGAGGGAGAAGGGAAGGGAGGCCTGTTTGGGGAATGACCTGCGGCATGGTGTGGGGCAGCTTAACTCAATAAGTAAATTGCATTAAAGACAACAAGCATGGCGATGTTTTGCGGAACAATGAGGGCAATATTGATTACCCAGAATGCAACCAGCCATAATGACAACAATGAGACCTGAGAGAGAGAGGCAACAAACCCCAGCTTAAAAAGCTGCTTTGCTTCTGAATAACAACAAAAGATGAGACACAATACTTGCTTTGTTCCTTGTAAATAAAAGTAAGGAATTTGGAACAGTTTCAACGAGGAAGTGGGCTACTGGCTCCTTCAATAAGACTTACGACACCAACAGTACAACAGAGAAGTGCCACGCCCCCTTATTACCCATGTGTACTACCCTGATTGTTCCCAGCTGTTTTATGTTATTTCCGGCTTGTTCTGTGTATATCAGTCCACGTCTTTATCCGTTTCCCAGATCCGTCATCGATGTTGTGTGCCGTGTTGCTCGTTTGCCCTTAATAAACCCCGTTTGCCCGTATTTACGGCTCCACTCCTCTGTCTGCCTGCTCGTCTGAAACGCGACGTAACAAGAAGTCAAAGCTCCCTGTTCCTATTTAAGGATCAGAGATCATACATTGATATTTATACCGCAATCATCAGTGCAAAAACCTTACCTATTAACCTTATAAACCATATCAACCTGACTCTGACAGGCACCAGTCCAAGCTGCACTAAATGCACCCAAGCCTAGCTGAACATGTACATCTGTGAGTGGACACCAGCAGCAGCCTCCTGAATACGTCACACTCGAGGAACAGATGTTACTTCTGCACGGTCCAGTGCGGAGGCTACAGGCTGAGGCGGCGTCGATCGCACGCGACGTGCCCTTTAAAGACGACGACTTCGTTGTTCTTTAAATATTAACAGCTGTTGCAGAGTCTATTCAGACGGTGGCAGGACTCCAGGCAGAAGCTCTGTAATTGAGCCAATCCGTCTGCAGGATAGGCGTCAGTCTCTCGGCCTCCATTCCTCTTTCCCAGTCGCTGTGGAGGAGACCACCCTCTGAGAGACACTGAGGTTTCGACAGCGAATAACTCACTGGGACAGAGGTTGTGTGACCCCTGACCACTTTTGCTTTTTTCTTCTTCTAACCAAGCATGACTGAACATCAGCATGTGTGATGTCTTACACTGCGACCCCCCCCACCCTTCCTGACGCCAGAGGACATGAACAGCCCCAACAAAAGGCTTCTTAATTCATGAGGCTCAGGACCAATCGTCACTCTGGAGCTTCTGAGTCTCCGAGGTTTTTTTCTGAATGAACTCACACTGATTTGCTGAGCGGATGAGACATTTCTTGAAGAAAAAAAAAACCCAACAATCTCACTTGACAGTGATCTGGTAAAAATATCTGATCTAAAGAATTTGATCGCTATTCAAATCTCCCTGAGAGCTACCAGAAACACAGCAGTCAGCCGCAGAACAAACACAAAAACTCCTATCGCTCTATTGTGGGACCGAGATTCGGCGGCTGACCCAGTTTGGTCAGCTACCCTGACTCTACAAAAGGCAGTAAGATCACAGCAGAAAACATGTTCCAAACTTCTGACAGTCTACCGGCACTATTCTGTCAACTTCTTCATCTCCCCTGGCTACCAGGGTCTGAGGTGGCTCTCCTTGAACAGTCATTATGTGAATCAACGAGAGGCGTAAGGAAATCCAGCTGCTGCCAGACAGCTGAGTTTTAGCCACTGATGAGCCCCATTCCCACAAATCACGGCTTATTAACACTCTCTGGGTGGCCAGGATCAAAGAACTGCTGGTGCTGCAGACCGACTGTATTTCTGAATCTCAAATGGAGTCTGCAAGATGAAGGTTTGGCTGAAAAGTAAAGGCCCATTTTCATCGTTGCTGTAAGACGGAATACAGCGTGAGGGAGAGAAGCTTGCAGCTCTACGCCACAAAGCAGCAGAAGGAAATGGAGTCCGAGGATGGGAAGGAAATGGAGTCCGAGGATGGGAATGAAATGGAGTCCGAGGATGGGAATGAAATGGAGTCCGAGGATGGGAATGAAATGGAGGATGGCTTATAATTTACTGGACTCGCTCTGCGCCAATGGAGACTTACTTTTAAATCAAAATGTTCTTTTAATTTGTTTTTAGGGCTTCAGCTCTGCTCTCATAGTTTGCAAGGATGCTCATATTTGCTAAAAGAAAAAAGAAGAATTAAAATCGGGATTTGCTGCCAGACTGACTGAAGCCTGCTTGAAGGTTAAGTGGAGCAGTCACCATGGAGAATTCTCCAGACTGGAGGCCTGATGCTGAAAGGAGGGAGATGTTTCTCTGCTGTCACCAGGTTCCAAAAGCAAATGAACATACAGTATATGGACAAAAGTACTGGGACACTAACTTGCTAGATACTGGTACTCAAGTATCTTTTTTATAACCCCTCTCCCCCTGGTTTATGAGGGTATAACCAAGCTCTGTCCACCAGTAAATGAATCTGGGTTTCATCAGGCTTTGTCCCCTGGCCAGCTGGGTCATGCATTGGGGTCATGCATTAGCTACCTTTGAGCAACCGAAGAAAAACACTCATTAGCAACAGACACCAGGGAATCAATCAATGGAGGCAGAGTTGCACACACATGCACATATACATCAAAAGGCTCTTCAACAGCAAATTCAGAAGACTTTATAATCACACCTTCAATCAAAGCGATTACCTGCGTGCACAGGAAAGCCCGTTTGTGAGACATGGCATCCTACACATATATCATAATCGCATGTCTCTGGGATGGAGATTAATGAGGGTGCACTGCTTACAGTACAATATAAATTTGCCACAATATGTCCCAGACATGTTCCTTTTCTTGGTATTTAAAAATGTCTTTTTCTTGGTAGGAAATCTTCTTTCTTGAAGAGGTAGTGTTTGGTAAATCTCCCCTACAATGACAACAGTTCAGATCTTCAGTTTTTTTTTTTAGGATTCTCTGCTTTAAACTGGCATCTGAACAGTAGCAGTCTGATTATTCAACCACGACGCTGCTTCCTGCTGTATGAATGTCAACAGCTCTCAGCGATGTCCTGGGCTGTCCGTGTGGTTCGTCTGCTTGCGGAGTGAGACCGCAGAACAAAAGGCTACCGGAGGCACGGTGCTCCCTTACTGGCCTCCGTCAGCGGCCCACTGGGGATGCTAACTCGTCACCCGCGCGCCAGCGTGCCAACTGCTACCTGGGCATCGCGACCCTCCACCTGCACGCAGCCATGCCCAAGCAACGGCAGGAATTAGAAGCACATCCCCCCCCCCCCCCCCCCCCCCCCCCCCCCGCCCCCCCCCCCCCCCCCCCTCCCCCCGCCCCCCCCCCGCCCCCACCCCGCGCGCGCCCCCCCCCCCCCGCCCCCCGGCCCCCCACAGCCGAGGTAAGGAACAGAACCCCCCCCCCCCCCCCCCCCCCCCCCCCACAGAGCTCCCCCAGTTGGGCCTTCCAGCGCTCTAATGCACTCGGGCTTTCCAGAGGAGTACGGTGGGAACAGTCACAGTCCGCTGCTCCAAATCACTCACAACAGGCTTTAAAAACACGCCTCCAGTAATACCCAGAAGCCCCTGGGGCAGGGAGCACAGGGTCTCCTCTCCTCTTCGCCAGGGGCTTCGGGCCCAGCTGCTGGCTGATGGTTTTGCTGAGTCTGCTGCTTTTAACTTCTTAGTATTTATTGTCTGAGGTCCAGTAAAGTGCAGCTGTCACACGGCATTGTTTCATTAATAAGGGTCGGGTCTGACTCGCTTCCAGCTGCGGACTGCACGGAGCAGCCAGCTCGATTTACGACGTGTGATCTGTGGAAAATTTAATAAAATATTTATAAAGGTTCCTGAAATTACATTTTCTTTGAAAAAAATCACAGGGACTATAATGAATAATTGCTTTTTGTTTAAAAAGACAAAAATATGACTAAAAATACATAAAATATAATTAACTCATGCCAGGCATCTGGCATGACACTCACACTTTCTGACTCTCACGCTCACTCAAGAAATCGTACGGCAAATCTATATTATTCCACTATAAACCTAAAATTAGCTACATCCAAAGCATTGGGACGCATTCGCAAACCCTACAGACTATTTAAAGGTTAATAAAACGCTTACTTACATACATGTAAATGCGTGTGCATGTGTGTGCAGACTTGTGTCAAATTAGAAATCCCACTCCAGCCTGCTGACCGAAGCTGGTGCCCCTGATTTGGTGGAGACACTGCAGCACACGCCTCCGTTTCCAAGCTGTAGATAATTAGCAGCATGGCCGATCCAGTCCCCGCCCCTGGCTGTCCCCAGGTCCACTGCGCCTCTACGCTAACAGGCCGTGCGGACAGGGCTCAGGCTCCAAGGCTCAAAGGTGACTAATGCTACCCTGCGTAGCCTTTCCATATTCGCTCCAGTATTGCATCTCTAAGCAGCCTGGCCATTTGGCAGAGGCACGCGAGCGGGCAGGACGTGCAGTATGATTCCTGGGAATGGGCGCTATCGAGTGTAAACCTCTGTTTTTAACAACATGAGTCAGAGGGCTGAAGCTTCTTCATAGAGGGGGTCCGGACAGGAAGCCGCCATGTTTTCCTGCTGCCTGTTTAGTGTGTGTTGATTTTGTAACAGATCGATACAACCGTCCAGCAGAATTTAGTTTAAAATATTTTCCATGTATAAATTTCTCCGGCGTACACTAATACTGCTCTTTGTGGGATTCGAACCAGCATGGGGCCTTGTTAAAAAATCCAGTTCCTTAAGAACATTTAAGTACAGCTTGGCTTTTCAGCAGCTATACAGACCAAGGCAGAGACACTGCAGGGCTGACAGGAGCCTGATGTGACCAGCTGGGTCCAGGAGAACCAGCTGAAGGTGTGCTGGGTGGCGGGGGTATGGGGGGGTATGCGGGTGCAGCGTCACGGCCAGTCTGTCACACCCAGCGAGCACCCAAACCTGGGCTGCTGTTTGTGTTGGTCTGAAGTGTGTGCGAGAACCGGGATGGGGGGTGACTGTCTGCCAGGACCGGCTCAGAGCCGGGGGGCATCGCATGCAATCTCACAGTCAGCGAGCCGGCGGAGAATCCAGCTGAAGCATCCAGAAATTCTCAGAGTACGGACCTTCGCTACAGGCCGGAAGATCATTTAATCCAGCACACAATAATATTTCAGCATTACAGAACCTATTTTTTGTGTTGGTACCACCTTATGGGAAAGAACAGGTGAAAAACAAAGAGACAAAGACAGGAAGGAATATTTACGAGGCTGCGCTTGTTAGGGATGGAAACTGTGGTGGTAAAGAAACCATTACAGACTTACTATAATATTACCTACCAAGATTGTCATTCTTATGGTTTAATAACATCGCTGTCATATGCCGTACTTCTGTAATGGTTTACAGCTTTTCACGGCCATTTTTATTGGGACGGGGAAACAGGAAAGTAGGAGTCAAACAGGAGGCAAAGAGGGATAGAAGGACAGAGAGGAAGAGGAGATAGGAAGGAACAATAAATGTGACAGAGGGAGAAAAATGTGGAGAGGCGGACGCTGCAGGTGTGGGGCCGTTATCTCGGGGTGTCTGTCCCGGCACTCTGGAGACGCTGGGATGTGTTAATAAGGCAGATGGCACATCTTAGGGCTCCAGCTCCGGGCAGAAGGTTCCAGAAAACCAAGGCCAAATAAAAGGCAAAAAATGGGCAAAGCCGCCTGCTTCTCGGGCTACTGGCCGGAGACTCACGCGTGCAGAGCCGCGGGGGGGCAGCCTGGGAGGTGGGGGCTGCAGGAAGTCCCGGAGGGGCAGGAGCTGCCCTGCCTAAAACGGCCCCCATTTACGACGACATCGGCCCCATCTCCCACGTCCGCACTTGCCTGCATGTTCTTACTTTCACGTCCTCATGTGGCAGAGCATGAGTTTGTGTGGAGAGTGTCGTTCCTGTGTATGTCTGTGGATTAGGTTTATATTACATTGTGGGGACCAAATGTCCCCCACAATGTAATTAAAACCTGCCTTTTTGACGTTGTGGGAACCATTTTCCAAGATCTGTGAATGCTAATTACAAACCTGTGTGTGTTTGTGATTGTGTGTGTGTATGTGCGTGCGTGTGAATCTCCGAGTTAGAGAGTGCCACTCCTGCTTAGATGTGCGTGCGCGTGTGTGTATGTGTGTGCGCACGGCCCCCTCTCACCGTCACAGTGCTTCTGCCCCCCCTGTTTTGCAGCCCCACCCATGCCCCTGGGCACCGTCCCCAGTCCGGGGCGCTCGGCCGAGAGGGAGCGGTGACGAAAGCCCCAGAGCAGATGGGCGCGATGTGATTCTCCCGGAGCCCGGCCGGCACGTCTTACGCAGCCACCCAGCCCGTGCCAAATCCCAGATTTCCATGTAAAGCTGGGTTCTGTACAATAACTCTCGGCTTGGTCCGCGGCCCGGGCTGGAGCTCACGGGCCACCAGGCCCGGCATTCGGCTGAGGCAGATGGCGAGGGCAAGTAAATATACAAAGGAGGGGAAGCCATGCACTTGGGTGAGAGCTTATCCATACAGCGCATGACCTGGGGCCCGGCCAGCCCAGAGGGCAGGGGGATGTTCCGCACACTTTCCCCTCCGCCCCCCGCCCCCCCGTCCCCACTGGGCCGGTCGTGCCAAAGCTTCAGGAGGACGGACCCCAGCACTCCGGACTGTCTCAGGAGGCACAGCTGAAGGTACGACGTCACGCCGCTGAGCCGCGGAGGCGTCAGGGCCACACGGTGCGAATCGGGGCACGGAGCGGGCAGGGCATGTGCCGGACGCTGCGCTTGCTGTCACCCCCCCTCCGCACGCCACGACTCCGCTGCCAATCTCTGTGAGCACCAGCGTCATTTCAAAGTGTGGTCCTGTAGCTAAATCTGGGTCCCTCATCTTGCTAAGGGTGACACTTTCTGCCATCGATTTATGCAGCGGGGAGGCCACGGATGACTGAGAGACGTCAGCGTTTCTGGGAAACGCAAAAAGGTGTGGCTGTTTCCAGGGAGGGGCCGGTTTCAGGGAGCACACCTCTCCACTCACGGGAAATCTATAGAGAGATGAGTGAAACGCGTTCGCTCTGTGTGGGAGAGAGGCTCTGGTGGGTTTACCTGTCGCCTGCGTAGCTTAGAGAGGAAAACATGTATCTTTCTGTTGTTTAGTTTGGCTTCCTGCTGTGCTAAATCCCCCATTGTCCCACCGATCTGCCAACCAGATCAGAACTTCTTTACAAGCAAGGATTCCCATAATACATGTCGTACGGTTTATGTTCACGTCCAGCCTAATCCGAGAATGAAGACGGACAGAAACTAACCTCTGATGATGGACAACCTGGCGTTGACGGTGACGTCGCCTTCACTGTTCTCCGCCACGCACTCGTAGATGTTCTCGTCACGCGGAGCCCGCAGTGGCTGGATGCGAAGGACGGCTCCTGCACCCTCATCAAACTCGATTGTCTGGAAAAACCAGGACAAAGAGGGTTTGAGGAACGCAGGCCAGCGGACACCTGCGTCGTGGGCTTTACTCCAGGCCGGCTTTTGGTTACCGTCGCGTGATCAGTCTATGCCTGGAAGTTCAGCTGGTCTTCAAGAGTATTTTACAAAAGTACTATAAATGGAAGCAAAATACGGCCCGCGGTCCAACAACCTCCACAGCTTTTATCATAATAAAACACAAAAATAATTAACTTGTTTATCTCCATAACGCTTTTGCCTTTTCTGTGTGAGCGTTCCATCTTCCTGAAACATCGAAAGCGCTGAGAGTTTAAGGGAGTTTTAATTAAAGCACGACGAACATCAATCAAGGCGTTACGCTTCCCATCTGTGCCCCAACAATGAAAAACAACAAGCAAAACTCATAAATAAAGTACAGCTCATTTACACGAAAACAGATACCAGCTGACTGCTGCTCCAAATCTACAAGGCCTCAAAGTGGCACCACACATTCATTTCAAGTGACTGAAACAGGGTCTGAGGTGGGGAGTTCAGATCCAGAGAGTATAAATCCAGACCATGATTTTGTTACAACCAACCAGTTGAATACTCTGTGACTGTGACTCTTTATGCTCAACTGGTTGGTTGTAACAAAATCGTGGTCTGGAATTTTATTATTTGGACCTGAACTGCCCACCTGGGAACAGGGCAAATTGAGACAGTATTATTGCCCTGTCTCTGGTTATAAAGCCCATTTATTTGGCTGTCATGTATGTGAGGGGTGGAGCAGGCTGCAGAGCGGGAACGCCTCACCTCGATGCGCTGTGAGTTGACCTTCTTTCCTTTCTTGTTCCAGCTCACGCGCGGCTTGGGGTCGCCCGTCGCCTGACACACGAAGGAGACCACGCCGCCGGACACGCCGATCTGGTCGACGGGGGCCTTCGTGAATCTGGGCGGAGCTGCGGAGGAAGGGCCAGGCGGAAAAGCGAAGTGTGTCAGAGCGTAGCAACCCAGGTGAACGCTGAGCACACAGCTGATGGCGGTGGAGATGGGCAGGGAAGATCCAGAAGCCCTCATCTGCGAAATCGGGGACAGCGGCATTGCCCAAAACCCAGGCAGTGAGACAAGCTCCGGGGCTGCTTGTGTAAATAAGAGCTGCCACTGTAATCACGTGCCTGTAATTACCCTGCAGCTCACATGCTGATGTCAACATGAATAATGGAAGGAAGGAATAAAGAAAATACTGCAGCCCCTGTTTCGCTGCTCTTGTAATCAAACTCATGCCTAACCCTCATTCTGTGGGGGGGGATGTTAATATATGAGAATGTATAATATATAAGCATGCATTTCAGCACCATCATACTGTATTGGAAATTTCAGTGGGAGTGGATTATACAAGAGGTAGTAAATAATGTTATACACTACAATGAATGTATACACAGATACATACAGAAATATACAGCTCTGGAACTAATTAAGAGACCACTCCGTATTTTTAAAACAATCTACATTTGTAAATCCTGGTTTAATCCTGGTTATGTTGTCTGAAGGCTACGCTGAGCAGCAGGTTGCTGCCAGGTTCAAAATTTCTAAGAGAGCAGTGCACAGGAACAAAGTGAAGCAGGAGACACTGGGAACGACCAGAAACCAATCAGGTAAACGATGGAAGTGACATTCTAATGCCGGAGATGACCACTCACTTATCCAACAGTTTCTCATGAATTGGAGGATGACATCAAGTGACCTTGAAAAGGAACGGGAAACATTAAGTTGTGTGATGTGCACTGCTAGGACAGTGTGTATCAGGCTCCTAGAAGCAGGACTGAAGTCCCATAAAGCAAGGAAGTCCTTCATTAATGAGAAACAGGGAAGAACCAGGCTGCAGTGTGCAAACAAATGTATATATTATTCACAGACACACACCCATAAACTGAGAAATGAGTGAAACAAAAAATGCTGCTGTGGTCTTTTAATTTTATTCAGAGCTACATAATCATCGCACATGTGAATGCTGTGCTTTTACAGTTTATTCTCTAAGTACGATTTTCACCAAGACACAAGAAGACCTGAAAGGGAACTTTCCCAGGGAAATCTTTAAATCCGCAGATAGGATCAAATTGCTATGGTCCACATTAAGAAAGCTTATCTTCAGGACGGTGACAAAAAACATGACAGAGAGGGCATAGGTCTGCAAGAAGTACAATGGAAGCCGCACGATGAAGACGGAAACATTTTTTTGACAGGAAGCGCAAGGCATTCTTTATGCTTCTCAAACTGGCACAACTCATGACCTAGGAGCTGAAACATGTAATCAAGCATCAGCACTGGACAGACCATCTCCATAGAAACCATGACGTCCTTCTGGCTTTTTTTATGAGTGACAAAGGTCTTTCAAGACTCCGAACATCTTACACAGGCTACTTTAGCTCTATTGCAAACAGCTAACAGTGAACAAATTTCTTGGTGCAGAAGGAAAACTCTCTCTTACGCTACATATATATATATATATATATATATAAATATGTATACATGTATATGTGTATACTCACCAATCTTTGAAAGACATAGCAAAAGTAAGATTTTAAGACATCGCAAAGTCGCTCTTCACAATGGCTGAGTACAGATGACATTTTTAAACTTTCCTGCTGATATTTATTTGAATGTATTGGCATTTCCGAATTGGAATATGCTTCGGCTAGACCTCATTTACAGGTCAAACCCGTGAAACATGGGCACAGTGCCAGCCTCAGACATCCTGCATGTCAGCTTAAGCTACACCTCTCACTTTATCTATAGCATTCTTCTGTTTTGTAGACCTGCCTAGTACAGGGTTACTATCATTAACAAAAAAATTAAACTGTAACAAAACATTTCTGTAAACTGAAATAAAATAAGACATGAAAATAAGATAAACTACGATTAAACTAAAACTGCAAATAATGCATCCCGTAACTAATTGAAAGAAAATAAAAACAAATGTCAAGTACTTTCGCTACCAATTTTAAGTAAAATTTAGCGATTAGTGATTTGTTTATTTTTGGTTATTATTAATAATACCTGGAGCATTTTTGCCCATTTTGTGGACATTAGTACATAATGAGCCATGTGTATTCATGTTGGATTTCAAATGAAAATTCAAAATAATATAAAAATGAAATCTAAAAAAAAAATCAAAACTATAACAACACTGGGACTAAACCTGGGTTCCCAACGGAATTTGCCCCGGGAGGGAGATCCTGCAATTTGACTGCTACCAACTACCCTCCACCAGTGGCAATAGGCAGTTAACCTGGGCTTCTACTGGGAGACAAAAATGGTGGCTTTGGGCACCATGTCAAGAGTTGTGCTGTTAAGAGGCGAGCAGGTCAGCACTGTTTCGTGAACACGACAAATTTGCTTCGATATGATTGAGTCAGGCGACCACTGCCCTGCGTCCGAGTCCCTCTCTGTCCGCACCCCACGTTCCAGTCACTCTCCAAATGAATCCGTTTGCTGCTTTTCACAGATAAGCCCAAACATGAGATTTATCTGCCAGGTGGATGGTGAAGCAGGGTGGAAACATCCAGCACCACTGGTAACCTGAGCAAACACGCAAAGGGACCAGCACACGACCCACACATGACCTGCACGTGGCCAGTACGCGGTCTGCACATGACCTGCACGTGACCAGTATGCGGTCTGCACATGACCTGCACGTGGCCAGTACGCGGTCTGCACATGACCTGCACATGACCTGCACGTTCTGGTAGCTTAACAAGTAAAGCAATATGCTAACAATTCCAAAGGCCTTTGGTTCAAATCTCAACCCAAACACATTACCATAACTCTACTCTTAATCGTAAATCACTTTGGATAAAGGTGTCGAATAAATGAACGAAATGTAAAAATCCAGTATATATCTCCATTTGTGAAAAATTCACTTATTTCTGACCTCTTCATTAATATGACAAACATTGTAAAATCATAATTATATGATGAAATGAGGAAAGGGGCCATTATCAAGGAAGCCAGGAATGTTGATGAACAAAGAGCGGTCCCATTAGCAACGTTAGCGTCTGACCAGGAGAGAGTGGAAAGAAAAGGCCACTTGTCATCCGTCTTGGTTAAAATAGGCACCTTTCACAGCTGATAGGAGCTTATTTGGAGTGTGAAGGGGCACATTTTATGGTATTTTGGGGGCCATTTTCCTGCGTGTTTTCCTTTTTCACATAGACACAATGAACCCCAATTACAGCCTTTGAATGAAGATGGATTTCGGTCTGCAGAGAAATGTTTGAACAAAAGTTGAAAGTGGCGCCCATTTCAACACATTGAAAAGCTTCTCTGGAATAAAATCTCATCCCTTTCACGCCAAGGTCAAAACAAATAATTACTCCACAAAAAAAATCCCGGATGACGCTTTGCCTTTTCACTGAATGCATTCCATTTATGAATTATGTTTTTCCCCTGGATCGATAAAGGACATCCATCTATAATTAAATTGTGCAGCAGGTGAGCTCACTTCAAACGTCACTTTGGTACCCTCTGATACAGCTGGATAGTCCACTGAGCCAGTTTTAGGATGGTTCTGAGTGCCACAGGAGGGTGAGAGCTGAACGACAAACAAGAAAAAATATGTATGTACCAGCACACTGCTCACGGTCATACTGTAAAGTCACCATTCCTCTATTTTCGCTTCACCGTCTGTTTCCGTGTCTTTCTTAGGGTTGCCCTTGACTTTATCCATCGCTATGGAAACCTGCCATCTCTTCTTGTCCTATCCCCATCCCCGCTTAAATATGACATGCAATGAGGCTCTAATCCTTAAGAGAAAGCATCAGTCTCAATAAGCAGGGAGTGAATCATAATAAACAAGAATGAACTGTTGAAAGAAGTCGCGACCTGCCCTGTACAGGTGCAAAACTGAAAAAGATTAGGAGTCAAGAGATGAAAATGACACAATAAGTAACTCAGTAAACAATGGCCAGAATGTCAGGCTCAAAGGTGGGTCTTCGATTTGCCTCTAGACAGCTTCCTAAGGGGTAGCAGCACTGAATGAGACTTAGAGAAGGTCGCACCGGGAAGACAATTACGTCGTTTCCTCAGTCAGCTTCCCTAGGACTGCGCAGTGGGCCTGCGCTCTTCACTGGAGATGAAAAAGCAGTTTGGTTTAACACACACACTAAGCACCTTGTCAGGCTTTCCAGTGCCCTTTCTGCATGAAAGACTCATTAGCTACACACACACACACGCACACACACACATATGAAAACCGTTGTACTGTTGTGGCATATCCTTAAATTAAAAAATATTATTTTTTATCCAGAATTTAAATGTTAAATTGTATGTCATTACAATAAAAGATGACAATGATCACAGGACTTAAATATAAAATTAAATCTGAATTTCAAAACAAACTATTGAAATACACTGTGTTGTGTAATGTGTGGTAAGAAATGTTGTATAAAATAAAATATAAAAAAACAGCAGTATAAAACAAAATAAGCTGTTTTTCTGATCTTTTTCAACAAACAATACCATGCAAGATGCAGAAATGCAAAGCCTAGTAACAGCATTCCGTCATTATTACAAGGTCATGCATTAAAGCAAGATTCCTTTACTACAAACGGCAGCCATTAGGCCAAGCAGCATAACAGGGCATACAACCACTGAGAGCAAGATTATATAGCTAGAGGTAAAATGGAATGACGTTGATAATCAGGGAGTAACTAGGCAACAGCTGGAAGCAGAAACATTAAAGTGTTTGTGGTGTGTTTGTGTTTGCTGACTGCTGAATTTGTAATAGGGATGAGCAGAGAGATGCAGACGCGAGAACTCACTCTGCAATCCTCCATTAACCGGTGCTGCATCAGGCAGAGGTTCGTCAACAAGCGGCTGGCAGTGGGAAAGGCTCCGTTACAGCGAGAGAGTGTGTCTCTGGACCAGCTCACAATAAGTCTGTACATAGTCCTTAACCGCCCCCGCCCCCCCCCACAGCAAAAAAAAAATAGGTCTGCAAAATGTGTAGCAAAAGTATGAGATTTTTGGGACACTCAGTTAATCTGTATAAACGGGCCCTGAGTCATTACTGTGCTCCTCCGACTTTTCCCCAGTGAGTCGGAAAAATGTCAAAGTGAGAAACTCAGTATTAATGAAGTTTACAAACAGAAAATGTAAAAAAAAAAAGCTACTTGATTGCTCCCTAAGAAAAACGGAAATGTGTCGAATACAGAGAAAAAGCATTTCTTCACAATAATGGAAATGCGATGACCTGAAATGCATGTGATGTGTGCGACTATTGCATGGGTAATTAGTGTATGCAGAGCTCTGCGTCGGGCTTATGAAAACAAGGCCAGTATCTTACATTATCATGGACGTAAGGACAGACTAGAGTATCTTTACAATGAAGGTGAGCTTGTGTGAGCTCACCGGAGGGGAAAATGTATATTCATCATTAGCATCACATGCTCCGAAACCAGGGGGGTTGGTAACAATGTAAACTAGCTACTGGATACAAGAGCAACATAAATCTATGTGCATATCTCAGCAGCTCTGTGAGGCTCATTCAGTGCCCAGAGGCAGGAGACACTGACTGGGGATCAAAAAGCTTTCATGACACAGAGACCATGAGCTCTTTGGCTGCAGCGCTCACAGCCCAATGCCCCCTTACTCTCTCTGCATGAGAATATCCCCTGTGTAAACATGCAGCTACTGTGCTGCACTGATTTCAATGAACATGGATAAAACAGGCTGTAATGAGTATCTGTCAGTCAGTCAGAGCCAGACTTTCATTCAAAATAGATAAAAAGAGATAATTTCACACGAGGAATCAAGTTATTACTGAAAATGATCCTCAGATCATCTTTTCTGCAGCTGAGGTCCACTGCATGAAACTTTACTAACTTAACAAGAAGATTTGAGGTGACGGCAGTGCTGGCTGAAGGCCATGCGGCACCTTGGGCGGGCTGCCCCACCGGAGCCCCCTGTCTGAGACAAAGTGAAGCTGGTTTGCTAAGTCGTCCCCCTCAGAAGACAGCGCCTAGGCTGGTCGGCTCTGGGCAGCGGTACGTTCATCTGAGAAGGACAGCAGCATCATACAATGTTTGACGTGTTTTACAACAACCGCCAACACAAAGAACGGCAATCTTCCATTGTTGGCTGCAAATAAGAAGGCCACCAGTACAAAGCAGATAATGGGAAAGTTAGTTATTGCTCTTCTTGTTTGAGAATATTTAGCTATTTCAATATACAATAAAAAAAACAACTTTCAAAGCAACATGCATCATAAAATAGGACGGTCCATTGGGCAACAAGGATCAGATATGGGTTTTGGTAGTGAAGACAACTGCTAGTGTGATGTCATTATAGACAGAAGGCCACCGACAAGGACAAACAGAATAATCGTAAAGGGACTAAATTATATACAGCATATACAATTTTATTTTGGTTGGGTGGTGTAATGCAAGTCGGACCCGGCCACGTGGCGTTCAGGTGATCTCCCTGTTTTGACGTGGCTTACTTTGGAGTGTGCCAGTTTATTTGCACAAAATTACAAATTACTCCTGAAATGTGCAGTTAGGGTAAACTGGTGAACATCTGTGTGTGTCTGTGTGTGTGTGTGTGGATTACATTTATATTACATTGTGGGGACCAAATGTCCCTCACAATTTAATAAAAACCTGCTTTTTTGACGTTGTGGGGACCATTTTTCAGGTCCCCACAAAGATCTGTGAATGAAATCAAAAAAGTAAAGATGCCAAAAGTCTCGCATTTTGTTTGGTTACTTATGGTCAAAGTTAGGGCTGGGTAGGGGTTAAGGTTGTCATGGTTATCCCCACAGAAATTAATGGAGAGTCCCCATAAAGATATGAATACAAGTTTGTGTGTGCTGGCGTGTGTGTGTGTATGTGCACATGTGCGTGTGTGTATTTGTGTACACGCACCCCACACTACTGACGACACTGACCTTGACTGGACAGGTGATCATGGAATATAGATGGACAGATGTTTCAGAGTTTTTAGGTTAGCAAGAGCGAAACAGGAACAGCAAATGTCTTTTAAAAGCCACAAGACAGAAACGTAATTGGGAAAAAACACCCAAGGGTCCAGAAATTTGTACGTGGCAGAATAAAAGAAAATTACTGAAATAGCCTGAGTCACGTTTTGATAAATCAGTTACAATTAAATGAGCCGATTGTGACAGAGGCAAGACTGACCCTTAAGAAGATGCATGTAGGGACATAAATGCAGAATTATTTCTTTGTGCTCCGGTAAAATTGAAAATTCATAAAACACGAAGGAGCACAGGCAAAAAAAAAATTACACCACAGAATACAACAGTCCAGCAGCGGAGCCCTTTCGTTATATATATCACTGGCACCTTGCATCGCATCAAAGACAATGTCACATTCAGCCAAAACATGCAGCGTTTCTATCAGTTCATAGGTGCCCAAAGCACAGAGGAAGGACAGTGTGTGCACTTAGCATTTGGCGGCAGCAGTCCGGGCTCCGTGCCTGGCTGCAGATCGCGCCCCCCGCCCCCATGACGTCCGGCGATGGGACGTTACTGGGCAGACAGCAAAGTAATTGTAACCCTGGCTGTTGTGGTGAACTGCTGGCCGGCCGCACTGGCTTTTTTTAGCGCACGATACCCAAAAAAGACAGCAGGCGCCGCGTGTGGGCCAGCGAGGCTCGGACACGCCGGCAGTGGGAGGTTAATAGATAGCTCTGCGTGAGCGGCGCGCAGCTCCCAGCAGAGGGCCGGTTTTAATAATGCAGCCGCTCTAGCCGGGGCAGTGGGGGGGCACCCTAACCCCGATACGGCCGCGACGCACCATAGAGGACCCAGAGGTCCGCCGATGCCTCCGCCACAGAACCGGCTGCGGTGACGCAAACAGCCTCTTGGGTCAGGAAGCGGCTCTGCGCAGTTAGCAGTTAGCGACAGGCAGCTGCTCAGCACAGGTGCGAGAGCGTGACGGCTAGCCGGCAGGACGCAGGCCAGAGGGGCCGGAATATATACGTGTGTGTGGGGGGGGCTCTCAGGTCACAGAGACCTGAGAGATCTTTACAGACACTCCAGAAAGCCCCCTTTAGCAGCTTTCTAGCAGCCCGCAGCTCCCCCCGCAAAGCCAGGTGACAGAAACCCAGCAGCCAATCAAAACATTCCGTGGAAGCGCACGACGCTTCCGTTTGGTCTCGCATTACTCTTGTATGTGACGTCATCACATCCAGATGTTCCGTTCTCCGTGTGACAGTTTGACAGACAGTTAGACGTGGAATCATTTACCAATACGGCGAATTGAGTCCTCCTGAAAGCTGAACGTAAGAATCATAATTGTCATTTTGTTAATCGGTCTGTTATCAGTTTGGGTTTTCATGGATGTACCTGGCAGGTAATCATTGGCGAAGAGAAACCCATCATCAGAAAGTAGCAAGAAGCACTTTCTATTGCACCCTGGAGCAAGACACTTGAATATCATTAGTTAATATCCTGATATAAAAAACACAATATATTTGCAATTTGCATAACAATATATGCCAATGCAAAATAACAGTAAGGTCATTACTACTATCACTTCTTCAAGCAATAAAATACTACTACTACTATTATTACTACTACCACAATAATAATAATAATAATAATAATAAATACTTGTTGGCTTCCTTGTGTAGGTGAATTACCTGAAAATCAATTACCGTAAAAGAGTATATGGGTTTTATTACTGGGATGATTCATTCTGAGAGTTGTGTTTGGTTTGATTAAAACCTCTGTCTTTGCTATTTCATTTATAAGAAGGGAAGGGACTGTATGTAAGGGAGGAGAAGGCGAGAGAGGGTGAGAGAGAGAGAGAGAGAGAGAGATGACATCATGCCTTCCACCAAGGCAGATCAGACCTCAGCAAGCAAGGTGACACACATACGCATTATGTGCCCCTTAACAAAGCTGTGAGCTGAGAGGACCGAGGAAGAAAAATGATTCCGAAAGCAGGGGCAAGGGCAGCTTGGCAGCTTGTGGCTGAGTAGGGGACCGGTGTGAGATGAGAGCAACCGAAGGAAAGAAGGGAGTGGAAACAGCCAGGCGCAGAGGAGTGGCAAGCAGGATGACAAAGGGGCTCCAGGAAGGTGACGGAAAAGGAAAAGGAGCCACCGGGAAGGGGGGCGGGTCATATCCTGGGAACGCGGTGACGTCGGAAGGCGGCCTGCTGAGAGGCGGCCTGCTGAGAGGCGGCCTGCTGCCGTGCGTCTGACTGAATGCAGAGTGCATTTCAGCGGGGAGAGAAAGGCAGGCGTCTGTCTGAGGAGAAAGGAGCGTTTAGCCATCCAGACGGCATGTAAACAGAGCGGGATGGATTAGCGAAAAAGAGCTACCGCTTCCAGAGGCTGACGGAAGAGGGACACAAGAGTGAAAGGCATTAAAGCGAGAGGAGGAGAGATAAAACCAGGAGGGGAAGCGACAGAGAGGGTAGAGAGACAATAAATCAAACAGCTTTAATCTACTGCCTTCAAATTGCTGTTTAAGCAGAACAAATAAAGATAAAAACACTAGATGAGCAGGTTAAACGTCCACATGGATGAATATGGAATGATGAAAGACAAACAGAGAGATAGAGCTCAGTCATGCCTGAGCGTCGGCACTGGCTTATGGAAACAGGATTGAACTGGCGCAAATCGGGAACGGTGGGCCTCAGCGGGCATCTTTGCCAGCCGGACATATATCCATGTCTCAACGAGACGGCAAACGGAGCCTCTTCTCCAGAGTAAGGCTGTGTAGATCGGATGGCAAGTCATGCCGCGTAGTAGGTGCTACGACTCGCTTAACAGCAGGTTTGTGGAGGTGAATCTATTTGGGAGTCAGACTAGCATTGTCATCAGGGAGGGAGGCTCCTCCACACCCTAAGCTGCCTCTTGAATATGAACGAATAATCGATCTTCTCTGGCAAAATGCGTATGATTGAGACCATGAAAAACGGCGACACGAAGGCACAGACAGACAAGGGGAACGTAGCGACGGTGAGGGGACTTACATAAGGCATGGCTGCCGTTCAACAGCAGAGGCAGGACCAGAACCAGCAGAGGCAGCAGGGACCGTAGGCAGGGCTGCAGATGCCAGGTGGGCATCATGCTCGGAGGTGACCTTTGGCCTGACCGGCTAGCCGAGGCCCCACAGACTGGAGACAGACGGGCTTCACACGGGACGTCTTGGCAATCTGAGAGAAAAGAAAGTGAAACAAGACAAATGATTCAAAGGCTGTGCAAAAAAAGTATAGACGAACAATGTCAGCTGTGTGCCACGGTATCGGCCAATCACACAAAGAGATTGTAAGCACTCAGCATAAAAGGGGCGAATTTCCCAGCATGCCCTTCTGCATACAGCTTGCCAGCCAGCCCACCAAAGTAGCACATGTCTTGTGTCCTTCTATCGCTGCAGGAATGCGAGCTGCTGCTGCTGCTCTGACTTCATGATGAACTGCTATTTTTTTCTTCATAATTAGTTTGGTTATCCCAGGATCTTGTCATTATTTGCTTATCCACCAATCTTGTAATTACGCAGGTACCCGGTGATATTTCAGTGCACGTCTCTTTGTTTTAGCGGAATTGCCATTAATCCTTTTGTACACCGGCGGCTGGAGAGCGATGCGATTGATATGTCCTGGGTGCACTGCAGGGAGAGTGATGGTCTGCAGTTATGCACACTTTAATTAAAACTGGGGGAAGGAGGAGCCGTGCATGCAGAATCACCCTGCGACTCACCCACTGACTGATGTGTAACATTTCAGTACAAAGGAAAGCTTAATAACGGATAACAACTTAAATTCTCACAATCAACCTTAAGTGAATTTAAGAAATTGAATGAAATCAAGGATTGTTTCCATGACTCACCACCATCCATTTTCTGTACCTGCTTGACCCATGCAGGGTCACAGAAGTCTGGAGCCTATGGAAACAAGGCAGGGAACAGCCCAGGACGGGGCGCCAACCCATCGCAGGGCACACTCACACACACACACGCACACACACACACAAACTGGTAACTCCAGTTAACAGGGTATTTTTGGTCTATCATACCTGGAGGAAATCCTACGGCAACATGGGGAGGACAAGCAAACTCCAAACACATGGAGCCAAGGCAGAGACTAAAACCCTGGTCCCAGAGTTGCGAGGCAACAGTGCAGATTGCTGAGCCACTGTGTCGCCAATCAACCATCACCACTTGGTAAAAAGTTCAGGCCAGATTATAACAACAAAAAAGAGTTGCAGTGCCTAAAATGCAACTTCTACAGTGAAAGCATCTTAATGCCCCCCCAGTAAGGTTCAACAGGGGTGGGGGCAGCTGCTGTGTGTCGGACAGATGACTCTGCTCTATATATACAGTATAAACAGCCCTCCATTCTTTCAAAGGTGCCAGTAGGGCTCAATCCATCAATGTGTCTTCAGAGACATCTTCGGGCTCACAGATCATAACGCCAGGGCACACACACACACACACACACACACACTCACACACACACACACACACTCACACACTCATTCACACATACACACACACACACACAGGTTTGTAATTATATCTTTGTGGGGACTCTCCATTCATTTCTATGGGGAAAACTGTAATCCTAACATGATGCCATTAACCCCTACTCCAGCCCTAACCAACCTTAACCATAAGTAACAGAAAAAAACGAGACTTTTGGTATTTTTAGTTTTTTGATTGCCATCATAGATTTTTATAAAATTGTGGCTGGATAAGTGAAGTGTTGTTGTTATCAGTTTGTATTAAAAAAATGGTTCCCACAACGTCAAAATAAAAGGTCAAAATTTGGTCGCCACAATGTAATATATACCTGGACTACACACACACATACACACACACACACGCACATGTAGGGTATACATATCCTTATGGGGACTGCTCATTCATTTCAATGGGAAAAATGCTA